>CM043016.1:80629713-81229713 GCA_023690525.1 Holotrichia oblita | reverse complement strand
TAGAGTAGTAAATGTAAATAGATACTTACTAAATATATTTAATACTCCAAGTGTCTTACTTTTCGTTCTGCAACTTTTTCTAGACTCATCAGTTCTTCCATTTACTTTGCGAACGGAGTTTTCAAAATATTGGTGTATATTGTTCAGCACAAGTAAGTGGTGATAATCCTTATACCGGACACTTTGTTGTGACGACAATTCAATCTCTTGATTTGTGTATTGACAACATAGGATCAAGCAAAAGCATCGTAATAAAAATGGAATACATTCAATTAACACTCAATGAACTTTTTGATCAAAACTTTGGAGCGAGGATGAAATTCACACAATTGAACTTGTTGCAGTCTCAACTAAGTTCTAGCCATAAGTCAGCTTGGAGCGTATTCAACAAGTGAATAAATCGTACCACAAGATTTTTTATTGACCACTTTACTACTGCTTCAGTTATTAACATAAAAGGATCAATAATATTAAATTAAAATATTCACTAAATACACCGATGAAGATAGATGCTACGAAAGGAAAGTGATGACTATTTGAACGACCCAATAAGAATGGCATTATAAAATTCTTATCTGTAATACTATTGGAAATATTAATCAGAGAAGTAGGTTGACATGTTGCCGCTTATGATAAAGTATATCGGTGCTCAACAATAGTAAGCAACAGTAAAGCGACTCGGCGAATTGGCGCAAAAGCCAGATTACCTTCCATAGAAGCTGAACACCATATAACAGGTAGACGCCATAACTGTTGGCAAGATATATGTATGTATAAGTAGAATACTGAACACTTCAACCCACTAAACCAAAAACTTTTAACTAAAAACCGATGCTTTTCGACAGTAAAGCTTTCATTATCAAGACGAGAATAAAACTCAAGATATAAAAAATACAACATGGTAATATATACAGGGTGAGGCATTAGTGCGTCAAAGCTTAATATATCCATTAATATTAAAGATATCAAAAAAACGTTAGGTACAAAAAACATAGACAGTCTTAAGCTACATCTTTTAAAATTATTTTCATATATACAGCTTGTTCCATATTGCCAGGGTGAACCAAACATGCATTTTCTTAAATGGGACACACTATATATTGTTTCAAATTTAGGTTAACAGGATCTTCCTGATTCTTTCCATATAGGTTTCATTGAGTTATACCGAGTATTTCAGAAGTTATGGTAAATTTTGTCTGAAGATGTTCTATTACACCTGTACTATCACCACTTAAACTGACGTACTCTAAGATCTTTTTTTTAACTAGAAAATAAAGAATAATGATTAAGGCTCATATCCAGACCATACGATGGATAATCCAAATCTTGACAACCGCATGTGGTGAGTGCATTATCATATAATAATCGAAAACATCTGCCATTTTGCTTCGATGTTTTGCATGAATAGTGTCTTTCAATTTATGCAATAACATGCATAATATGTGCTGTTAGTGGCTTTTAGTGTGCTGGTAGTGATCTTGAAATTAATAAAATGCCTTCATAATTCCTGAACATTGCCGCCAACGTCTTTTTCTTGATTGCTTTTATTTCTATAGGGGCAGCATCCATTTATATATCCATTGTGAAGTGATGCTAGTGCATATAATTAAATTTTAATTCAGATTAACTTGTTTCAATGTGAAGACGCTATATACACAATTTATTTAATTAGTATTATATTATACGACGGCTAAGAATCTATATATTTAAAGAAGTTGGATTAATGCAAACACTTCCATGTTGATTTTCAGGAGCAGTTCTGTGCAGATAGAAAATATTACAAGAATGAACCACTATAGTCAATTTTAAACAAATTAAGTATAATATATTTCGTTGTGACTGTTTTATGTACATCATTGTCTCGCGGATGTTTTACTGATATTTTGCGTATATAGCTGGAAAACTGGTAACGTAAGTAGCACGTGTATACAATGTGCACAATACAATATGCAAACGGTAAAGAACGATTAATCACCATCGTTATCGTTTTAATGGAAAACGTCAAGCTATACATACAAATAAAATTTACAGTAGTTTGTATCTATGTAGTAGTGCGTAGATATATGGGTATGTTCGGTTGTGCGTGCACACATACGTTATGTGCTCATCATTTGTGATCAAACGTGTGCTACGTTTGTGTATCAAGCAAGTAAATAACTGTCTATGAATACTGTAAATCACGCGGATGCTACAAGCTCTACTCAAACATAAATGACTTGCTTTCTCGTTCGTGCAGTGACGTATTCTATTCATCAAATGACTTATATAGAAAATATCGATGTGAGCTATATCTACATGCAAGCCAGGATGCAGTGTATAAAGGTAGTTGGTTAAGGGAATGTATGCAACATATAAATACTCGGCTTATTAGTAAAATGTGAACAAAATATATATCGTGCAAATAATGAAAGATTGCTTTAGATACTTTATTTCTGTTCATCCCTGTGGCCCACCAGTGAAACTCGATAATTATTTCGATTATTTTTTGTACGATAATGTGTTTCTATATTAAATTTGAACTAACATTTCTGTTTCTACTTCTGTATAACTGATCGACTTGATACTGAAAACTCCATATTTAATAGAATAAGGTCAACAAAGACCAGCAGAAGTCGACTAGCTTTCCAATAGCATATGCAAACATTACAGTTCTAAAGTTTCCTCTGTACACGCATTATTATGTGTACCACATTGGTGCCTAAAAATATCGCCAAAATCATTTTTACTAAAATCTAGAATGGTTTCGAGTACAGTTCAGAAATTGATTTACGAGCCTTCAATAAAACCAATAATTCTGCTTAGGTGTAAGAGTGATATACCGCAAAACTAGAGAGTACGGGAAAACAACATTATGAAGATGATATATGAAAAAAAAACAGATAGTTGCAATTGGAATGGAACACCCACTCATGAACTTTAATAACTACTGATTTTACAAAATGTTACACGCCTAGTAAGACTGAACTACTTATGTAATGAAGACAGAAAAAGGGACATTCGAAAAAATCGCATTTGAATACAACTTTATGTTATTTTTATGAAATAATAAATGCTGTGTTATACACCGGAGTACATTTCTCGTAATAAATCTCGAATAGTCACTATATTTTACTGACATACTAAGTAGACCTATGAACCTGTGAACTCAACTGTACTTGCTCAGTAATTCTATGTATGTAGTGTCTACGGAATGTATCCATGTATCAGTGTAAAACTTCATACCTGTGTATATTGTTATGCTCTGTATAAAGCAGGGCACACCAGTCATGCATTTCCGAGTTTATCGATATAACTATAAATTATTCGAATTGCCGTGAAATGAGTGTCGCTTGTCAGAAATCAAGTGACAAACGTGACCAGTACGGAAGTTTGCCCCAAATATTGCACGGTCGTTATTGGTTCATGGAACTAGCAATGCAACGTCATCTAGAGGTTATGACATAACCGTACAAATGGTAGTAATACGTGTTTGAATATATATTGGCGAAATTGGAGAGACTCAGTTGGACGAACTTACGAATGATAGAGGAAAAGGAAATAAGCTGGTAATAGTCGGTGTATGATGTATGCGTTCTCGATACGTGAGAGTAGTACCAATCAAACTCGCAAATATGGTATCGATTCTGCTGCAGAGCAAATTTAACGGGGCTAAATTATTAGAAGTAATCGAGGGGAAATTGAATACTTAAGTTATAATTCATTTTACTCTAATTCTTACCAAACCTCTTGACATAATATACGAATAAATTTGTTCAATGATTAGAACCGACTGGAAATAGCAAATAACATATTATAAGCTAATAGGATATTTCAACTTAACAACTTACAGAAAGCACATTTTGTGTATAATTTGCTCAGGAGTCATTGCTGAAGTTATTTATTTGAAGAGCTCTATTCAGCAATATTTTCATTCCATATTATAAAAATCATATTACCATATTCATTGAATGCAGCACACATTGTAACTGAAGGGAAGCAGGAAGTGGCAACTACCGAATCTATCGACTCGAAAGGACACAAGGTGGACATAGGACTCGCTTCAAATATACTGATTATTTTCAACATATGTACATAGCTTAGGATATTGATGTTTAATAATTGTCTGACTATTGACATATAAATATGCCACCGGAAGGTTGCCACAGAATACTTCAAAGTAGTAAGCAAGGCCTACGTCACAAACTTATACTTTTCATCTCGCTTTAGGTAATTAATCTATTTCATAAATGCATCCCAAAGGATTATATATGCATACATTTTATATAACATAATAGGTCTTACTTTACAATTTTTTTTCCTATAATCTTTGTTCTTGAATAGTAATAATACCAGTATCCCCAACAGCTTGCACCAATTAGGTACAGCAGCAGTTCATAAGTTTTTAAAATGCCTGCGACTAACCTACTTAGAATGTTCTTCCGCGCCTACCAAAGAATTTGAGCAATCACAGAAAATCAAAAACCGAAGGTATAGGAGTGTAGATTTTTCGTGGTAAATATTTTATCAGACATGATATTTCATATTTCTCAGGATAACAGTCGAAAATATTTATGTATGTATATAGGGAACCGGCGCCTCCGCCAATAGTATAAACGTCGTTATAATAGGTACAGTCTCTTTCTAAAGTAATGTCTCCCCCTGCTGATGGATTGATATCAATAATACTTTCCGTTTAGCGTATTATATTCATCGGACATCTTCGGCAAGAAAGAGGCCGTAGGGGATACATTACAGATCGAACGTGTATATAACCTGTGTAATTATAATTTTAAATCTCGATATGTGCATTTACCTGCTAGCGGTAGAATATACGACTTCATTAAACACTACTTTTATACCTGTGATGGTCAGTTTTCCTAAATATATAATATATAACGTGTACTTTCAGTTATTGTTAGTCTTCCAGACTGTTATTAGAGACAATTTTTAATGCATGTTATAACAACATACTTATTTGAATATTAAAATAATACTTATTTTATTGAAGCATACACGTTTATTGATGGACAAATCTCACAAGAAATCCGTCCCAACAAGGATCTCTTTCAAAGTAAAAACAAATAACTGATATACGGCGTTATTGGTGAGAACGGCCTATTAAAAGTATTATACAAACGAAACGGGATTTTGAAACCAAATTTTGTGGTCGGATATGGTTGAATATGAAGTATTACGTGAAAATGAATTTGAATTCCTGTTAACCGGAAGTGGGCATCAACTTCGATATTTTAAATAGCATGCTATAAATGTAATTACAAATTCAGCTTCTAAGATACATTTTACACATATTTCATGTATCCCATGCTATACCTAAATATGTTACCATTCCTTTTGAGTTATTCGCAATTTAGTGAAATTTTGATATTACGTCACGTAGGACAGCAAATGAATTTCGCATACACACAGTTATATCAGAGTTTGAAGTTTGAAGTTCTTCTCTGCAATATTATACAAAGTGTTTAAAAACAGTTGCTTACAAAAACCTTCAAAATTCGGAAAGTCGCTTTTTTTAATGCAACGGTATATATTTTCTTAGATATTCTGAAGATTACTTTTAATCTATATTAGGTAGGTGTTCCTATATCTAAAATGGAAGGTGAATAAGTTCTAACGATTTAATTAGCCTCCGTATCTAAAATGCTCAGATACATGAATTTACGGAAGCAAAGGTGCTTAGCTTATTTGTTTTACATACTTACTTACTACTTATTTTGACGTCTGTCATTTTGGTTAGTCGTTCTCGCATAACAGAGAAATAGGTATATCTGCACCGGTATAATAATTATCATGCCCAATACGAGAATGTATTTTACAACAATAAGAATAGTATATTAAAGTATGAGTGGACAATAGGGTCATTAAAACATGCCCGATTTTTCAAGCACGACAGTGAAGACGGAGTGCTTGAAATATAGCAAGTGCAGGATTTACTCTTTCATATAATATCAATTGCACATTTCACGTTCCTTTAAAGTAAGAGTTTTTTCGTTAAAATTATTATAAAATATCTCATTACAGTTTTTGACACATTTATTAATAAGTTTTTATTTGTAAAATGTTGTTTTGACAGATCAATTAGTCGACATTTATACTTCACTTATTTTTGAATTGTTGACGTTGCCCCTAGTAACTTTAAAACACGCGCATGTTTTAATGATCGATTTATGCCCGCGTTTGCATGTTTTAAACAAGCAAAATGGTTTACCAATGGAAAAAGTTATTGTATTTGTTACAAAACATATTATAATCTTAGTATTTCTTGTAATTTTTATTTTACCTGTGATAACATACATATTGTTGTAGCTTCTGTACAATACGTTTCTCTCAGTGTAAAAAATTTAGATTATCTAAGAATTTTCCCAAAAAATTAATAATACAAATATAGCAATATACGGAGTTCACGATATAAGAATTTTGCCCACGAAGATTTTCCCAAACATTATGAACACCCTCTTGAAGATTGGCGAGCGCTCATACATTTGCCGAGTCTACAAGATTTTTCTAATATGTAATTAACATATGTATATCTATTAAAGAAAGTGTTATTTTGTCTAGTGTATTATGTTTCCCTACTATAATCAACAGTAAATTCAATTGTTTATTAAAATCTCACATTAGGTTCCACCACCTTAAACAGAGAAGAAACCGATTTGATTCGATTTATTTAATCCAGTTATAATTAAACACAGAAAATGTTTGAAAATTTAAATTAACCAATATGTAAATCTAATATTTAGGTATATATTCAATGATTTTAAAGATTAAGCACTACTATGTTATAAAATTATATTTTATAATGAGAACTACACAACTGGGCATTAATGTAAGCAGGTTTATTGTCTAACTGCGTTATCATCTATCTACTCTATTTAAAACCATAATTACAAAATATTGCATTTTGTAATTAGAAATAGATTAACGATGTACCTGACTCTTCGAAACGACACTATTAAAGGGATAATAATGGATTTTCAATATATCAGTTATTTGTTTTCTATAAAAAAAGATCTTTGTTGGGACGGATTTCTTGTAAGATTTATCAATAAAGGTGTATACCTCAATAAAATGAATATTATTTTAATATTCTAATACGTATGTTGTTGTAATATACATTAAAATTTGTCTCTAATAAAAGTCTGAAAAACTAACAATAACTAAAAGTATACGTTATATATGACATATTTAGGAAAACTGACCATCACAGGTATAAAAGTAGGGTTTAATAAAGTCCTATATTTTACCGCTGGCAGGTAAATACTCATATCGAGATTTAAAATTATAATTACACAGGTAATATACATGTTCGAACTGTATCGTATTCCCTGAGGCCTCTTTCTTAGCTGAAGATATCCGATGAATACAATACGCTAAGTGGAAGGTATTATTGATATGAACCCGATGGCTGGGGGAGACATTACTTTTGAAAGAGACTGTACGTAGTAGTTGGGTTAGACATTAGAAGAAAATTAAAGACCACTAAGTCTTGTCAGTCTTCTCTAAAATGTCCTGACATATAATTAACGGAAAGATTATGAACTTCTATACGTACAATCTCTTCAGCAAAAATCAACATGTCTATATTAATAGTAGGAGTACTGACACGGTATTACATAACATGGTGAAAGTAATCTACTCATGTTTAGGTGGAAGGATTTGATGTTCAGATTGTCTGTTAACCTAAGTAAAGCTTTTGATTGTGTCGAATATGAAATACTTTTAGTTACTTAAGTTAGACAGATATGGTATAAGAAATATGAATTTAATCTGATCATAAGCAAACTAACAAATAGAGAAGAAAAGATAATTTGCGGAAATTGCTGCAGATGCTGTGGCGTTGAAGATAGGTTTACTTCAGGGATCCGTATTGGACCATATTCTTTTTCTAATGCTGAATTACTGAGTATTATACCATACCTGAAGATGGCTTAAAAAATATATAAATACGTTGAATCTATTTCTAATATTACCCAACTATGGATCTCACCAACACAAACACTTGTTCATTTTACTAATACGAATTAAAGTTCTTATCTTTTAATCTCAAAACTGTCTAGACCTATCTTTCTGTTTTACTGATAATGTGATTTGCTTTGGTGATTTTAATATTGACTTACTGAAACCTTACGAGCCATCCAGCTTATACTTTGTTGATATTATTGAATGTTTCAATTTGAAACAACTTATTGACCAACCTACTCGTTTGACTAAAACTTCTGCGTCCCTATTGTATGTAGTTCTATGTAGTGACAGTATTTCATCTGTTAACTCGGGCGTGATATCTTGCGAACTTTCAGACCACGAGATGGTATTCTGCGATATCACCTGCTATATGCCTAAAAAAAATGATAGATTTCATACATATAGAGACTTTAAGCGGATTGATATTACTAAATTCAATGCTGACTTGTATGCACTTCCATTACATCTCTTGTTTTCTTTAGATGATATCAATGGCAAGCTTAACTTTTTAAACAACAGTTTGCTGGAGCTGTTTTTTATTCACTCTCCCTTAATTACCAGAAGATTTACAAAAAAATGTCTGCTTTGGCTTACTGATAATCTTAAACTTCTAATGAAACTAAGAGATAAGGCTAAAAACAGATTCCGGCATACAGGATGTCCTTCTCACTGGGATTACTACAAGACTCTTCGAAACCTAACTACATCGTCTTTTAATCGTGAAAAAAGAGCATATTTTAACTATATTTCTAATAGCAGATATCCAAAAGTATTATGGAAACATATATCATATTTAGACTTCAATACCCGCTTCTCACAGCCTTTACCACAAAATCTTTCTGATGTTGACGTAATTAATAATTTCTTTATTAATAGCCTGCCTACACCCTCTGTATCAAGCTTGTGTTTCGACAACTCGGTTTCCAGTTCTCACTTATCGTTTTCTTTCTCGTTTGTAGATACAATATCAGTTTCTAGCATTATCAATAGTATCCAATCAACTTCAACCGGTGCAGATGGCATTAATATAACAATGATTAAAATGTGCTGCCCTCACCTAATTTCGTTTATAACACACATTATTAACTGTTGCATTGAGCAATCTGTTGTGCCTGATTCTTGGAAATTTGCTTTAGTTAAACCCCTTCCTAAAATTCAAAATCCGTTGAGTCTCGGTGATCTCCGTCCAATTAGTGTGCTCCCTGCACTATCGAAGATATTTGAGAAAGTTCTGTGCATTCAATTATCCAACTTCGTTGAAGCTAACAATATACTTCCTCTCACTCAGTCAGGATTCAGAAAAGGTTACAGCTGTGAAACTGCTCTGTTGTCAATTACGGATGATATTATGGCTGCTACTGATAAAGGATTAATTACTGCTTTAGTGCTTTTGGATTTTTCAAAAGCCTTTGATACTGTTTGCCATGCCACTTTGTGCTCTCTTCTTCACTACTTGGGAGTAGATATAAAATCTACGGATCTGATAAGAAATTATTTAACTAATCGTTTTCAATCTGTTTATGTGGACTCAGAGGTGTCACATCCACTGAAGTTAGCTGTCGGAGTTCCCCAAGGATCCATTTTAGGGCCACTTCTTTTTTCAATTTATACGTCTCAATTTATTAAATGTGCAAAATTTTGTAAGATGTACATGTACGCAGACGATGTGCAATTATATTTATCGTTCTCACCACATGATTGGCAATCTGCTAAGGAGAAAATGAACGCCGATCTTAACAATCTTCATACTACTTCTATCCAGTATAATCTTAAGCTCAATCCACTGAAGACACAGCTGTTGCTTTTTGGGAAATCAAAAACGTGTAGCGAATTGCAACATGCTTTTCACGTTACTATTGGAGGCGTTGCAGTTTCAACGGTGGACAAGTCTAAAAATTTGGGGTTACACATGGACAATTCTTTCAGATTTCGTGATCAGGTACATAAGTACATTAAAAATGCATACTTAAACTTAAGAACTGTATCCTCACAGAACATCCCTACCGTGTAATATCAAAACCAGGTTATGTGAGGCAATGGTATTGTCTCAATTTACATACTGCTCTACTGTTTACCATCCTGCAATTGATTCACTTTCTGCTACTCGCATTCAAAAGATTCAAAATTCATGCCTTAGATTTATATTTGGTATCAGAAAATACGATCGAATCTCGCATAAACTGAGCGCGGTTGGTTGGCTGAATATGTGGAACAGGCGTGAGTTAAAAATGTTGACGACTTTCCATGGTATCCTACTGCATCGCACTCCTCCATATCTATTTAAAAAAATTCGTTTTAGGTCCGATATTCACAGTATTACGACGAGATTTAGAGGGTTAATATCACCACCAGTCTTTACTTCATCTTTATTCAAGCGCTCGTTTTCTTATAATATCTATTTCCGTTACAATAATCTTGATAGCTCCTTAAAAAATTTGACCGTTCCTGCCTTTAGGTCTCGTCTCAAACAACTCGAGTCAGAATCAGTGAGGTGTGTGCTACTCTGCCTATCCGTTTACTAGTATATTCTATTACTTTCCTCTGCCGAATATTGTTATCTCTTTTAGTATACGCTTGTAGATGTATGGCATATGTATATGTGTATGTTTCTTTTTTCTTTTCTGTTATGATCATTACGCAGATTGTTGTTTCATAATAACATTATGCACTGTAGTATGTATATTATTTTGTTTTTCCTGATATTTACTTTCTCTTCCTTTCAGGGTTAGTGTAAGCAGACTTACGTCTGAAACTCGCCCTGTGATTGCTAACATGTTGTATTTAAAGCATTATTAATAGTATCAGTATTATGGCAATAAAATTATTATATTATTATTATTATTATTATTATTATTATTATTATTATTATTAATATATCTAATTTTCAACATTTTTTTTCCAGTATTTTTCTTTCATTACAAGTAGCGTTTAAGACTCGAATTTAGTTAGTAAAAGTGGTTGAAGTTAAGGTACTAGAGTCAGAGCAGCTGTGTGCATCGCCACAGCTGATCTTGTACCATTTGATGGCAGATTTATTTTATATTTTTATAATTATTTATTTACTATAACCGATACCTTTTCTCTCTTTCTTTCTTTATAATTTGATAGAATATGTATTTTTCTTTTTGTCATCAATAAACAACTATTATTATTTATTAATTATTGTCCAAATATTTTTGCCAGATTCCTTTGAGGGTACAAATAATTCCATGGTAAACCCATTTTCTTACAAGTACATATATCAGATTTATTATTTATTATATTCTATGTTGCTAAAAATAAAACGCATTAACTACAAGAAAGAATTCAGCTCCAAGAAAATCGACTTCTTGTATAGTATAAACTGGTTATAAGAAATATCTAAATCGAATACCCTAGGCTCTCGCTCACCGTAGTAAAGTCAAGCCATCATATTTATGGGAGAGGAATTTTCGGAAAAGTTGCAGTAAAGAGGTAGTAAGTTTCCCGCTGATATGTGAAGGACCAAGGCGAGTCGAGGTGACCGGCAACAGAGAATATATCGCGACTACCGGAAATTACAAGGCTTGCAGAGCAAAAGATAAGTGCAGATGAGCTTTGCGGAGTTGCCAACTCGCCAACGCATATCTATGTTCCTTCAGCAAAGTATAGACCTTTTACTTTCTACGGGTTTCTCAGGATCGCTCGACCGTTTCACTACGGGGAAACTTTCATCGCTCTGATAAATTCGACATTAATGTGTGGTTCAAAAATACTTTTTCACACTGGAGGATCTTATTTACTTTGGCGGTACAGTTATCTGCTATTTCTCTTTATACGTATTTTCTCGTTACAAACGTACAAATAGGAGCCAGTTGTGTGAATGGACGTGTTGCAAACAAAATGCAGTTCTGATACAGACCTCAACATTGTCTCAATAGTATAAAATTTTTAATATATGAGTTTGTATATACCATTAAGTATAGGATGTTCCAGATGGAAAATAAATAAATTTAACGATATAAAAATTTTTTATCAGTTCTTGACATGAATTTGAGTTTACGTGAAAAAATGAACCTGTCACAATGCAAAACATGATAAAATTAATGGCACTAATTTTTTGCTCATTGGAAAGCCCTTTTACTACGTTTTCTCATAAAATTGTTGGTAATTTAATTAAAATATATAAATTAAATATATAAATTTAACTTGAGAAATAGATTTTCAAAATCTTCCGAAGTTTTAATCGATGTTAAATACATATATAAAACTTCTATAAACTACGATACTGTGTTAGCTCCATTTACAATTTTATGGCTTCGTTTATGCTATGATGATTAACGGGTGATAATGGCATTTCATGATGCTATTATGTGTATCAAATTAGGATACCAAAATAAACAAATTGATAGTTTACTAAGACTTATAAAAAGAATATTCTTTAATCCCAAAATTAATCTTGTGGTCACTTTAAGATTTGAATAGTAATGGGTTTTAGATCTACATTCCTATTAGGTACACCTACAAATTAGAGTGGCATTAGGTTTACCGTTTACCATTGATATTTAATATGGTGATATAAGCGAGTACTACAACCTGTAAAGTTACTAAGAATCTTTTAAAAGCAAACTACTTTGATACATTAGGATACGGAACTCAATTGTTACCTACATTGTTGGAGATAGTTTACTGCTACCACTGTCACCCTTGTCTTTTTAAATGTTTTAAATGTTCGATAGTACGATATACTATTATAATATATTGGATGCTTTTTTAATGTGCGGTGGGTGCTTATAGAATTTGTATCAACAGTAGTTTCTCTCTGTTTATTTTTAAACTTAGGAAAAAAAATGTTCCCAAAAGGTCTTTAGAAAGAGCAAGTTCTTTAAACGATTTTGTTATATTTAGTCATCAGGATTTGCGTCCGGATTTCTAACATCTGGTGTTATAACACAAGTGCTACCCGAAAGAATTTTCCACGCCTCCTGTGTAGAGTAAAATGTGAAATTCTCTAAATATTTAATTAACTATTTAAAAAATATAATAATAATAAAACACGTTGATTGACCAAAGAACCAAAATACAATTAGCGTAAACAATTTAAAGTAAAGAACACAAAAACAAAGGCAAAGGTCAAAAGGATCCATCATCAGTTCTTCCCATAAGGCGCCCTGGTCTACCTGATGATCCAGTAAAACAGTGAGACTTATATCTAGTGACAAACAGAGCAGTCCATGCATAATAATCGCTACGACCAGAAATATATATAAAAATAATCCCATCTTCCACAATAGACAACAGATACAAAATTAGTCAACTGAAAGCCATACAACAAGTGAATAGTTATGTTGAACATTGCTCACGAAAAAGAACAAAAGCCAGTTTAGTCTTGAACGTGCGAAATCGTGGCTCGTTTTGTACGTATTGCTAAACTATTCGCAATTGCGGCTCCAACGAAAACCTCTTTTAAATTGTTGTGTACGGTACGACGCAATGTCAACCAAATCTCTTCGGATATTTAAATTGTGTAGATCAGTTCTAAATTTTAACTTAGTGGCTAGGTATAGCGGTGTTTTGGATTTCAAGATTTTCTATACGTAACATGCTAAGTGGAGCTGTCTACACCTGACCATATTAAGCCGCCCCAACTTGACAAGCCCACATGAGATTCTATTACGCCTGCGAACGCCAAAAATGTACCTCAAGGATGAATTCTGGACAACCTGAATTCTCCTAATGCCCACGCTATCCAAGCAATCCAAGGTTCTTTACACAGTGTTTTGAAGCTAGTTTTATATTGTTTACCTATCGATTTATGGAAGTAGTCAGAAGAAGTCTATTTCTAGTACCACCAAATATCATAAAACAACACTCATTTCCATTCAAATGAAGACAGTGCTTCCCCGCAATTTTGCTAAATTTTTGAAGGTCTCCATTCATATCTCTTACCGTCGCGTCTAAATCTAAAGGTGTAAAACTTTTGTAAAGTTGCGTGTCATCAGCATAGATGTGAAATGTCCATGAAAAGTTTTGAAAAAGTAGCATTTGAGAGGTATAGATATGATGTGTATTATATATTTTTGGAATCATTGTTCAGTCTTCTTTTCATTTTAAGCTAAATATATAGGCTGCTTTATATTTGAAAATAACACAATTTATGCCTATATTGAAAAAACGGGATAGGGCTGCACCGCGTTTGACAAAAACCAAAATACATCCTGTAGTTCGCACACAGTAAGAAATAGCTGAATGTAGTCGGCGCCATTATTATTTTTAGAGAAAATTTTTTTCTCTAAAAAAATTTTCAATTTTCTTTACATCCCCGAAACTATATGAAACCGGGTGAATCTGTCCACTAAAATTACAATAAAGTACCAGATAATATACAAATACATGTAGTCTACAGAATTGTATGCAAAGATTTTAACGAACAAACGACACAATACTTAAACGAAAAAAAAAATAGACATAAATGCACAAAAAATAGTACGGCATTTAAGAAGCACACAACTTTATTGAATTTTGAAGACACAAAGCAATAGCTACAGAACAAAATGGAAAACGCTGAAATATGTAGTAAATGACTGAATATATGCGGCATTTATTTTTTTATCGCAATGCGCAATTCATTTCCAATGTCTTGGATAGCGGCAGTCGAGTGGATAGTATTTATACAGACTACGCTAAAGCCTTTGATCGTTTAGACCACAGCATTATTCCTTTTAAACTACGGTCGTTTGGATTTAATGAAGCGTTAGTGGGACTGTTTATCTGATACTTAGCTGACCGAGTTTAATACATATATTATAATTCTTCTGCTTCTAAAAGTTATATCGCTACTACAGGGGTTCCTCAAGACTCAAAGTTGGGACCGCTTATTTTCAACATTTTTATTAACGATATTAGCGATGTTGTATCGCACAACTTCTTCACATATATAGTAAATTATTATATTATATGATATTATTGTAAATTTCTCATCAAGAAAATTTTTAATTTGTAGTAGTCAAAATTTAAGCATAAAAGTTCTTTGGTGTAAATATTCCAGAAACTAAACTTATCTCTTACAGTTTAGAATTAAGCAATAAGCTAGGCGTATGTAATTTATTACGTATTAAAAAGAACACTACATGACTTTTCTTTCTTTCTTTTTTCGTTATAACTAGTTTCATAGATTGACAAGTATGTCATTGACATCATACTTTAGTCTCCGAGCAAAGAGTACCTTAAATTGACAACGCACCCGTGCTACTTGTGATGTTCGATAAAATGACCAAATTCCAGACTATCGAGGAACATATTTTCTCGAGGAACTCGAAAATTCAATAGTTTTGTAAACTAATGTTAAAAAAGTAACAATAATGTCCTATTAACTTTGAACGATTTGTATTTATTAAATTTGATTTAGATTAATATTACTAACCGAATAAACTACTGAAATAAAAAACTAATGTAACACTTAATTTTATCTATATACATATTTTAGTCTATTATTAAATGTGTTAAAACTATATTTCTAAATATTACTATAAATTTATGACATAACTCTTACGCTGAAGTATATGCTTATTAATCGCTTAACAATACAAGACGAAACTGCACTACATGAGCTATAAATCAGTGCATTTACGTGTTACAGTAAGATTCATATTAGAGTTTCAATTTTGCAAGTAAAGCAGTTCATTAAATCGAAAAGTAAATGTTCAAGAAAATTCTTTAGTTGTATTTACTCTGCTAACATTTAATTTCTACTGCAGTTTCTACAAGCTTATTCGTTAACTATTTAAAGTACTGATCTCCGTTACACTGTATCGGTGTACAGCATTCCTCCAGAGGTACATCAGTTTAAATAAACAACAGTTCTAAATTATTCTCCATATAACGTATGTACAAATACACGTGTAACGGTAGACTCTATTCGTAAGTAACGTAAGTTTGTAATGAATACTTTATAGTATGATGATATTATACCTTCTACATCGTTTGCTCCATACAAATATTGCACTTCTAAAGTTTCGCATTGTATAATCTATAAAAGTTAAGCAGTCCCGTTGCAATATATAGCTATCTGCTGCACATGCTTGTAGCATCTGAGCTGTTCTCTTACTAAACTACAACAGTTTACTGTTTGAAGTAATTAAGTTCGTCAGTATATAGTGTCTATTAAACACCACCTATATGAGAAAACTTACGTCATCAAAAATTTTATGTATTTATTAATTATGATCAAGAAAGCACATTGTCGGAACAAATTTTCAGTATAACCGTGCCAAAGTTTTCGTATGCTAATGTATCGCTCATCTACTTTCTCAGTTTCAATAAAACAAGATTTTTACAATATCTGTAGAGGGGCTTTGAATAAGTCGTATTCTTTAACAACTTCCATATTAGTTTATTTGAGAATAAAAATACAATATCCAATTGTGTTCAAGATTTTTGGAAGAACTAGTCCAAAGTTTATTATTTTGTTAGTTACATATCGTATATGGGTAATATTGCCTAAATTTTAAATAAATTGGTTTATGCTTGCTTGGTTTGGCTTGCCACTGACCCCGAAATTATTTTAGCCGAACTTATGTCCTGTGTGCAGTTGACAACTAGACTAACAATGGACTGTGACTTCTCAGCGAAAATATCGCAAGATTCTCGAAATTCTGAAAATAACAGCTAAATACTCTATAAACGAATTTTGTAAATATTTTCGCTATAACAGCCTTGTATTGCGCGTATTCACATCTCACGCTTACGTCTGCAGATTTCGATATTGTTACAATACAATCTGTTTTCAGATATATCTCAAAGCGGCCTTTATGTATCCAATTTAATATGTTTGTAAGGTTTTTTCTGTATACAGATTCAGCATTTATATCTAGCAACCTTTTCATAATTGGCTGGTGTCAGTAGCACGCGCAGATTTATTCTCGGTATTCATTATAATTGAGCCTGTGCAACACCAACAATTATCAGAGGTTTTGATATAGAACAAGAGGATTTCTTTAAATAAATCTTGATAACGGTGCGTCTATTATCCTGCAAACCAGACCTTCTACTGAAGTCCAATAGGGGACTAAGTATAATGAAAGCCGTAGTCTGACGACACAATTACTCGATAAACGAGGTACAAGCGAAGGAAAACAGGATTTTCACAAAAATATTTTGTTCGTGGAAAACATTATATGGTAGTCCACATTATTATTTATATATAATAATTAATTATAATAATATAGTATTACAATATATAACAGTTGAAGGTGAAAAGGAGTACTAGCTGTACAACGTTAGGTGTAAAGGGAATTAATGGGATTGCAGCTATTGGCGTTAGAATTAAGAAGACGTGAACCTTTTTTCGTATCGTAATTTAATAAATACAAATCGTTCAAAGTTAATAGGACATTATTGTTACTTTTTTAACATTAGTTTACAAAACTATTGAATTTTCGAGTTCCTCGAGAAAATATGTTCCTCGATAGTCTGGAATTTGGTCATTTTATCGAACATCACAAGTAGCACGGGTGCGTTGTCAATTTAAGGTACTCTTTGCTCGGAGACTAAAGTATGATGTCAATGACATATTTGTCAATCTATGAAACTAGTTATAACGAAAAAGAAAGAAAGAAAATTTATGTAGTGTTCTTTTTAATACGTAGTAAATTACATACGCCTACTTATTGCTTAATTCTAAGCTGTAAGAGATAAGTTTAGTTTCTGGAATATTTACACCAAAGAACTTTTATGCTTAAATTTTGACTACTACAAATTAAAAATTTTCTTGATGAGAAATTTACAATAATATCATATAATATAATAATTTACTATATATGTGAAGAAGTTGTGCGATAGAACATCGCTAATATCGTTAATAAAAATGTTGAAAATAAGCGGTCCCAAGTTTGAGTCTTGAGGAACCCCTGTAGTAGCGATATAAGTAGCGAAAGCTTAGATACGAAAAAAGGTTCACGTCTTCTTAATTCTAACGCCAATAGCTGCAATCCCATTAATTCCCTTTACACCTAATATATAACAGATATAGCGATTTTATATCGTTGATATACAGATCAAACAGCCGCCCTATAGTCGGGGCATCGTCTGTCGGAAGCATTCGGGAGTAGAGAAGTAGGGATGCATTAGTAGGCTTAACTCGACAGCGCACAGTTGTAGTCTGTTAGCGAGACAGAGTAATTCATGCTATCGTAAATATACGATTATTATTGTTACTATTATTGTACAACATTGTATATACACTTTAGTTGTCCACTAAGAATTCCACCTGTCTCTATCTTGATAACATCAATTCCCCAACTTTTGGTGGGAAAATACGATTACTATAACCCCACTTACTGTTAGTCCAAAACAATACACCTTCGGGGTTTATTAGCGTTGTTAATATTTTAAATATATATATTAAATATTTTTAAAAATGTGGTTTGAGGTTTGATATTAATGTTATCTTGAGTCTTGTGATGTTGCCGTACTTTAAGTATTACCACGTAAGTTAAATAATTTACTTCGTCTTAAGATTAGCCGAATTTTTAATTCACAACATTTGTAGTTTTGTTCTCTGAAGAAGCTAATAAAGAATTAGCGAAAGCTTAGATACGAAAAAAGGTTCACGTCTTCTTAATTTTAACGCCAATAGCTGCAATCCCATTAATTCCCTTTACACATAACGTTGTACAGCTAGTACTCCTTTTCACCTTCATTATTGTTACTGTTACTGATGCTGATTGTTTTGTAATTCATTATGGACATTTTTACCCTTCAACAAAAGAAATATGTTACAAAACAACATCATCGTGGTTACTCAATAAGAGATATTGTACGCCTATTTAACGATGAGTTCCAACAAACTATTTGTTTTGAAACAGTTCGTCATATAATCAATAACTTTGAAATGTATGGCTGTTTAAATCCGTGTAAAACTTGTATTTACAGAGGAATCTTCGTTCGCTTTACATGGTCGACACAACCCAAGTGTTGCAATGTATTGGTCACAAGAAAAGAGACCTTGTACTTATGACGCTCGAACACAATACTCTGCAAAATTAAATGTTTGGGCTGGCCTATTACATAACAACATAATTGGGCCATTTAATTTATTTACTTATGAACAGAAATTATTGTCTTCGTTACGTGTATAATTGCTTCTCCTATTTGTGACGAGTTCATCATCTATATTTTTATCACAAACTTCTGTTTAGTTTAGAAAGTTTATAGACATTTTGAGAATAAGCAAACAATTATTGTATTGTGCATATGTATTGAACCTTGCGGTCTCGAGTGAAGCGTGTATCTAACTATCTACTAATACATCCCTACTTCTCTATTCCCGAATAGTTCCGATATACGATGCCCCGACTATAGGACGGCTGTTTCATCTGTATACATATATCTTAGTAATTTCAGAAATTACTTTGGTTAATTTTTTATTTATCTTTATATCAAAATACATAACCTTGCGAATTGCTCTTCCGTTACTGCAGTTCATTTTAATATTACTGCGCTTGTAATCTTATTCTACGTCGGCATAAACATAACTAGACATACTTGCTGCTCAAGTATTTTTAGATAATTACTTTCTGTTTTATCCCGACACGATCTGAAGTTGTCGTTTACATACCTACAGCCTTTCACATCTCAGAATCTCTTTTTTAAAGAGTTTCACTTGGCTACTTTAAACTTAATGATATTCGAGGAACAACCTGCTCCACCAAATAAAGAGAAACAGGAATCTCTGCTGGAATCGATGCGAACTTTTCTGTTCAAACGTGCACCCTGTTGGCAATTTTAACTCTGTCGAAAAAAATCCCGAAATCAAACTTCTAACAATAAAAGTTCTCTTTCTCTCAATTACTTTTCAGCGAGGCGTCATCATTTTGAATTTTAAATTGCGCGCCCGAAACTTTTACAATGCCTTTCTGCTTCAGCTGCTTTATTTATAATCGATACATCACGCTTTCTTATTTGTACAAGATTGACATAAGTAAATAGTTTGGTACAAATGAAAGCAAAATAAGAAAAAATTGTTATAGATTCTTATTATGTTGTACTGACTAATACACGTACTTATCAGACATCAATTGAAATATATATGAATATTACGTAGGTTTTTATAAATCGTTGTTACCGTCACATAAATATAAATTTCAGACAATACTAACGTCAATGATATTATGATAAAAACTTACAAAGCATACATCTTACTATATTCATATCCTGTCAAACCATTCAATAAAACAAGGTTACATAGGATAACATTTCAAAAGAAATCGTTTAAGGATACAGCACAAGCTGTAGCTGATTATAACAGAAAATTGCAAATTAAATATTTTACAAACCATCCAACCAACCAATATAACCATAATGATGGTAAAGGCACGTTTCTACCGTTTTCATGAATGATGGGCAAATTTTGTGTAGCATACGGTCACCAATACTTTAAAATGCTTGCCATATGCGCTGCTACATATTCTCTCGTGTTGTTGGTGCTGTTGAATAAACTTGTTTTTTATGTGTCCCCAAAGAAAAAATCACATTTGGTTAGATCGCGTGACCTTGCTCGTCAATGAACTGGACCTTCTCTGCCAATCCATTCATCACGAAATGCGTTATTTAAATGATTTCGTATGTTCATAGAGAAATGACTTGTTGCGCCATCTTGCTGTAGTCACAAATGCCTTATATTAGGAGAAGGGGTGCTAGGAAATCTTATAATTCATTCCCGCTAACTGCATCGTTAATGGAAAATTGACCAAGTAACTGAATACTAATCATTCCTCCACAAATATTCAGAGACCAACGATGTTGGTAGTCTACGGTGTTTATGAAGTGAGAATTAAAATGCACGTAGATCTAGAAAAATGTCAGTACAGCAGACGAATGTTATAAAAAAGTCAAATTTCTATTTGATCTCTGAATATTTAGAGAGCACACCTGCATGGTAACATACAGAAACGAAATATAATTTGAAATATCTCCAATACCATTAACTTTAACTACATACATGCCTTATTCAAAGGAATCGATAATCAAATTTTGCTCATAATTGGCCTATAAAAACATAATGATTAAATTTGAAGAAAAAATCCGTTACCGAAATAATAGCATTTTTTCTGAAGAGAGGAAAATATCAAAATTGTCAAATAAATGTAAGTACATATTTTGCAAACCAATGAACATAGCTGAATATTATCCTATATGAAGTTGTCTTAGAATTTGAATTCGAAAATGTAATAGTATTATATATATAGGATATTCCCTTTAAAAATATTAAGTTACTGGTGGTTACAGGCAAATGAAGCATCCTGTACACTACGAAATAATTTTGCGTTATAAGTTTAATAATAATAATAATAATAATAATAATAATAATAATATGTTTTATTGTCGTCTTTCACAAAGGAACATGGACATTGTCAATACTGTACCTAATAAAAATATACTACTCATAATAACATAAACTAGTATAACAAAAGTACAAAATGGTAAACACACATTATGGAGGTATGTAGTACATACATATGTATGTACATATATGTATAAATACAAAACAAGTATAGACCAAGCGGACAGTCGTACATCACATATTAAGATAATCGTCCAATGTATAGAAGGCATTCGTCACTAGGAATTTTTTAATTTCGGATTTAAACTGCACCAAAGATTTTATTTGTTTTATGCTATTAGGCAATCTATTGTAAACAGTAATGCCTGATACATCGGACATCTCTCCTACAACGCGGAGTTGTGAGATGGTACACAAATTCTGGCAATTTCTTGTCACCACATTTTTATAAATATCTTTTCGTAAAGCTAAACAACTTTTGTAGTTAAATACTTTTTATATTTGTTGGGATAGTTGGTATATCATTACCAAGTATCCCTCTTAACTAGTTAGCTAGATATCCTGATTGAAATCAATTAATTTTTTAGATGGAAACATGTCAGAAATATAGCAATATTCCTGACGTGATTAATCGATTTAGATGAGGAGATATAATTGATATGTTAAGCTTCCGCAATTTCTATCTACCCATTGTTATTGGAAACCGCAACACAACTCGGGATTTATTCGAGAATAAAATATTGCTCCGTTGCAGCCCTGTCCAAACTAATTGCTGGGAGCAATTTTAGACCAGTCGATTTCGTGCCGTAACAGCTGTAGAATGATGATACCGTAAAACAATGGTTACTAAAAATCGGTCGTTATGGACCATTGTTGTTCTTGTTCATCCTGATCCAGGTATTCTCGTAGAAGTGTGACTAAGTTGATTACTAGACTCTATCATAAAAGATGTCCACATTATCGCTGAAGCACCGATCTGTGCAAAAGCTATCCTCGCCATCTAATGTCACTTGTTCTTCTTTATTTTAATTTAAATTCGTTTGTTTTAGAAGTATTTCTACCGTCCAATCAAATTGAGTCTCAGGAAGTCGTGCTTAACGCATTTTTAGTTCAGTGTGACCTCTGTTTATTAGATACCGTGCGCTTCAGGCAGGCTAATATGGACCCACTAATGTAGATTAAGTTGCTTTTGAAAAGATGTTAACCTATGATTCATGCAAATTTTGTATAGTCTAGAACAGATTATTATTAAAAGTAAATGTATCTATCCCTCAACTCTAACGCCAACACGTGCCGCTGACTATGCTACCTTGATATAATACATTTCAGGAATTAGGACACTAGAAGATGAACGGAATACAGTACAATACCAATATTAACACCATACATACTGAATGTTGTCTTTACCTAATAGGAAATAAATCCGAAGTAATAAAATATAAGAGCACAACACGGAATTACAAGTCGTTTCATAAAATATAGTCCCGCACAATGTAGGATTTCAACAGTAAATTTTAATGTAAAATCCAGTTAACGTTAAAAAATTACGACTGTAATAACTGTAACGTATATAAAGGAAAGGAAAGTATAACGAATGAATATATTATGATCCTTGCCGCAGAAGTAATGCAAATCCGATTTTAATTAAAGAGTTTAATATGAAAAAGGTTTGTGGCTAACAAAAATGGAATTAATCCGACCGTTGTCGCACCTTATCGCCATCGCGTACCTCAAATATATTACCAACTTTAACCGAGTACTGATTAAAGGAAAATATTTATCGAAGCTGATACTTGCAAACTGGGGATGGTAGTTTAATAATTATTGCCTTATCTAGTTCCACGCTTTAATCTTATAAATTATATTTCCTATATCGATTGAAATTAATAGAAAGCAAATATTTTAAATTCTGTCATTAGGTATTAATCTCTTAAGCAGTATTAACTTGTTAGTGCTGGTAGGGGTTGATTGGAAAAATAGATTCTCTAAATGTGATCTAATTCGCAGGTGTGATCAAATCTAGGGATAATTAAATAATCTAAATCAATAATTTGATAGTGCTATCTCTTGGACGTTATTTTGGTATCTTCACAACTGTATTCTGAAGTATCATAGGTTGTTAGCAAAGATCCTTAAATCATAAGCTTATATATTTATCTAAGTTTAACTGTCATCTGTCGTTTATATAATGTATTTTGAGGTGTTTATTGAGCGACAGAACTCGACGAAACCTGTCTTCTTGAAAGTCTATAGGATACTAATTTATACAATATTGCAATCTTTAATTTACTGCCCGTACAATAATCCTAAATCGAGTCTATTTTCTGTCGTATGACTCATATAAGTTATTAATATCAAGAATTACAACAACGGTTTAGAAAAATATAAGGTAGGAACCTAAAACTGAATAGTTATCATATTTACAGGTGACGATTTAAATATGTCAAAGCGTTTGTAAAATGTATTCTTCTAAGGTGAAAAATCGTTTGGCTGTCTCTGTAGCTACTCGTTTAGCTCGATATCCACCTCTTCGCTGCTTTAGATAAGTTTGTCTGCAATTGCTTCGAACCATCAAAATTGCGGGGGTTAGCTCAGCTTTTACAGAATTTTCATCTATTAAGAGAACTAATAAATCAGTAAAGTAAATCATGTTTTAGCGGTCTTCTGCGCATATTTCTTGTATGTTATTTCAACTGGTAAAACTTGCTAAGATAGACTATAAAATCCTATAAAATTGAGTGCGAATAATACTAATAAAATGATAATAGTGTCCCCTTTTGCTGAAGCTCAATTATTTTATCTAATTGCATGTAACAGTATGTACTTACTAAACAATATCCTACAATATGAATCATGAGTAATTAACACAATGCATACCGACAGTAAACACTTACTCCCACTAAAAGCAAAACTAGTTATTCGCGTATTGTATGCTAGATTTCTCCACATATTGTCGGGGCATTGTCAACACGACATGGTTATTTGATTGCATTAAATTTATCAAAGCTGTAACCTCAAACTCAAATGCATTCTAATTATATTAAGAGTAGTGTAGCTGGTATCCGTCGTAACATGATTACTTAATCTACGGATATATGCAATCCACTATCACAGTACATTCACAGAAGGTAAATAATGGGCCAAGATAAGCTATGGTGGGCAAGTAAAGCTGTCTCGTCGATTTCAATATCTTCGTCGGGATATGCAAATAAATTACTTAATTGATCCTGGAAGGGATGCATTAAGTGAATGAGGAGACATTGGCGAACAAGTTGCAGTGACCTAGTAATTCAGCATGACGTGTAAGTACTAACTTTAAAAGGTATGTACATGCATATGTATGTATACATGTATGCAAGCACCATATGTAAGTTTCCCTGTAGAGTAGATAAGGTTGCATGAGTAATGAATTATAATACGTAAACTTTGAAAATTGGATTATTGTTTAAAAGTTACATTACGATTGTAATTAAAATACCTAATTAACGTAGCTTGTTATAATTTATTTTAGTTGTATAAAAAGTGAATAAGAATATATCATCATATATATACAGAGAAAACGCGCTTAATGATAGGGGAAGTAAGTGGGGCGCTGTTAACTACATATTAGGGTTGATTGAAAGAATACATAAAGATGGTATAGACTGTCTACGTTTATTTTTGTATAGTGATTGTCATTTTTTAAGTTTGCATTTAACTATGTATTTTTAAATATAATAAGCTTTTCAATAGGTTTTTTTGAATTGCTTTACAATAGTTTATTTTATTGATGAATGATTTTTGTATAAAAAGTAAGAAACAAGAATAACACGTACGTAAACTCAATTTTTACATAAAAAAATCCTAAATTAAAATGAACGGAATATTAAAATAGAAACACTGAATATAAACACTCAAGGTAATAAATGTTTAAAGTGTCCTCCTCCAGCTTCCAAACAGCAAGCAAGTCCATCATAAAAATTGCGTCTTACATTTACCAACATATCGGATGTGACAAACAATTTCGAATTTTGATTTTGAGATCATCTAAAGTATGTGCTCTTTCGTCTTCAAAACGGTAAATCTGCGACTTTACGTATCCCCGTAAAAAGAAAGCATTTAAGCGATTGTACCATTTTCGAAATTATACGATCACCAAATGTCTTCTATAAGATCCTTAGCGCAATTCTACTCTGATGTGCAGGGTAGCCATCATGCTGGAACCAAACGTCTTCTATTACAACACTATGTAGGTCTCGCGTGAAGAGCAGGAATAATATTTATTTTGCAGTAATTGCAAATATGTATGCACTCCAAACATTTAATTTTTGCGGATATTGTGTTTGAGCATTGTATGTAATGTGTTTATTTGATCGTGATCAATATATTACTTGTTCAGAATTATGGTGTCCATGTAACACAAAGGTAGATTCGTCTGTAAATAAAATATTAGAAACAAAATTCTCGTCCCGACATTTCAATGATATCGGCCCAAAACTCCGTGAAATATTTCATTGGTTTTGTTAATGCGATAGGAATGGAATTTATTCTTTTTTAATATCTTTCTTACAGTTGTAGATCCAACACCAATTTGTTGAGGCATTTGTGTTGAGGTTAAACGGCAATTTTTTCGGCAGCGGCACATATCATGTCACGATCAAGTATATTATTTCTCCTTGCCCTTTTATGTAGGGTAGGTGAAACACAACCGAATTGTTCGAAATTTTCCTTTATGCGGTGAAGTGTATTTAAAGAAGGTATTGGCCGATTTTCAAATGAATCAACAAACATGCGAATAATTTCTGCAAACGAGTGCCCTCCATAAAACCATTTCACTATCTGTACTTTTTCTGCAGTAGAATACTTCATACTTAAGTTAAAAATACTATAAATGATAACTTGAATGTATTTAGTGACCACAATTTGACAGACTTCAAAATAACACAACTGACATAAGTGAATGTGACTTATCGTGCGACCAATCTACTTACATCCCCACTATATTTCCCTATTTCTATATATTCCTACCTTGCGCGTTTTCACTGTATATATAAGAGAATATATGCTACAAGGTAATATGGTTAACTTCCGAAAACCTTCATTGCTTATGTCAGAAGTCTTTTAGTACTTAGACCTATAAGGATACTAACAGTTCAACATTATATATAGAACATATTGGACATTATAGCGCGTTAAATGCGGATTGATAGTAGATATGGTAGATACTTCCATGCACTATGAATAAAAATTAATGAATATATCATTAACTCGAACGATATTTATTTCTACAGACTTGCAATAAGGTTAAAACGACCAATATTCAATTGGCACAACCGTTATATGTATGTAGCTGGTTCTTTACTATTCCACATCACATTTCACTTGCCCTAATTCTATACTTCTTTGAAGAAAAGTTAATTTTCGGCGAAGTAAAGAGGTCTTTCCAGCAACGTTAGCGTGACGATAAGGACAGTGGCCTGGGTTTCTGATGAATTCTCGACGAGCTATGTGGAGATAAAAATAGAATTTTTAAAATTCCCTGCTTGTTCTCCTTTTCGCTCGTCTCTTTGTGTAAGCACTAGTACAGCAGCGCTTCAAACGTGGAACGCGGAATCGCAGGTCTATAGTTGCTCTGCTTTCATGTGATATTCGCTATTCCCAGGAAAGTTAATACGGTTTCGAGAAGAGTATAGAATTTATAAAATTCCTTGAGTAAAGTTCCCAGGTCTAGTAAATGTAAATACATTCATATGAAGTTGGCCGTAGTGTGCGAATGAATGTGCATATTATAGACGTACATTTTTACATTTTCAAAGGTGATTACTTAGAGTGCATACATTCGACGTAACTGCTTCCATATTTATAGCTACAAATCAATAAAGATATACATCTCAATCCACATCAACATTACGTAATAGATGTACATATAATCACAGTAAAGTTCTGTGAGAGGTAATACAAAATCGACTTATACGCTTTTATTTGTAATGGTTCCGTTAGATAACTTCCTCAGTATTTGAAATGCATTTCATTGTACGTTTCGTTTCCATATCGTGATTATGAAAATGTGTTCTACAGTTTTAGTCGAAAATGTTCTAATTAGCAAGTCAACGAAAGATTTTAACTCAAATTTAGGTCGTAAACGTTTGTTCTAAAAATTATTTTACTTGTGAGATGATTAGCATTGAGATTACCTCCTTTCAATGTATTCCTGTAAAATTTTAAAAGCACAAGAACAAGTTTAATGTACATCGATGGTTTGCAAAACTGCACCGCCATTATAAAAGCAGAGCTGTTAGCGCGTCGATGAACTTTTGCATTGCCACAAGACGAAGCGGTCACCTCTGCTATCGTGTCTTATAAGGGATGACTTATAAGTAAATAACTTATAAATTTATCTTCTGACCTTCAGAAGATAAATATAAACGTATAGTGCTATACCGATAGCACTATCATTACAGGAAGTTCGAGAATGTCGTATAGGGAGAGGACGCAAATCGTACTCAAACTTAAACTGCCTATAGTTTCGTTTGCCTGGAGGACAAAGCTACCTGAATTTAAGAATGCATTTATTTTCGACTCTAAGATACTCATACCAACTGATGTCAAATCCAGGTGTCACCTTGGATTCTAAACTAATATACAAATCACACCTGAAACACGTAAGGAATAAGTCCACCTGAATCTTCTGAGTTTGTAGAGGACTATTTCGTAACACGTTGGACCTGAAAACTTTAATGGTGTACTCACTTTAGACGGCGGTTGTGATAACTACTGCAACATAAACTTCGCTGGTCTGATGGTATAAGGATACCTTCCCCGGTTGCAAAACTGTACTTAGCGCATTGCACGTTATAAGATTTCATTCCGAGCTGGTGTCGGGATACCGCAGAAATCTTGATAAACAGACACAACAGCAAGGCGTTACGATGGGCTAGATTCCAAGCCGCTCAGTGTTCCAAGGAAACGAAATAACTAACTTGTTTTCAAGAGATGCTGACGAACAACCATTCAAAGATCTCAAACCGACGAACTTATGATAGCATTGATGGTAGTATTAACACCTTTATCAGATCCGAGTTCTTTGTTAGCCATTGCTGTTACTGAAACGAATTCTCGAATATAAAACACTTATTATTCGCTAAAGTGGTGAACGATTTTGCAAGCTACTTCTTATGAGTAGAGACAAACTAAGAATTGTCGCAGTCACTGCACATTAAACAAAAAGCTACGCCACATGAGCTTGTAGAAACTGTGGGAGCGCAACTAACTCTCGACCAAACTGCGAATTTCTGCCGAGAGGACAAAAATTATATGGAGGAAGGAAAGGATATTGGTACCATACACACCAGAAGATGAAGTAATATATTAATATCATTGGTCATTACTTTATTATTATATATAATCTAAATAATATTGCCAACAAGTTTATTGAGATAAGAATGCTTAATATTACTTAGTATTCAACGATAGATATAGCTGCATAATTAAAAATAATCATACTCAAGCCCATTGACGAACGAAATGTTTATAAAGAGAATAGCTAGTTGAATCTAGAAAACACCTAGTTTTGAAACTATAGACGATAAATACACCGTTCCAGTATATAATACCCATGTATGTATGTATATTATCTTGATATAACCCGATGTTCTGCAACCTCCCACAATTATCTAATTCCCAAACACGTGTAAAATCAAGTTGGGTGTTCTACTTTTTATAGTGTTATCGTGTTTATACCTACAGTTTGTAGCTACCATTTACTGGATTGAAAATACTTTAATAAGCCGTTTAATGCCGAACTGTATATTTAATACTAATAAAGATTTCATTCGATACTTTGCTGACTAAACTTGGGTTCTGAATTCATTGTTTATTAGACCTTATATGAGAGTTGAACTAGCTGCTCATGAACTGGTAAGTATCCGGAACATATATACATATACTAAAGTTTATGTTGTAAACACGTGTTTGTAATATGGACCGTAAACGGATGCTACGACAATTTTTACAGCAGTAATGACGATAAGTCACGCAAACTCTTTTGTAAATGATAGTTTCTTATACTTTTCTTCATTCAAAGAAAGCAAGTTTGTGTGACGCCTAAACTTAACTTATTTTAAGATCAAATAATGCAAGATGAGGTACTATCAACTTCAAAATTACTACTGAATGAATGCATTGTATATACACTGAGAAAAATGTATTGCACAAAAGTGACAACAAAAATTTTAGGTAAACTAAAAAATGTAGCAATTACAGCTTGTTGTGACTTATACAATAAATACTCGCATTGGATACGATAATTATTGTACCAGTTACGATACATTTATGTAACATATATACATATGTATATAATGTATAACTAACCCTTTTACTTAAAATATCACTGTTGTATACCTACAAGTATCATTCATTAAACAGCTAAGAGCTTAAATTATTGACCTATTGGCTGCTAGCAAAATATATGTATCATTGTAATCGTTTCATCAAAGCTACCACTCTCTTCATCACTCAATTCGGCGCAGCAACAAAAGTCGTATAGAGAAGAGAACATCACGATGTTGAAATTTATGAAATACAGACCTGACTGCCGGCTTACGAACGTACTTTAATTTAAAAATAAATTCGATACCCTAAGAGACGAACCAGGAATAACATCTTTCTTCGATCTGCTCCATACATTGCCAGGCATTGTACATCACCGACTAAATTGAAGTCAATTTAGATGATTTGGCTTTATATCACAGTAACGTCAGGACGACTAGAATCATTTTCCGGCGTTATTTCTCCATTTCCCATTCACTGTTGTCGCATTCGTGTTGTATATCTATATATATCGTGTATTTTAAAAGAAGCGAGTCTTCCTAAAACGGTGAACCGCCAGTTTCAAACAATTTCGACGTGAATTTTGCAGACGCAAAATTTATTTTTAATATAGGAAATTTTAATAAAACTCCTAAGATTTTCCTGAAGTGATAAGAAAATATTATTCGTAAGGAAAGATCAAGAAAATGTCTAAAATTTAATTACAAAGAAAAAGAAATTGCAAACATTGACTACAATATTAAATTAGCAAGTACATAGCAAGGCAGAATGTAAAGAAGCAAACATTTTACGTTAAAGACAATACTAGGCGATAGGAGCTAGAGATCTACAGAATTATACGAGTGGTCCATTTATCGTGGCCCCCCTAAAAAATTTGGTGGCAGTCAGTTTTATGAAAAAAAGTTGATGGTTATGTAGTCGTACACCAAGGAGAACGTTTGAAGGTCATACAAGAACGAGCAGGTCAAGGTGTAGGTCCGCCGCGTCCTATCCAGCGATCGCCGTAATCCCTGTTTAATATCTCTCAAGCCGCCTGTGAAGAATGAGCTGGACCCTAATGTTGGTACCATATTGTGGCTCGCCGCTCTAAAGGTATATACATCTTCAAGTAGTGTTGGTAACACATTATGTAGAAAGTCGCTGTATTTATTACCATCTAAATTGCCAATAATAAAGAAAGGTCCAATTATTTTTGTACCAATAATCCCACACCAGACGTTGACATTCCATGGACGTTGCCGCCCTACTTGTCGTAACATTCTTGGATTTTCCGTTGCCCAATAATGCATATGATGCCTATTTATCTGCCCATGATTTGTAAAAAGTGGATTCATCGGAAAATAGCACATTGAGAAAAAGTTATTGTTATCGCGAATTTTTTGCTGAGCCCATTCACAAAATTGTACATGATGTCTTGATGCATCGATATGTGGTATGGGTGAAATTTTTGGTGTTTCAGTATTCGACCAGTACTAGTTCGTGAGATTCCAGACTGGCCGGCAATTTCTCAATACTGATTATGAGCCACTGCCGCTAAAAACAGCAATTTGCGCGTTTTCATCGGTAGCAGTCTTTTTTCATTTTTTTCTTCTTCACAATACTTCCCGTAGTAGCGAACTGTTGTAGAACACCACGACAAGACGTACGACTCGGCTGGTGTCTATCAGTGTATCTTCCAGCATACAAACGACACGCACCACGATACAAGTAATATTAAGTCTGTTACCTAGGTTTTAAGATATTTACACAGTTTCAAGGGATTATAAATACAAAGTTAATTGGCTTATACCGTGGTACTTCCGGATTAAAGGGCAACAAATAACCCATTATTACAACAAAGAACTAATTCATACGACCCACTAATATCCTATATAAACAACAAACTTATACCCATAATTCCTTTGTAATTACCTACATCCGATATTTCAAATATGACTTATTATTAAACATTAATCCTTAATTCCGAATCTGTTATTATTTTGTATTACGTCCACGTATTGCTTTCAAAATACTATGTTTTTCATGTCGGTCATTCAAAAGAACAGTGACACAACTCAAAAATCCACGATTTTCAGGAGACGCATTTTAAATTATTACTACCTCTTTTTTATTGATTTTAGGGATTAAATTCTAACTTTTGCATTCATAAACAGTAATCATTTAGGATCACTTGAGTTTTTTGAGTACTCATAAGGTATCGATTTAACAAAAGTTCAACATAGTTGTATTTGAGTTGTGACGATGTATTATTTCCAATTTATATTTATTTTTCTTGAATATTACGCTGAATCTTAACTTTGGGCCACATGAGTTTTAGTAGTTTTCTACTCACAATTACATCCTTTTTCAGAACTTGTAAAAGAAAAATGCGATGTTCCATTAAAAAACTAAATTGACCTTCGTATGACCATCAAACGTTCTCCTTGGTGTACGACAGCATAAACTAAATATAACACAGAACTAAAGAAAGTAAAGAGAAGGACATGTAGAAGGCCACAAGGTCATATCAAAATGCCAAACTATATAACGTATGTACAAATACACGTGTAACGGTAGACTCTATTCGTAAGTAACGTAAGTTTGTAATGAATACTTTATAGTATGATGATATTATACCTTCTACATCGTTTGCTCCATACAAATATTGCACTTCTAAAGTTTCGCATTGTATAATCTATAAAAGTTAAGCAGTCCCGTTGCAATATATAGCTATCTGCTGCACATGCTTGTAGCATTTGAGCTGTTCTCTTACTAAACTACAACAGTTTACTGTTTGAAGTAATTAAGTTCGTCAGTATATAGTGTCTATTAAACACCACCTATATGAGAAAACTTACGTCATCACAAATTTTATGTAAGTATGTATTAATTATGATCAAGAAAGCACATTGTCGGAACAAATTTTTAATATAACCGTGCCAAAGTTTTCGTATGCTAATGTATCGCTCATCTACTTTCTCAGTTTCAATAAAACAAGATTTTTACAATATCTGTAGAGGGGCTTTGAATAAGACGTATTCTTTAACAACTTCCATATTAGTTTATTTGAGAATAAAAATACAATATCCAATTGTGTTTAAGAGTTTTGGAAGAACTAGTCCAAAGTTTATTATTTTGTTAGTTAAATATCGTATATGGGTAATATTGCCTAAATTTTAAATAAATTGGTTTATGCTTGCTTGGTTTGGCTTGCCACTGACCCCGAAATTATTTTAGCCGAACTTATGTCCTGTGTGCAGTTGACAACTAGACTAACAATGGACTGTGACTTCTCAGCGAAAATATCGCAAGATTCTCGAAATTCTGAAAATAACAGCTAAATACTCTATAAACGAATTTTGTAAATATTTTCGCTATAACAGCCTTGTATTGCGCGTATTCACATCTCACGCTTACGTCTGCAGATTTCGATATTGTTACAATACAATCTGTTTTCAGATATATCTCAAAGCGGCCTTTATGTATCCAATTTAATATGTTTGTAAGGTTTTTTTTCTGTATACAGATTCAGCATTTATATCTAGCAACCTTTTCATAATTGGCTGGTGTCAGTAGCACGCGCAGGTTTATTCTCGGTATTCATTATAATTGAGCCTGTGCAACACCAACAATTATCAGAGGTTTTGATATAGAACAAGAGGATTTCTTTAAATAAATCTTGATAACGGTGCGTCTATTATCCTGCAAACCAGACCTTCTACTGAAGTCCAATAGGGGACTAAGTATAATGAAAGCCGTAGTCTGACGACACAATTACTCGATAAACGAGGTACAAGCGAAGGAAAACAGGATTTTCACAAAAATATTTTGTTCGTGGAAAACATTATATGGTAGTCCACATTATTATTTATATATAATAATTAATTATTATAATATAGTATTACAATATATAACAGTTGAAGGTGAAAAGGAGTACTAGCTGTACAACGTTAGGTGTAAAGGGAATTAATGGGATTGCAGCTATTGGCGTTAGAATTAAGAAGACGTGAACCTTTTTTCGTATCGTAATTTAATAAATACAAATCGTTCAAAGTTAATAGGACATTATTGTTACTTTTTTAACATTAGTTTACAAAACTATTGAATTTTCGAGTTCCTCGAGAAAATATGTTCCTCGATAGTCTGGAATTTGGTCATTTTATCGAACATCACAAGTAGCACGGGTGCGTTGTCAATTTAAGGTACTCTTTGCTCGGAGACTAAAGTATGATGTCAATGACATATTTGTCAATCTATGAAACTAGTTATAACGAAAAAAGAAAGAAAGAAAATTTATGTAGTGTTCTTTTTAATACGTAGTAAATTACATACGCCTAGCTTATTGGTTAATTCTAAGCTGTAAGAGATAAGTTTAGTTTCTGGAATATTTACACCAAAGAACTTTTATGCTTAAATTTTGACTACTACAAATTAAAAATTTTCTTGATGAGAAATTTACAATAATATCATATAATATAATAATTTACTATATATGTGAAGAAGTTGTGCGATAGAACATCGCTAATATCGTTAATAAAAATGTTGAAAATAAGCGGTCCCAAGTTTGAGTCTTGAGGAACCCCTGTAGTAGCGATATAAGTAGCGAAAGCTTAGATACGAAAAAAGGTTCACGTCTTCTTAATTCTAACGCCAATAGCTGCAATCCCATTAATTCCCTTTACACCTAATATATAACAGATATAGCGATTTTATATCGTTGATATACAGATCAAACAGTCGCCCTATAGTCGGGGCATCGTCTGTCGGAAGCATTCGGGAGTAGAGAAGTAGGGATGCATTAGTAGGCTTAACTCGACAGCGCACAGTTGTAGTCTCTTAGCGAGACAGAGTAATTCATGCTATCGTAAATATACGATTATTATTGTTACTGTTACTGATGCTGATTGTTTTGTAATTCATTATGGACATTTTTACCCTTCAACAAAAGAAATATGTTACAAAACAACATCATCGTGGTTACTCAATAAGAGATATTGTACGCCTATTTAACGATGAGTTCCAACAAACTATTTGTTTTGAAACAGTTCGTCATATAATCAATAACTTTGAAATGTATGGCTGTTTAAATCCGTGTAAAACTTGTATTTACAGAGGAATCTTCGTTCGCTTTACATGGTCGACACAACCCAAGTGTTGCAATGTATTGGTCACAAGAAAAGAGACCTTGTACTTATGACGCTCGAACACAATACTCTGCAAAATTAAATGTTTGGGCTGGCCTATTACATAACAACATAATTGGGCCATTTAATTTATTTACTTATGAACAGAAATTATTGTCTTCGTTACGTGTGTAATTGCTTCTCCTATTTGTGACGAGTTCATCATCTATATTTTTATCACAAACTTCTGTTTAGTTTAGAAAGTTTATAGACATTTTGAGAATAAGCAAACAATTATTGTATTGTGCATATGTATGTATTGAACCGTGCGGTCTCGAGTGAAGCGTGCATCTAACTATCTACTAATACATCCCTACTTCTCTATTCCCGAATAGTTCCGATATACGATGCCCCGACTATAGGACGGCTGTTTCATCTGTATACATATATCTTAGTAATTTCAGAAATTACTTTGGTTAATTTTTATTTATCTTTATATCAAAATACATAACCTTGCGAATTGCTCTTCCGTTACTGCAGTTCATTTTAATATTACTGCGCTTGTAATCTTATTCTACGTCGGCATAAACATAACTAGACATACTTGCTGCTCAAGTATTTTTAGATAATTACTTTCTGTTTTATCCCGACACGATCTGAAGTTGTCGTTTACATACCTACAGCCTTTCACATCTCAGAATCTCTTTTTTAAAGAGTTTCACTTGGCTACTTTAAACTTAATGATATTCGAGGAACAACCTGCTCCACCAAATAAAGAGAAACAGGAATCTCTGCTGGAATCGATGCGAACTTTTCTGTTCAAACGTGCACCCTGTTGGCAATTTTAACTCTGTCGAAAAAATCCCGAAATCAAACTTCTAACAATAAAAGTTCTCTTTCTCTCAATTACTTTTCAGCGAGGCGTCATCATTTTGAATTTTAAATTGCGCGCCCGAAACTTTTACAATGCCTTTCTGCTTCAGCTGCTTTATTTATAATCGATACATCACGCTTTCTTATTTGTACAAGATTGACATAAGTAAATAGTTTGGTACAAATGAAAGCAAAATAAGAAAAATTGTTATAGATTCTTATTATGTTGTACTGACTAATACACGTACTTATCAGACATCAATTGAAATATATATGAATATTACGTAGGTTTTTATAAATCGTTGTTACCGTCACATAAATATTAATTTCAGACAATACTAACGTCAATGATATTATGATAAAAACTTACAAAGCATACATCTTACTATATTCATATCCTGTCAAACCATTCAATAAAACAAGGTTACATAGGATAACATTTCAAAAGAAATCGTTTAAGGATACAACACAAGCTGTAGCTGATTATAACAGAAAATTGCAAATTAAATATTTTACAAACCATCCAACCAACCAATATAACCATAATGATGGTAAAGGCACGTTTCTACCGTTTTCATGAATGATGGGCAAATTTTGTGTAGCATACGGTCACCAATACTTGGTGGTAAATGCTTGCCATATGCGCTGCTACATATTCTCTCGTGTTGTTGGTGCTGTTGAATAAACTTGTTTTTTATGTGTCCCCAAAGAAAAAATCACATTTGGTTAGATCGCGTGACCTTGCTCGTCAATGAACTGGACCTTCTCTGCCAATCCATTCATCACGTTCATAGAGAAATGACTTGTTGCTCCATCTTGCTGTAGTCACAAATGCCTTATATTAGGAGAAGGGGTGCTAGGAAATCTTATAATTCATTCCCGCTAACTGCATCGTTAATGGAAAATTGACCAAGTAACTGAATACTAATCATTCCTCCACAAATATTCAGAGACCAACGATGTTGGTAGTCTACGGTGTTTATGAAATGAGAATTAAAATGCACGTAGATCTAGAAAAATGTCAGTACAGCAGACGAATCTTATAAAAAAGTCAAATTTCTATTTGATCTCTGAATATTTAGAGAGCACACCTGCATGGTAACATACAGAAACGAAATATAATTTGAAATATCTCCAATACCATTAACTTTAACTACATACATGCCTTATTCAAAGGAATCGATAATCAAATTTTGCTCATAATTGGCCTATAAAAACATAATGATTAAATTTGAAGAAAAAATCCGTTACCGAAATAATAGCATTTTTTCTGAAGAGAGGAAAATATCAAAATTGTCAAATAAACGTAAGTACATATTTTGCAAACCAATGAACATAGCTGAATATTATCCTATATGAAGTTGTCTTAGAATTTGAATTCGAAAATGTAATAGTATTATATATATAGGATATTCCCTTTAAAAATATTAAGTTACTGGTGGTTACAGGCAAATGAAGCATCCTGTACACTACGAAATAATTTTGCGTTATAAGTTTAATAATAATAATAATAATAATAATAATATGTTTTATTGTCGTCTTTCACAAAGGAACATGGACATTGTCAATACTGTACCTAATAAAAATATACTACTCATAATAACATAAACTAGTATAACAAAAGTACAAAATGGTAAACACACATTATGGAGGTATGTAGTACATACATATGTATGTACATATATGTATAAATACAAAACAAGTATAGACCAAGCGGACAGTCGTACATCACATATTAAGATAATCGTCCAATGTATAGAAGGCATTCGTCACTAGGAATTTTTTAATTTCGGATTTAAACTGCACCAAAGATTTTATTTGTTTTATGCTATTAGGCAATCTATTGTAAACAGTAATGCCTGATACATCGGACATCTCTCATACAACGCGGAGTTGTGAGATGGTACACAAATTCTGGCAATTTCTTGTCACCACATTTTTATAAATATCTTTTCGTAAAGCTAAACAACTTTTGTAGTTAAATACTTGCTTTTTATATTTGTTGGGATAGTTGGTATATCATTACCAAGTATCCCTCTTAACTAGTTAGCTAGATATCCTGATTGAAATCAATTAATTTTTTAGATGGAAACATGTCAGAAATATAGCAATATTCCTGACGTGATTAATCGATTTAGATGAGGAGATATAATTGATATGTTAAGCTTCCGCAATTTCTATCTACCCATTGTTATTGGAAACCGCAACACAACTCAGGATTTATTCGAGAATAAAATATTGCTCCGTTGCAGCCCTGTCCAAACTAATTGCTGGGAGCAATTTTAGACCAGTCGATTTCGTGCCGTAACAGCTGTAGAATGATGATACCGTAAAACAATGGTTACTAAAAATCGGTCGTTATGGACCATTGTTGTTCTTGTTCATCCTGATCCAGGTATTCTCGTAGAAGTGTGACTAAGTTGATTACTAGACTCTATCATAAAAGATGTCCACATTATCGCTGAAGCACCGATCTGTGCAAAAGCTATCCTCGCCATCTAATGTCACTTGTTCTTCTTTATTTTAATTTAAATTCGTTTGTTTTAGAAGTATTTCTACCGTTCAATCAAATTGAGTCTCAGGAAGTCGTGCTTAACGCATTTTTAGTTCAGTGTGACCTCTGTTTATTAGATACCGTGCGCTTCAGGCAGGCTAATATGGACCCACTAATGTAGATTAAGTTGCTTTTGAAAAGATGTTAACCTATGATTCATGCAAATTTTGTATAGTCTAGAACAGATTATTATTAAAAGTAAATGTATCTATCCCTCAACTCTAACGCCAACACGTGCCGCTGACTATGCTACCTTGATATAATACATTTCAGGAATTAGGACACTAGAAGATGAACGGAATACAGTACAATACCAATATTAACACCATACATACTGAATGTTGTCTTTACCTAATAGGAAATAAATCCGAAGTAATAAAATATAAGAGCACAACACGGAATTACAAGTCGTTTCATAAAATATAGTCCCGCACAATGTAGGATTTCAACAGTAAATTTTAATGTAAAATCCAGTTAACGTTAAAAAATTACGACTGTAATAACTGTAACGTATATAAAGGAAAGGAAAGTATAACGAATGAATATATTATGATCCTTGCCGCAGAAGTAATGCAAATCCGATTTTAATTAAAGAGTTTAATATGAAAAAGGTTTGTGGCTAACAAAAATGGAATTAATCCGACCGTTGTCGCACCTTATCGCCATCGCGTACCTCAAATATATTACCAACTTTAACCGAGTACTGATTAAAGGAAAATATTTATCGAAGCTGATACTTGCAAACTGGGGATGGTAGTTTAATAATTATTGCCTTATCTAGTTCCACGCTTTAATCTTATAAATTATATTTCCTACATCGATTGAAATTAATAGAAAGCAAATATTTTAAATTCTGTCATTAGGTATTAATCTCTTAAGCAATATTAACTTGTTAGTGCTGGTAGGGGTTGATTGGAAAAATAGATTCTCTAAATGTGATCTAATTCGCAGGTGTGATCAAATCTAGGGATAATTAAATAATCTAAATCAATAATTTGATAGTGCTATCTCTTGGACGTTATTTTGGTATCTTCACAACTGTATTCTGAAGTATCATAGGTTGTTAGCAAAGATCCTTAAGTCATAAGCTTATATATTTATCTAAGTTTAACTGTCATCTGTCGTTTATATAATGTATTTTGAGGTGTTTATTGAGCGACAGAACTCGACGAAACCTGTCTTCTTGAAAGTCTATAGGATACTAATTTATACAATATTGCAATCTTTAATTTACTGCCCGTACAATAATCCTAAATCGAGTCTATTTTCTGTCGTATGACTCATATAAGTTATTAATATCAAGAATTACAACAACGGTTTAGAAAAATATAAGGTAGGAACCTAAAACTGAATAGTTATCATATTTACAGGTGACGATTTAAATATGTCAAAGCGTTTGTAAAATGTATTCTTCTAAGGTGAAAAATCGTTTGGCTGTCTCTGTAGCTACTCGTTTAGCTCGATATCCACCTCTTCGCTGCTTTAGATAAGTTTGTCTGCAATTGCTTCGAACCATCAAAATTGCGGGGGTTAGCTCAGCTTTTACAGAATTTTCATCTATTAAGAGAACTAATAAATCAGTAAAGTAAATCATGTTTTAGCGGTCTTCTGCGCATATTTCTTGTATGTTATTTCAACTGGTAAAACTTGCTAAGATAGACTATAAAATCCTATAAAATTGAGTGCGAATAATACTAATAAAATGATAATAGTGTCCCCTTTTGCTGAAGCTCAATTATTTTATCTAATTGCATGTAACAGTATGTACTTACTAAACAATATCCTACAATATGAATCATGAGTAATTAACACAATGCATACCGACAGTAAACACTTACTCCCACTAAAAGCAAAACTAGTTATTCGCGTATTGTATGCTAGATTTCTCCACATATTGTCGGGGCATTGTCAACACGACATGGTTATTTGATTGCATTAAATTTATCAAAGCTGTAACCTCAAACTCAAATGCATTCTAATTATATTAAGAGTAGTGTAGCTGGTATCCGTCGTAACATGATTACTTAATCTACGGATATATGCAATCCACTATCACAGTACATTCACAGAAGGTAAATAATGGGCCAAGATAAGCTATGGTGGGCAAGTAAAGCTGTCTCGTCGATTTCAATATCTTCGTCGGGATATGCAAATAAATTACTTAATTGATCCTGGAAGGGATGCATTAAGTGAATGAGGAGACATTGGCGAACAAGTTGCAGTGACCTAGTAATTCAGCATGACGTGTAAGTACTAACTTTAAAAGGTATGTACATGCATATGTATGTATACATGTATGCAAGCACCATATGTAAGTTTGCCTGTAGAGTAGATAAGGTTGCATGAGTAATGAATTATAATACGTAAACTTTGAAAATTGGATTATTGTTTAAAAGTTACATTACGATTGTAATTAAAATACCTAATTAACGTAGCTTGTTATAATTTATTTTAGTTGTATAAAAAGTGAATAAGAATATATCATCATATATATACAGAGAAAACGCGCTTAATGATAGGGAAGTAAGTGGGGCGCTGTTAACTACATATTAGGGTTGATTGAAAGAATACATAAAGATGGTATAGACTGTCTACGTTTATTTTTGTATAGTGATTGTCATTTTTTAAGTTTGCATTTAACTATGTATTTTTAAATATAATAAGCTTTTCAATAGGTTTTTTGAATTGCTTTACAATAGTTTATTTTATTGATGAATGATTTTTGTATAAAAAGTAAGAAACAAGAATAACACGTACGTAAACTCAATTTTTACATAAAAAAAATCCTAAATTAAAATGAACGGAATATTAAAATAGAAACACTGAATATAAACACTCAAGGTAATAAATGTTTAAAGTGTCCTCCTCCAGCTTCCAAACAGCAAGCAAGTCCATCATAAAAATTGCGTCTTACATTTACCAACATATCGGATGTGATTAACTGCAAACAATTTCGAATTTTGATTTTGAGATCATCTAAAGTATGTGCTCTTTCGTCTTCAAAACGGTAAATCTGCGACTTTACGTATCCCCGTAAAAAGAAATCATTTAAGCGATTGTACCATTTTTCGAAATTATACGATCACCAAATGTCTTCTATAAGATCCTTAGCGCAATTCTACTCTGATGTGCAGGGTAGCCATCATGCTGGAACCAAACGTCTTCTATTACAACACTAGGTCTCGCGTGAAGAGCAGGAATAATATTTATTTTGCAGTAATTGCAAATATGTATGCACTCCAAACATTTAATTTTTGCGGATATTGTGTTTGAGCATTGTATGTAATGTGTTTATTTGATCGTGATCAATATATTAAATGTTCAGAATTATGGTGTCCATGTAACACAAAGGTAGATTCGTCTGTAAATAAAATATTAGAAACAAAATTCTCGTCCCGACATTTCAATGATATCGGCGCAAAACTCCGTGAAATATTTCATTGGTTTTGTTAATGCGATAGGAATGGAATTTATTCTTTTTTAATATCTTTCTTACAGTTGTAGATCCAACACCAATTTGTTGAGGCATTTGTGTTGAGGTTAAACGGCAATTTTTTTCGGCAGCGGCACATATCATGTCACGATCAAGTATATTATTTCTCCTTGCCCTTTTATGTAGGGTAGGTGAAACACAACCGAATTGTTCGAAATTTTCCTTTATGCGGTGAAGTGTATTTAAAGAAGGTATTGGCCGATTTTCAAATGAATCAACAAACATGCGAATAATTTCTGCAAACGAGTGCCCTCCATAAAACCATTTCACTATCTGTACTTTTTCTGCAGTAGAATACTTCATACTTAAGTTAAAAATACTATAAATGATAACTTGAATGTATTTAGTGACCACAATTTGACAGACTTCAAAATAACACAACTGACATAAGTGAATGTGACTTATCGTGCGACCAATCTACTTACATCCCCACTATATTTCCCTATTTCTATATATTCCTACCTTGCGCGTTTTCACTGTATATATAAGAGAATATATGCTACAAGGTAATATGGTTAACTTCCGAAAACCTTCATTGCTTATGTCAGAAGTCTTTTAGTACTTAGACCTATAAGGATACTAACAGTTCAACATTATATATAGAACATATTGGACATTATAAAGCTTTAAATGCGTTAAATGCGGATTGATAGTAGATATGGTAGATACTTCCATGCACTATGAATAAAAATTAATGAATATATCATTAACTCGAACGATATTTATTTCCACAGACTTGCAATAAGGTTAAAACGACCAATATTCAATTGGCACAACCGTTATATGTATGTAGCTGGTTCTTTACTATTCCACATCACATTTCACTTGCCCTAATTCTATACTTCTTTGAAGAAAAGTTAATTTTCGGCGAAGTAAAGAGGTCTTTCCAGCAACGTTAGCGTGACGATAAGGACAGTGGCCTGGGTTTCTGATGAATTCTCGACGAGCTATGTGGAGATAAAAATAGAATTTTTTAAAATTCCCTGCTTGTTCTCCTTTTCGCTCGTCTCTTTGTGTAAGCACTAGTACAGCAGCGCTTCAAACGTGGAACGCGGAATCGCAGGTCTATAGTTGCTCTGCTTTCATGTGATATTCGCTATTCCCAGGAAAGTTAATACGGTTTCGAGAAGAGTATAGAATTTATAAAATTCCTTGAGTAAAGTTCCCAGGTCTAGTAAATGTAAATACATTCATATGAAGTTGGCCGTAGTGTGCGAATGAATGTGCATATTATAGACGTACATTTTTACATTTTCAAAGGTGATTACTTAGAGTGCATACATTCGACGTAACTGCTTCCATATTTATAGCTACAAATCAATAAAGATATACATCTCAATCCACATCAACATTACGTAATAGATGTACATATAATCACAGTAAAGGTCTGTGAGAGGTAATACAAAATCGACTTATACGCTTTTATTTGTAATGGTTCCGTTAGATAACTTCCTCAGTATTTGAAATGCATTTCATTGTACGTTTCGTTTCCATATCGTGATTATGAAAATGTGTTCTACAGTTTTAGTCGAAAATGTTCTAATTAGCAAGTCAACGAAAGATTTTAACTCAAATTTAGGTCGTAAACGTTTGTTCTAAAAATTATTTTACTTGTGAGATGATTAGCATTGAGATTACCTCCTTTCAATGTATTCCTGTAAAATTTTAAAAGCACAAGAACAAGTTTAATGTACATCGATGGTTGGCAAAACTGCACCGCCATTATAAAAAGCAGAGCTGTTAGCGCGTCGATGAACTTTTGCATTGCCACAAGACGAAGCGGTCACCTCTGCTATCGTGTCTTATAAGGGATGACTTATAAGTAAATAACTTATAAATTTATCTTCTGACCTTCAGAAGATAAATATAAACGTACAGTGCTATACCGATAGCACTATCATTACAGGAAGTTCGAGAATGTCGTATAGGAGAGGACGCAAATCGTACTCAAACTTAAACTGCCTATAGTTTCGTTTGCCTGGAGGACAAAGCTACCTGAATTTAAGAATGCATTTATTTTCGACTCTAAGATACTCATACCAACTGATGTCAAATCCAGGTGTCACCTTGGATTCTAAACTAATATACAAATCACACCTGAAACACGTAAGGAATAAGTCCACCTGAATCTTCTGAGTTTGTAGAGGACTATTTCGTAACACGTTGGACCTGAAAACTTTAATGGTGTACTCACTTTAGACGGCGGTTGTGATAACTACTGCAACATAAACTTCGCTGGTCTGATGGTATAAGGATACCTTCCCCGGTTGCAAAACTGTACTTAGCGCATTGCACGTTATAAGATTTCATTCCGAGCTGGTGTCGGGATACCGCAGAAATCTTGATAAACAGACACAACAGCAAGGCGTTACGATGGGCTAGATTCCAAGCCGCTCAGTGTTCCAAGGAAACGAAATAACTAACTTGTTTTCAAGAGATGCTGACGAACAACCATTCAAAGATCTCAAACCGACGAACTTATGATAGCATTGATGGTAGTATTAACACCTTTATCAGATCCGAGTTCTTTGTTAGCCATTGCTGTTACTGAAACGAATTCTCGAATATAAAACACTTATTATTCGCTAAAGTGGTGAACGATTTTGCAAGCTACTTCTTATGAGTAGAGACAAACTAAGAATTGTCGCAGTCACTGCACATTAAACAAAAAGCTACGCCACATGAGCTTGTAGAAACTGTGGGAGCGCAACTAACTCTCGACCAAACTGCGAATTTCTGCCGAGAGGACAAAAATTATATGGAGGAAGGAAAGGATATTGGTACCATACACACCAAAGATGAAGTAATATATTAATATCATTGGTCATTACTTTATTATTATATATAATCTAAATAATATTGCCAACAAGTTTATTGAGATAAGAATGCTTAATATTACTTAGTATTCAACGATAGATATAGCTGCATAATTAAAAATAATCATACTCAAGCCCATTGACGAACGAAATGTTTATAAAGAGAATAGCTAGTTGAATCTAGAAAACACCTAGTTTTTGAAACTATAGACGATAAATACACCGTTCCAGTATATAATACCCATGTATGTATGTATATTATCTTGATATAACCCGATGTTCTGCAACCTCCCACAATTATCTAATTCCCAAACACGTGTAAAATCAAGTTGGGTGTTCTACTTTTTATAGTGTTATCGTGTTTATACCTACAGTTTGTAGCTACCATTTACTGGATTGAAAATACTTTAATAAGCCGTTTAATGCCGAACTGTATATTTAATACTAATAAAGATTTCATTCGATACTTTGCTGACTAAACTTGGGTTCTGAATTCATTGTTTATTAGACCTTATATGAGAGTTGAACTAGCTGCTCATGAACTGGTAAGTATCCGGAACATATATACATATACTAAAGTTTATGTTGTAAACACGTGTTTGTAATATGGACCGTAAACGGATGCTACGACAATTTTTACAGCAGTAATGACGATAAAGTCACGCAAACTCTTTTGTAAATGATAGTTTCTTATACTTTTCTTCATTCAAAGAAAGCAAGTTTGTGTGACGCCTAAACTTAACTTATTTTAAGATCAAATAATGCAAGATGAGGTACTATCAACTTCAAAATTACTACTGAATGAATGCATTGTATATACACTGAGAAAAATGTATTGCACAAAAGTGACAACAAAAATTTTAGGTAAACTAAAAAATGTAGCAATTACAGCTTGTTGTGACTTTTATACAATAAATACTCGCATTGGATACGATAATTATTGTACCAGTTACGATACATTTATGTAACATATATACATATGTATATAATGTATAACTAACCCTTTTACTTAAAATATCACTGTTGTATACCTACAAGTATCATTCATTAAACAGCTAAGAGCTTAAATTATTGACCTATTGGCTGCTAGCAAAATATATGTATCATTGTAATCGTTTCATCAAAGCTACCACTCTCTTCATCACTCAATTCGGCGCAGCAACAAAAGTCGTATAGAGAAGAGAACATCACGATGTTGAAATTTATGAAATACAGACCCCGACTGCCGGCTTACGAACGTACTTTAATTTAAAAATAAATTCGATACCCTAAGAGACGAACCAGGAATAACATCTTTCTTCGATCTGCTCCATACATTGCCAGGCATTGTACATCACCGACTAAATTGAAGTCAATTTAGGATGATTTGGCTTTATATCACAGTAACGTCAGGACGACTAGAATCATTTTCCGGCGTTATTTCTCCATTTCCCATTCACTGTTGTCGCATTCGTGTTGTATATCTATATATATCGTGTATTTTAAAAAGAAGCGAGTCTTCCTAAAACGGTGAACCGCCAGTTTCAAACAATTTCGACGTGAATTTTGCAGACGCAAAATTTATTTTTAATATAGGAAATTTTAATAAAACTCCTAAGATTTTCCTGAAGTGATAAGAAAATATTATTCGTAAGGAAAGATCAAGAAAATGTCTAAAATTTAATTACAAAGAAAAGAAATTGCAACATTGACTACAATATTAAATTAGCAAGTACATAGCAAGGCAGAATGTAAAGAAGCAAACATTTTACGTTAAAGACAATACTAGGCGACAGGAGCTAGAGATCTACAGAATTATACGAGTGGTCCATTTATCGTGGCCCCCTAAAAATTTGGTGGCAGTCAGTTTTATGAAAAAAAGTTGATGGTTATGTAGTCGTACACCAAGGAGAACGTTTGAAGGTCATACAAGAACGAGCAGGTCAAGGTGTAGGTCCGCCGCGTCCTATCCAGCGATCGCCGTAATCCCTGTTTAATATCTCTCAAGCCGCCTGTGAAGAATGAGCTGGACCCTAATGTTGGTACCATATTGTGGCTCGCCGCTCTAAAGGTATATACATCTTCAAGTAGTGTTGGTAACACATTATGTAGAAAGTCGCTGTATTTATTACCATCTAAATTGCCAATAATAAAGAAAGGTCCAATTATTTTTGTACCAATAATCCCACACCAGACGTTGACATTCCATGGACGTTGCCGCCCTACTTGTCGTAACCTTCTTGGATTTTCCGTTGCCCAATAATGCATATGATGCCTATTTATCTGCCCATGATTTGTAAAAGTGGATTCATCGGAAAATAGCACATTGAGAAAAAGTTATTGTTATCGCGAATTTTTTGCTGAGCCCATTCACAAAATTGTACATGATGTCTTGATGCATCGATATGTGGTATGGGTGAAATTTTTGGTGTTTCAGTATTCGACCAGTACTAGTTCGTGAGATTCCAGACTGGCCGGCAATTTCTCTAATACTGATTATGAGCCACTGCCGCTAAAACAGCAATTTGCGCGTTTTCATCGGTAGCAGTCTTTTTTCGCATTTTTTTCTTCTTCACAATACTTCCCGTAGTAGCGAACTGTTGTAGAACACCACGACAAGACGTACGACTCGGCTGGTGTCTATCAGGGTATCTTCCAGCATACAAACGACACGCACCACGATACAAGTAATATTAAGTCTGTTACCTAGGTTTTAAGGTATTTACACAGTTTCAAGGGATTATAAATACAAAGTTAATTGGCTTATACCGTGGTACTTCCGGATTAAAGGGCAACAAATAACCCATTATTACAACAAAGAACTAATTCATACGACCCACTAATATCCTATATAAACAACAAACTTATACCCATAATTCCTTTGTAATTACCTACATCCGATATTTCAAATATGACTTATTATTAAACATTAATCCTTAATTCCGAATCTGTTATTATTTTGTATTACGTCCACGTATTGCTTTCAAAATACTATGTTTTTCATGTCGGTCATTCAAAAGAACAGTGACACAACTCAAAAATCCACGATTTTCAGGAGACGCATTTTAAATTATTACTACCTCTTTTTTATTGATTTTAGGGATTAAATTCTAACTTTTGCATTCATAAACAGTAATCATTTAGGATCACTTGAGTTTTTTGAGTACTCATAAGGTATCGATTTAACAAAAGTTCAACATAGTTGTATTTGAGTTGTGACGATGTATTATTTCCAATTTATATTTAGTTTTTCTTGAATATTACGCTGAATCTTAACTTTGGGCCACATGAGTTTTAGTAGTTTTCCACTCACAATTACATCCTTTTTCAGAACTTGTAAAAGAAAAATGCGATGTTCCATTAAAAAACTAAATTGACCTTCGTATGACCATCAAACGTTCTCCTTGGTGTACGACAGCATAAACTAAATATAACACAGAACTAAAGAAAGTAAAGAGAAGGACATGTAGAAGGCCACAAGGTCATATCAAAATGCCAAACTAACGACGGTCTCAGGGAAATTCTGCCAGTGCTAGTGGATAGATTTAAAGATAGTTTTTACCTATGTTATATTCCTCAACTCTGGCTTATGGTGGCGTTCATTTCTAATGCTGGCAGACGAGTTGTTGCAGACTCTGAATCCTACCACTCCGTCGACCTGAATTCACTATTAATCGGAATCAATGGGAAAGCGTATGCACATGCGCATTAGAAATGGGACTCCCACAGAAAAACCACTCCATTACAACCAGTTTTCTGATCCAGCAGGAGAATCTGCAAAATATCTCTTACACAATCTAGTCGATAGTATTGAGAGGACAGCGAAATTGTGCTCTGTCCATTTATTGATGTGGAAAATGCTTCGATAATAATTAATTTGATTCAATTAAAAATGCAGCAGAAAACATAGGCATTGAACCTCCATCATCCGATGGATTGAGTCGATGCTCAAAGCAGTATCATATCTGGAAATATAGCAAACGTAAAGTAGTATCTAAGAAAAGATGTCTCCATGGAGACGATAAACAAAAGTCCTGGTAGAAGACACTACCATATAGCACTATATATATCCTCTCAGACAGTTAAGTAGTACTAAAAGCTTTAGAGACCTTACTTTTGAGCCTAAGTCGGTCTGGCAACACTCAAAGCTCTAGCCCAAAAGCGCACAGTTACACTGCTGTGTGCCGGAGATGCGACGGTTAATGAGACCGATGATTTTGCAAAGAAAGATAGAATGTCTCGACTCATTGGATCAAAGCCATTCTATGGCTTCCCTAAAAAGTGCCTGAAATTTTATCTTCAGCAGTGGATAAAAAACGTCCCACTGGATCAACATTCCAAAACTAAAATCAGCGTGCTCTAAGCCAAGTTTACGAGGGTTTAGATAGAAGAAACATCGTTGCTGGAATTTTCTTCGACCTTTCAAAAGCGTTCGACGTTGTTGATCATTCAATTTGATTAAGTAAGTTGCAGTCATTGGGTATATATGGTGTGGCGTATGATCTTTTTTCAGCTTACCTACATGACAGAAAGTCTGCTATATATATAAGGGGCGAAGAAGACAACATTGTCCTATTGTTCCGAAACAATTGCATTGGAGTGTGGAATCCCGCAGGGTTCAATCTTGGGTCCAACACTATTCTTAATTTATGTAAATGATCTACGCTTAATGTTAGACAGACTTTGTCGCAGTATGCGGACGATACAAGTTGTGTCGTAGCGGTACCTACCCTGCTGCGTGCTTCCGATGAACTTGTAAAGGTCTTGCAAGATATGGATACCTGGTGTGCGAATAATTCATTGAAACTGAATCCAAGTAAAACGGGATTGCTTCGATTTTCGTTTGTAACGGTGGAGGGTGGTAGTAGCCTGTATGTCCCATTCAACGGAAAATCGATACCGGAGAGTGATTGCGTTAATTTTCTTGGGTTGACAGTAGATTCTAGGCTAAAACTCAATACACACTGCTCAATGTTGGAGCGTAAACTAAGCACTGCATTCTACGGTATTCGATGTCTTAGGAATAGCGTGAATATAGATTCCCTGAGACTATTTTATTTTGCCTATGTTGAGTCTCGTCTGCGGTATGGTCTGATCTTTTGGGGTGCGGTACCAAGTGCGAATAGAATTGCTATTATGCAAAAGAAAATAATTCGATGCATGCTGTATATGCTGCCATCTGCGTCATGTCGTCCACTGTTCAGAAAACTGAATATTCTTCCTTTAGCATCCCTGTATATTTACGAATTGTTGCTATTTTTTAAAAATAACGAAAACCGTTTTAAGAAAAATTCAGACATTTATTCAGTAATGAATACAAGACGTGGTGATAATATCAGTATACCATCATTTTTTCAGAGAGTTTAATCAGTGATAGGACTAGAGCATTTGAATTTGAGAGCCCAGCATATACCGCAATTAGATTCTATAATAAGCTACCAGTAGATCTTCGTAGAACAAAGTCCAAATTAATATTTAAAAATAACTTAAAAATGTTTCTCCATGATAATTGCTTTTACTCCACTGAGGAATATTTAAATCACTGACTACACATACGTATGTTTTAGTTTGTTTGTCATTATTTATACTTAATATTTCTTGTATCCGTAGTATGTTATTTTATTTATACATATTATTATTATTATTATTATTATTAAAATTAATCAAAATCAAAAATATTTGTTATTTTGTCAGCCATTAAGGCGATAGTCCCGTTGGGCTTGAATAAAAGCGACCTCAACAACCGTGAAAGGCTTTTCTCAGCTACGACCCTCTAAAGTACCACCTCATGAATTTGCGCAAAGTAGACAATAGTAAATATTTACTCTGCTTAGAACCACAGAGGAACTGCAGAACATATTATGTGTGACTACATGACATTGCCCCCACGGGGGTATTACCACCTCGAGCAAGAGTACCTGGACCCAGGAGATGTTAGAGCGAGAACCTTCAAGAACAACTTCTTTCGAAGGTTAGTGATCAATTGGAAGATTAAGAGTATTCTTATACTTAGGTCGCACAAAAAAGAAGCATTAAGTGCTTAATCGATCCACTAGCAATCAAATCTAATCTGATCTAGGATATGTATAAATAAATATTAAGAAAAGTGAATTCTTATTTTTGCCAACGAACTGTAACTGGCAACGAAGCTATCCAAGATATTTTGTTAGATTATTATTCTGACCAAAATTTAACTACTTTTCCAAATTTAAACCTATAGGATATCTTTTATAATAAGCGAGATCTGCATAGTGTCCCGCAAATTTAAAATGGCTGGATATACATACATAAAGTTGTAGAAATCTTCAACAACCCACAATTTTCTTTCTTAGATTATCAATCAAAATGAAAACTTTTTGAATTGTTTACTTTCGAATTCATCGCAACTTATGGTAATACGAAAGAAAACCAAAGCCACCACGAGTGACTGACTTTAATCTATCTGAGCATTAAGTTAAAAATTACAAACCAAAATGAGCAGCAGGATAAATAGATCTAGACCTAGTATCGGACATCGATTACAACTGATAGAAAATTTTTGATGAATGCTGCTTTATTTGCTGGTGAACGAGTTTCGAACGCGATCTTGACGTTCAATTAATCATAGATTACGGGCACTGGTGCGACATCTATCGCTTCCAAGCGTTGTGCTACGATATTGACAAATGGATATTACCGTGCATGTAATCCAATTGTGTAACCATTTCGCTTACGTATTGATTAATTATTAACGCCAGTAGTAACGAGATTTTGAAGAAAAACGTATTTCTAGACATTTTAGTAAATTCACTGTAATGTTTCAGATGCTACCTACTAATAACTTATCTATAATTAAAGATTATTTTCTATTAGTTCGACACATTTCAAAACTATAGGTACTTTTCGTTTGGCATAATAGAGAATATATTCAGTATATTGAGATATTATCTCTTCCTATATTACCTGTTAATAGGACTGAGTGTGTACCACATATTAAATTACAACAAAATTTTAGTACAGGAGAAGATAAAAAGATAAGAATATATTAAGATAATATATCCTAGGAGGTATAAATGAAATAAGTTTGTAAGCACGTAAATTTAATAAAAATATAACACAAAATTTCGTGTAAATTTAGTATTCACTATAACATTGATAAGTGTCTCTAAAAATACGCGTGTATTCCCCTCCCATATGCATTTATTATTGATTTATCATCGTGCTTAATCCTATCAGTTGCGCATGTACCGATGACATTCGTAAAAATCATTATTTCGTTTTTTTGGTATTGAATTTGTTTAGTAACGTGGACATTATCATTTTCTCAACTCAAACTTTCACCATGTTAGTTCCAGCTAAAATATCAATCGTGTCAAATTATACGAGACAGGTTCAATATATACACGTTGGGGCGCTGTAGCACGAATGTTAGTTTTGCTATAACCGCAGAAAACTGCATAAGACGGTTGCCGGTAATGTGGGTCTCTACTGTGGCAGTTGGTATTCGTAGAATACGCAGTCGTTGTGCGCGTTTGAGTATGGCAGGTCGTATCGACAGAGCGTCCAAAACCGATCACCGAGCAGTATACAGTTTTTAAACGCTGAGGGCAGCACTCCTGTGCAAATTTATAAGAGAATGAAAGATGTTTATAGTGAATAGTGTCCTTGGAAAACCACAGTCGTAGAATGGTATCGGAAGTTCAGTAATGGACGACAATCGATAGCGGATTTGCCAAGGCCGGGAGCACCTCGGCATGCGAAGAGTGACGTCAATGTCGCTGCTGTGCTAGCAGCCGTTGTTGAAAATAGGCGGGGTCATGTCAGAGAATCGGCAGATCGCTTTGATATCAGTGTGGGAACAATCCAAGCTGTAATTCATGAGGCTCGATACCGAAAAGTTTGTGCACAATGAATACCCCGTCAACTGACTGAAGAACACAAAGCCAACCGCATGGGTCTTCCACTGCAGCATCTTCAGCGGTACCGTGAAGAAGGAGGTTCTTTCTTACACCGCATTCTTGCCGCTGACGAAAGTTGGTGTCACCATTATGAGTCTGAGTTGAAACGTGACAGTATGCAGTGGAAACAACATCGTCTCCAATGCGCCAGAAATTCAACACTCAACCTTCCCCTGGTAAGGTTATGCTTACCTGCTTTTTCGATCACCGTGGGCCATTGCATTTTGAATTTAAAGACCATCACGTTAACATTAATGCTGTCCGATACAGTGAAACTTTGACTCGTTTGCGTACAGCCATAAAGAGCAAACGTTCTGGAACGCTTACGGATGGCGTGATCTTCCTTCACAACAACGCCTGTCCGCATATCGCTAACATCATCACGTCACAGACAGCGAGGATAGGGTGGAAGGTATTAGAGCACCCTCCTTACAGCCCGGATCTGTCACCCTGTGACTTCCATGTCTTTGGATCATTGAAGAAAGCACTCAAGGGACAGCGATTCCAGTCAGACGCTGAAGTCCAGCAGACTGTTTTGACATGATATCCGTCAACACCCAGAGGAGTGGTACGACACCAGTATACAGCGTTTTATGAAGCAGTGGGATGCTTGCTTGTTTAGTTTAAATAAACCGCTTATATATACCACTGCTCGAACGTGTATTTATTGAACCTGCCTCGGACATATAAAGGCGTAGGAAAAACTTTAGAGATCTATACCGAGATCTACCATAAAACAATTGCTTCCTGATATCGTCTAAAAGTATCTTTCGCTTTTTCTCACTACCGTCTATATTTGATTGATTGATTTGGACACTGGTTACCGGCCGGGTTTTATTTAGTAGCGTTCCCTTAACACCGCGGCCTATGGCCTATTGTATTATTCGGTACCAAGTGAATTTCCTTATGTAAACAGGTTAGTCCCTTTTACTAGGTTTAGTAGCCTGTGTGGTAGGTATTTTTCCGGCAGACCTTTCAGTTGGTTAATTGGTCCCAGCAGTGGCAGTCTTCGTCGTTCCAACGCAACGCATTCGAATATGACATGGTAGGCTGTCTCTTCCTCCTCATTGCATAGTCTACATATAGGTTCGTCCTGAAAGATGTCAATTTCATGTAGATATTTCCTTAGACAGCCGTGTCCCGTTATCAGGCTCGTGACTGTTCTAAGTTGTACCAGATTGACAGCCAGCACATCTGTTGTCAACTACCGTGATGGCTGCCTCATCATTCGTTTGCTATGAATCTGCTCTTCAACGCTCCTCCAGTGTGCCTGGTGTGTTTTTATGATCCACTCAGCCACTGCACCGCGTATCGCAGTCCTGGTTATCGCCAGACCCGGTTCAGGTCCGGTGAATATTGTTGCAGAACCTTTTCTTGCTAGCTTGTTTGCTATTTCGTTACCTGGTACACCCTTATGCCACGGCACCCACACAAAGGTTACCTTGTTGTGTTTGGCCAAGGTTCTTAGGTTTTCCAGCCAATCCCAAGCTAGCCTCGAGCCTGATAAGCTGCTAGTGTTTTTAAGTCAGCTTGGCTATCCCCTTGACTGTCTCTCTGATGCCCTTAGAGCACATGTGTCTATTGCTAGTATTTCCGTTTGGGATACGGTGGTATATTGCCCTAGTGTCATATTCTTTATGATTTAGGGTTTTATTATATATACCTGCTCCAGAACCTGTGGTTCTTCTTGACCCATCTGCGAACCGGATTTGGGTTTGGTCCCCTGGTTTCTGCTTTTCTCTCCACTTATCCCAGTCTAGAACAACCTTGAAGGGTTATTGAAAGAGAGTTTTGGAATCATTGTATCACTTCCCATCTCAAAGATGGGGTTTGTGATTTCAGTCGTTATGCTGGTGTGTCCTGAAGTGTTCTGGTCTCTCCAGTTTCCACCACATTTCAGTCTATATGCCCCCATTCTTGTTCCCCCCTTATGTAAATGTCCAAAGGGGGTAAGTTTAGCATGATTTCCATAGCAGCTGTTGGCGTGCTTTTTGTCGCCCCAGTGATACACAGGCAGGCCAACCTCTGTACCTTTGCGAGTTTTACACTTGCTTGCTTCTGTGTAGTTTTGGTCCACCATATCAGACAACAATAGGTTAGCATAGGTTTTACCACTGCAGTGTACAGCTTGTACATCATACGTATCATAATATCCATGTTTTCCCAATTGTTCTGCGGGTAGTCATTAGTGCTCGTTTGCACTTTTCTATCATCTGTTCAAGATGTTTATTCCATGTTAACTTCGAGTCAAGAGTCAATCCTAAGAATTTAGCCTCTTGACAGAATTGTACAGTTTCATTGTAAAGCGTTGGTGGTTTTAGGCCATCCAGCTTTCTTCTTTTCGTAAATGGAACTAGTGTTGCTTTCGCAGGATTAACTCTCCTCCATGTTTTCCTGCATGCACCATCCTTCTGTTGTTTTCAGAGCATTTTGCATAAGTTCTGAAATAGTACTTGCACTTTTTCCCCTAATGAATATTGTTATGCCATCTGCGTACCTCTGGGTATAGTGGCCTGCATCGTTTAAAGTTACAAGCAGTTTGTCGATGACAAGATCCCACAGTAGGGGCGAAAGAACCCCCTCCCCCTGTGGGCAATCCCTGCGCACTAAAACCTGCACCCGCTAGTGATGTTTCAATGAGTCTTCCTTCCAGCATGGCCCTGATGCACTTACAAATTGTGTTTTCTACGCAACGGTTGCTGGCAGCTCTTATCATTGAGTTAAAGGAGGTGTTGTCAAATGCTCCTTCTATATCCAGGAATGCCATTAGTGCAATCTCCTGATTGTTGATCCTCTACTCTTGATACGAGCTGGTGTAAGGCAGTATCACATGATTTTCCTGACTGGTATGCATGTTGATTAGGGTATAATGGCCTCTGTTCTAGAGAGGTTTCCTTAATGTATTTTTCGAGCAGTTTTTCCATTGTTTTTAATGAGAATGATGATAGGGTTATGGGTCTGTAGTTGAGCAGACGTCCTACGAAATCAGGCTTTACCTTGTAATGTAAAAAGGCCTCAAAACATCTCCAAAAGGTTATTTATTGTTAAATGTATGTATATTATCGAAGTGTACATATCAGTAAATAAAAACGCCGAAAGGTTAATTGCTATCCAAGGAGGAAAAAACAACAATAAAATGTTATAAATAGGTAAGGTTTTCAAAGCGAGCCATAGCTACGGAAATAGGACGATCCCAGCAGCCATTAACAACTTTATAAAGTTAGGTAATTCCTACTGCAAATACTGCGCTAATGGTAATAATTAAAAACTAACTCAAAGACAGTGCTCACCGATATTTCGGTTAGTCTTTACAACGAATAAGATGTAATTTAGATTTACCTGTAATTAACGGACGTGTACAACAAACTTTAACTGTAAACGTTTTCGGTGGCTAAAAAAGGTTTCACATTCACCCTTAAAAGAGACACATAAACATGCAAGACTGAAATTTGCGCAAGATCATATTAGATGGAATTACGAGTGGAACAACGTTATATTTTCTGACAAGAAGAAATTTAATTTGGACGAGTCTGATAGTTTCAAATATTATTGGTACGATTTGCGTAAGAACACTCAAGTTGTGGTGGACCGAAATTTTGGTGGCAATACCATAATTGTTTAGGCGACCAACTGTGTATATGTTTTACTTCTATGAGAATGAATTGTAATTCTTATATAGAACTTCTGTAAGTGGTTCTAACAGACTTCGATGAACAACTGTCGATGCAAGACTATATTTCAGCAAGACAATGCAGGTATTCATTCATTCCAGACAAACAAAGCAGTGGTTTCATGAAAAGGAAACCAATTTATTAATAGCCTGCTCGCTCGTGTGATCTGAACCTCATCGAAAATCTTGGCAGGAGAGGTGTATACCAATAATAAATAATACAATATCGACAAGGAACTACAATTTGCGATAACGAAGTATTGGAATGATATTCCTATTTCAATATTGACCAGATTGATAGATACTATGAAGACTCGGATGTTTGAAATTATTTTGAATAGAGAATCTAACACCCACTAGTAAGATTAGAAAGAATTAAAATTTTGTTTATGTGTATATGTTATTTATTAATTTTGTGTTAATGAACCTATAGAAATTTATGACTTTACCCGCTGAAAGAATTTTTCTACTTAGAAATAAATTAGAAACTACTTTGAGTGGGAATTTAACGCAAGTTAATTCAACTACGCATGACAATGAAGCAACTACTGCGCTAATGCTCTAATACTACTTCAATTATTTACATACCCATATAATACCTATACATACCTATATAACTACATACATACCTATATAATACCTATATATACTCAATAATTTACTTAGCTGGTTCAAAATTACGGATTTAGTTCCCAAAGATTCTGGTAAAGCAACTTCCATTTGGGATGTTGCACCTTTGAAACGAGAAGTACAATTGGTTGACTTAGATTTGCTCTGAATTATCTCACTTAAAACATATAATAGCGTTATGCAAGGACGACGTTAGCGAGCCGCTGTCTCGCTATCACACGCTCTGAATCAGGCTTAATGCATCTAAAATGAAAAACAACAGATATTAGCAGAAGCTTACCACTTAAACTTTACCAACAATTCAAAATGACTTTTAGGGGAATCATAAATCAGTACCGAGATAAAAATAAAGTTTTCAGATCTAATACATAGACCTCTTACATTACAACTATCCACTACGTACATATGTATGTACATTGAGAACTAAAAAGGTCGTCTATATTGATATCGCAAAACGTTAATTTACTAAAGAAAAGTTTGCAAACACCTAAAAGTTATGCAAAGCTTTTTCCGTAATCTGAGCAAGTGAACTCGTTTAGGAAGTTTTAAGCTTCTCCAACATCGTTCTCTTTTCCCTTTAAATACAACCACGCCTCTCAAGAAGAACACGGTAATAATTTCATTTTGTAAACACAAAGTATGATAAATCACTTATCCTCTTTATCAAAGTTGCCGGAACATGCTTCCACTTATGATTGTTATTAGCATTATGATTATTACTATTCGGCTCTATCTTTATTCATGTTTTAAATACTTGCGTTGCGTTGCAAACTTTACCCCACTTTCCCGACGTCAGCGCGCGGTGTTTCTCTTTTGATATATGAGATTGTATCAAAATTGTTTGTGAAGTTTGTGATTTTCTTCGGTAGGCGGTAAAGTTGAAGGCATATAAGTTTTCGTGTAGTAGTGAAGACATTGTACCTTCAAAACTATGGGTATAATCTACGAGTACCGCAAGTACAAATTATCCGATTTATAAATTATCTCCCGCAGATAATGTGACCTAATTTTATATGTCAATTATCTTCCAATTGCGTCTGTTTTTAAAGTAAAATGTTACATTGATAGTAAATATCATTAACCATCATAATGGTTTTTAAACATGTTCGCTAGGTAAATACTTAGATCCGCTGACATCTCGAAGCAATGGGCGAAACTTACACTGTGGTTACATACAGATATATACTGATTATGAGTTAGTCTCACACAAGTCTTTATGTGATAGCAAAATCTAGCCAAGCTTGAAGCTTTTACACATTACAAGAAAAAAAATTTCTCACGAAAAGAGTCCACTTTTATTTGTTAACAACTTCCTAGTTTGTCAGATCAGTATATGTTTCTCAGATTTAAATCATATGCAAGTATGCCATCTCAACTCATTTTTATCAAATGAGATAGAATATTTCAGTCTATCAATATCTTCATTAGAAGCTACGATTTGTCCACCATCCTTGTTATTATTATTTACCTAAATTATAGACAACTTTTTCGGCATAAGTAGTATACAAACTGCACTCAGTTCACGTACAGTGTATCACCATAGCAGGAGAAACTAACAGGAAATTTTTACGTCTATGAGACAGGAAATCCCCACGAGCAAAGTTGGACATATTCCATATCCCATATCCATAATTTCATCTTCTCTACTCATAGAGAGAGTCGAATAACGTATTTCTTTATCTAAATAGATACCTACGACTTTAGTATAAGGGATAATCTGTTCCATAAGGAGTGGTGCGGTTAATAGGCTGGGATCTAACAAACAATTTAATACCGTCGTGAGAATTTCCGGGCGATCATTCTATAATATTAATAATACACATTTACACACATTTAAGATAGATGGCAAAAGCTGGAGCAGTAGTCTCGACAAACAATACGTTGCTCCTTATAGCTCCGCCCAGATACAGTGCAACTGGTTTCGAAAGGATCCAATTTTGGTGGCCATATATGTATAATATTCGTTCAATACTATTATTTTTAATTTTTGCCAATCGAAAGTTATTTGAAATAATTTGCACTTTGTCTTCTGACAGTACTTCCGATAAAAGCAAAAGAAATATACTAATATCTTAATAAAGCTCTATAAAACTTCAATTTACATTAACTGTGTGTTAGATGAAAATGTCAGCTTATATTATAGTTATCTACAAAATGCAGTAAAGCACAGTACAAAAATGACAAAAATCTCTTAACTCGACGTTTCGTTATTAATGTAAGGCTAGCGATGTCAGAAGGTCACGGCAATACCCGGTCCACCTATGCATATCACCAGCGATCCACTCTCGCCCATTACAAGAATATGTACGCTTTATAATAAGTATTACGAAAAAATCGAGATATTTGGTATTGCTAAAACAAAATTTTTGCATTGTACGAAACTAATACTATACTCTGCGCCAGAATTTTAACTTGTTGGTTGGTGGCCATGTTTCCGCCGAAATTAAGGAGATTATCGTAATTATCACGAAATTATCACAATTATTTTTGTTTTAAATTCATTGGTTTCCTGTTTTGATGCTCCCTTGGCACTGGACATCATTATTTTGTTTCTTATTATATTATTGGTAACGGATTATTTGTTGTTTGTTTTTTTTGTTTGTAATATAATTAGGATGATTAGTGTGATATTTGTTTATATAATGGAATATGCAATGTAGGATTCATGTAATTAGGATTTCCTGTATGAATCTTATCAATAAATAAATAAATAAATAAATAAATAAATAAATAAATAAATAAATAAATAAATACGATGTGTAAACCACGCTATAGACGAAAACCTTCTGACAAAGAAAAGCTGGCGCGCAGTGCTATATACATATACAGGGTCCGGCAACGAAGCGGGGACGGAAGATTACACGCATATTTGAAAGTTTGTCAAATATTTAGTCATCGGATATTCTTCCGCACCATCAAGTGCACGTTTTAAAAATATTTTGTTTTATACAGGATGTTCCAGATGGAAATGCCAGACTAAAGTTGCATTTTTTTTAATGGAACACCCTGTATATTAATAGAGAAAATGATCCGCGATTGAAAGCTGGTTACAACGATATAATGTTGTCTAGGTCTAAAGTTGATAGTTTCTGTGTAAACAATGATTTTACTTGATAAATTGATACATTTCAGTAGGCTATTCTGCATAGGAAAAAACAAAAAATTCGAAACCAAGAGAGTAGAATAGTTTGTACTAGTATGGACTCTCGTTACTCTATGAAATAAATTCTGCATCTGCTCGCTTTATACAGGGTGTTCACAATTTTGCAAAATCGAAGAAATCTCGAAATTTTTAAATGGAACACCCTGTATATTTTTTGCTCATTGGAAAGCCCTTTTACTACGCTTTCTATTGATACCTCATTTGATGCACCTAGGATAGATAATTTTCTAATTATTTCTTTTTAAAGTTGAATTAATGAGAAATGCTTGTATTTTTAGAAGCTAATTTGCGTTTCAAACCTTCTGTAAGATCGGATATTCGACAAATAATCCATAAATGGTCTATAACAAGAAGAAACTCCATTTAGTAGGAGAAACAATTGATTTTCACTCAGCGGTGAAAGGTAACATTAATTTAATATAAAGTAAAGGTGTCAGTTTTAAGCTTGTATACTAATAACCAAGTTGTACAAACTTTCGTTTTGTGTTATACAGTATTTCGTTCAATCTTTAAAAGAAATTGTTATAATGACTAATTTTAGTAGATACTCAACAAACGCAAGCTCCTACTTTCAATAACTGTTACCTTTGAAATACCATCTATACTTACATCTCTCCACATACAGAAAATTTAGAGCGACTAAGGCCAGCTAGAAAAGAGATAGATCTAGAGTGGAGCGGTTGTAAAACATATACGGAATAGCACGCTCGCCAATGCGTTAATTCCGTACATGTTTTACAACCGCCCCACTCTAGATCTATCTCTTTTCTAGCTAGCCTTACTCTAAATGTTCTGTATGTGGATTTTCCTGTATTATTAATAATACGGCCAGTTTGCTTTGTTTATTGATTACCGGTTTATTTGTTCCTCTCTTCTTGTAGGTTACATCATCAGTTTCTATAAATTTCTCTAATAATCTTTCAAATGCTTCCGGTCGTCTTTCAAGGTTTGGAAATCTCTCTGCATATACTCTACTTGCTAGGAGACAATTTCTTGTACACTTCTCAAGAATAAATATCATATTTACCATTTCTTGAGTAGGTACCTACTAAAATTAGTCAATATAACAACTGCTTTTAAAGATTGAACGGAATACTGTCAAAACGAAACTTGGTTATTAAGTATACAAGCTTAAAACGCCAGATAACTTGATCAGCAGTGAATCTATTGAAAATGCTATATTACTTTACATTAATTTAATGTTTGCTTTCACCGCTGAGTGAAAATCAATTGTTTCTCATACTAAATGGAGTTTCTTCTTGTTATAGACCATTTATGGATTATTTGTTGAATATCCGATCTTACAGAAGGTTTGAAACGCAAATTAGCTTCTAAAAATACAAGCATTTCTCATTAATTCAACTTTAAGAAGAAATAATTAGAAAATTATCTATCCTAGGTGCATCAAATGAGGTATCAATAGAAAGCGTAGTAAAAGGGCTTTCCAATGAGCTGAAAATATACAGGGCGTTCCATTTAAAAATTTCGAGATTTCTTCGATTTTGCAAAATTGTGAACACCCTGTATAAAGTGAGCAGCTGCAGAATTTATTTCATATAGTAACGACAGTCCATACTAATAAAAAATATTCTACTCTGTTGGTTTCGAATTTTCTGTTTTTTGCTATGCAGAATAGTCTACTGAAATGTATCAATTTATCAAGTAAAATCATTGTTTACACAGAAACTATCAACTTTAGACCTAGACAACATTATATCGTTGTAACCAGCTATCAATCGCGGATCATTTTCTCTATTAATATACAGGGTGTTCCATTTAAAAAAATGCAACTTTAGTCTGGCATTTCCATCTGGAACACCCTGTATAAAACAAAATATTTTTAAAACGTGCACTTGATGGTGCGGAAGAATATCCGATGACTAAATATTTGACAAACTTTCAAATATGCGTGTAATCTTCCGTCCCCGCTTCGTTGCCGGACCCTGTATATAGATGTGCAGTGGAAATGAGCAGTGAGCACAGACTATTGAAGTGGAAAATATGGATTTCCAAATACTAGAAAACAAGTAATCATTATCACGACTGAGATTCTGGAGATGTCTCTGGATCTCGATTGCTTCCCTTACCTTCCGGGCAAAATATTGTTGCGACTTGCTTACAATAGACATCAGATCAAAATAAATTTTGTGGTCTGTGTTGAGAAAATATTCAACTAAAGCACAGTGTGTTGACGAACGTACCGTTGATGTTCTTTAATCCTAGTTTGAATTGAGCGTCTTGTTTCACCTATGTATACTGAAATATGATCATAGAAAATTTTATACATGCGTTTGTGAAGGGGAGCATAGCGAGTACTCCCAATGGTTTACAATTGACTTTAACATTTTGTTTATGGTGAATTTTACCAATGTAATCCGTAACGGCGTAAATGTAGGAGAACGATAGTAGTTTTTTGACCTAGTTTCCGGCGTGTTCTTAGAAACGCGCGGATAAATATATAGATTTAAGAACTGTTGTATATTGCTGGAGCTATAACCGTGCTAAAGAAGAGCAATTTAGACATGGTTTAGGTCTCTCTTGTCGAGTTAGGAAATTGACACTGCTTGATGTACAAGGGAGCTAATCACTGCTTTTGTATTGCATCATGATACGTGTTCGCATAAAGATATCGATCCGTATGTGTGGGTTTCCTCTACATAGAGTGACCTAAATTATCATTTGGTAAGCAACTAATACATCAAGAAAAAATAGGGAACCGTTTGTTTCAATATCTATGGTGAATTTAATGTTTGGTCTTGCTGAATCCAAGAAAGTAGGTAAAGTGTTTTTACCACAAAATTAGCTAATTTCAGTATTATCAACGTAGCTCAACCAGATTTTAGGTTTTAAATTTTATTTTTTAGGGTGACCTTCTGACATCCTCTGCCCACTTTTTGCTCCTAAAGAAACAATTAAATTAATCGCAAAACAGAGTTGGTAGATTTTATATAATATAGACACCTTTAAAGGATTTTTAAGGAAGAGTATATGGACGGATATCTAGCAAATACAACCAAAAGAAGGCTGCCTCTCCATGACATATTTAACTATCACTTTAGCAATTGCTTGCCTAAAACTGCAAAATATAAACAAAATCAACAATTTAATCTTGATTGCTCTTGAAGTTAATCGAGAAAAATAAACAAGGTATATTGAAAATCAACCCTACTGAGCATAACAATTTTACTTGCAGTTCTCTGTTCATTTAAAGGCAAATAAAGAAATTGTACATATGTACCAAAAGAAATTGATTCAGTATCAATTATTCCTTAAGAACAACCCTGATCATTGTGGTTAAAGCAGATAAAGGGAATGTAACAGTTGCTGTGAATAAACCACACTATATTAACAAATCTAATGAATTAATGTCTGATGAAAAGTACCTACTACAAACAATTGATTAGAGATCCTACTTCAACGCCACAACAGAAAGCTAATCAATTTGTGAGTTTTCTAAAGAGGAAGAAGTATACTGAAAATTACATAAACTGCAAGGAAACTCACTATTTACAACTCTGTTGCTTCCCAATATTATGGCTTACCTAAGATTCATAACCCACAGTAATATTTCGAAGTTTTCAGCTAATATTCTCTCACTCTCTTATAACAAAGAAAATCAATGCTCACTCAATTTACGAAAAACAAATTTTGCAACCTGATTATACGTTGGTAATCCTAGATGTTGTGTTTCGCTTTAGAACTTGCAGAACAATCTGTTACCAAATATTGGCCTGATATATCTCTCAATACTAACATTCCTTACCATACCAAAATTTTTAGAACTTCTTTCCTTTGTTTTTGAATCTACGGTGTTTGTATTCGAAATTCTTGAAGCAGGTGATATTGTCTCCTCCCTATACATTTTAGATGATTTATTAGACACTTGTATTCCTTTACTTTCGTTTGATGTTCCTTTCATAAAGAAAGATATAGATTATAAGTTAATAACGGCTGTTTCGCGACAAAATACTCAAGAACTTCTGAATGTTTTAAAGTCATATCCTCCTAATTGAATTATGTTAGGCCGCAAAATTGGCATAATTGTAAGACAGAATTTCGAGCAATAATATTGCCCTCTACAAGGAAATTTGATTGAAGAACAATTATCCTTTACACCTTATCAATAAATTTTTATTTAGGTATTTTTATTTATCCGTTAAATACACGTCCTCCGCCACATAGTAATGTGTCCAATTCTATGACTTATGGTTTCCTTCCTTAGGTCCACAATCTAACTCCGAAATTTATGAAATTGTTTTGTAATTGTACCAAAATTGCAACTAGTACCTTAAAATTCTACAGAACATTTAGAGCGACTAAAGGCCGGCAAGAAAAGAGTTAGATCTAGAGCGAGGCGGACCTCTACCGTCCTCCCACTTCTTCTTTCTCTTTTCTCTCTGGCCCTAGACACTCATCTAATGTACCGTATGTTAACGTTCCTATTGCATTAACTTATTGTAATTTGTAGAACTGAAGAAGAAATAAAATTATTTCGCAAGCTCGGACAAAATTCGGATAGAGAACTAATTTTTATTGAGGATGCTATTCCAATTAAATTATACTATTTATATATACACGTAGTAATTCAATTTTTATCGATAAACATCAACTTTATCAATGTAAATTGTATTAATCAGAAAAAGAGAACGCCGGATCAATATCCTTAGGCAAAATATCTAGCTAACCCCTCTGCCTGATAAACAACTCAAGAAATGGAATAAAACCGTATTTGTAGCATTTCAAGATCGGAAAAACCATTTATCTGTTTTGTTAGCCATAAACCGCCGGACAAATAATCTTTGGATATAGTTGCATTTTATTTCTATTAGATGCACTCTCTTTGTAAGAGTAAGAATCTAATACTAACTTCCTTGTTAATTTTCAGGTAAGGCAAACACAGCGGAAACTTTTATTCGGAGTAAGTACCAATATTTATGTACCCACCTTAATTCTTAAAATTTTCATCTTCTTTCCTGCTGAGGATATGAATTTCAATTTATTTTGATACTGTTACACTAAATTGAGCAAACAGAATACAAAGTAAATCTATGTGATCATAAATTAGCAGTTGGTTGAAGTCGCTGCTCTTTATCTTCTGCTTTTTCAACACGCCCGGTTATTAGCTGGCCAAAAGCAATTTTTAATAAAAGCGGACCAGGTAATATTTCCTTGTATCTATTCGCTACCATCCATTCAAATTTTGCGATTTATATCCTAAGAAAAACATAACATAGTCGAGTAAATGAGATCCTTCCTGCCCTTGGAGTATTCATAAAATAGTTTGTAGGTCAGAGGGCACATAACTTGATTTATTTTGTTTTCCTTTGCCAGCCCGCTTCAGCTTTGTATATATAGTTGACGTATGAAAAAATTTATTCCGGATTGTAAATTTTTATGTGTTCTTATTTAGGGCAAGGCGGAAATTTTTTGCATAGGAACAAATAACGTCAGACAATTGCTACATAATTCCTTATTTTCTCCGGTTTATTTGCGCTTAATACACATTTCTAAAGACCCTGAAACTGTTTTTATGTGATTGTATGTATATTTATACCATAAATATTCTCTAGAAAATAGTGGCGCGTCCTTGGCTGGAACGGATGTATGTTTGATTTTTATAAAGCATAATAAAGCCAGAAAAATCGACAGCATTTTCTTATTATTATATAACTAACCGCTCTGATTTTTTTTTCTGTAGTAAAAAAACATATAATATTCCATTAATTTTGGAAACTGCAACGAATTAAAGTTTCCTAAATTTAGGATAAAAATTACTCAAATTTCTCTAAAACTATCTGAAGAGTGGACTTGAGAATGTTGAAGCAGAGGCCAGATATGTTAGTTGAACCTAGGCAAATAACGTATCTATGTATATACATATACGTGTGTATACAGGGTCGGGCAAAAAGAGCGGAACACCGAATTTATGGCTAAACTAGCACTTTTGAAAATTTAACCTAAATTAAGTATTTGTATATTTTTAGTATTATTTAGTGGTGGTTGCAGATTTTCCGTTTTTGTCCTTTCTCAAGCTTTCGAACCAGATAAATTTTCCACGAATCAACGGCTCTCTATATTCATGAGATTCGTATTTCTACATGTAGTCTAGTTTTCGTGGCTTATCAACAGCTTTTGATAATTTAGGGCTGTCTATTTCTATATGAAGTCTATTTTTGATTAGATGTTGCGCTACTGGGGATGACTCCCCGCTCCTACATCGAAAATGAGCTACATGTTCCTTATATCTAGTCTCTATTGATCTTTTTGTCTGTCTATTATGAATTTGATCGCAGGCTTTGCATGCAATTTTATAAATTTCAAACTTCTGTTTAATTTCCTGTTTGTCTTTCGGAGTGCCCAAGAGATTTTTTTAACTAACAAACATTTAAATTGAGTGCTTGAAAATGCGGTTAAATTCTTTAGTTGCGGAGTGAAATGGTATTTTAATAAATTTTGCTCGTGGTTATTCGATGGAACTAAATTCGAGGAATTTCTCACATGTTCATATCTTGGACTCTTTTGAGCTTGCACTCAACATCTGTAGAAGTGAAATCATTGTTTTGCCACTAACTGACTTTACAACCTAATGAAGACATCAGTTAACATATAATAGTTCATGAAACATAAATTTTAAATTTATATACCCCTCAAAAACTTTCACAGTTAGTCAGAATACTAAGACGGACATCAATGAATCAAGTAATGTATTCCAATATGCGTTATTTAGATTTTACATTGTACCGTCCTAGAAATCGAAGAAATGCTTAGTTTAGCTGAAATTAAATTGAAAGAATTACCCTTGTGCAACATTTAACAGGTGCGTTTAAAAGTACACACCAAGAAGGTATTGGACGAAATCCAGGAAATTCAGATAATTTTTACTGCATCTCACGTAACTCTCAAGTACACGAATGGAACAAGTACTGCGGTAAGTCAGTTCCTGCACTTTTTTATACAGTCCGACGGTTTTGTCCGTAAGAACTGTTGACTTAGCATTAATCACACCTGCATTGTAACTTCTACCGATCCGTGCATCAGAGAATGTAGAATGATTATCCAAGCGTTACTAATTTGCACAAGCTTATAACTTAAGCTGGTCCTTTTCTTGAGAACGGAAAATATTTATAAGCGTAATCTCGTTTGAAAACATCCTTCTCCAAACTCTACATAGATAAATAGAACAATACATAATCTGCAAACCTGTATTATATTAGGTATTTCTGAAGTGTTGCAGAGTATTTTATTTTAAGAAGACTTTTAACAATAATAATCGTGTAACGTTTACGCACACTTTTAAAATATAAAAGTATATCTGGCATCAAATCTACATCCCTGTTTTATAACAAGTGACATACGTACATACATATATATAGTTTTTATTGATGTAATAATTTTTACAGGAAACAAACGGTAATGAAGCATCACAAGCTTCACACTTCGCAATGGGTTTTAAGCTGAATACAAGTTTAACATTAATTTTCTTCTTTTAATTCAAGCTAAAATAAATAGCACATGCGCAAATTATCAGAAAATTGTCAGTTTTTCGTTGGTTATTCATAATGTCTCGTAATGGATTAATTTCATGATTGTATGACACAATACTGTTTTAATGCACTGTGCTCTATACAAATTTCTTTAGTAAAATTTGTCATAATCAAATAAAACTGACTAGAAACAGTACGCATATAGAAGTACTTTCTTGATTCAAGTAAGTGTTTCTTCAGTTAAGTAAGTTCATATTTACGCAAGAAAATATTTACTTCAAGGAAAAATCACAAATTCTTGGAAAGTTAAGTAAATACATTCTTAGCCCAAGTAAATATACATTTAGCGCAAATATGAGGTTTCTTTGAATAAAACATTAATATATTGACACTACAACCACTGTTTAAAACAATCTAGAACACGCAAATGTCTGGTTATACGCGCATGCGTTTTTAGTATTTAAGAAGCGGCTAAGAAAAAAACTCCGAAATAAATTAAATAAATACTTACTTCCATGCAGTTAATATGTTCAAGAAAATGTACATTCTTGAATCAAGTAAACACTTCTATGTGTGTAAAGTAGATTCTGGGTATAATAATCGACATAATTACTAAAATATGTTATATTTTTAAACGAAACATTTGTTTGAATCAAACGAAAAATGTAAGAATCTTTAAAGCTCTTTAGAATCTTTAACTGCACAATAAAACATAGAGCACTATCTAATATATTTTTCATATTTGGAGATTATACATAAGTAATATTTGCTCAAAAATACTGCATACTATCTGATGAAAGTTAATTATTGTATCAAAGTATAATCATATCTATTTTTTTAGCATAAATACATGTGTTCAAATTTAAAAATTATATCTAGATCTATTTTTCGAGACCACTTAATAGTAATAGCGGTCAGATGGGTGACGGAAACATGAGTTCACATGATAAGTTTTCAACGAAAATGAATCGGGTCTTCAAGCGTTCTGATATACCTTCAAGTTACCACTGGCTGTTGAGATGTAACTAACAGTAGTAAACCACCTACAGCAAAAAACCTACTGCATAAAAAAAACATAGCCATACCCAAGCTTTTCGTGAAATCTGAAAAATGGTAGTTCAACTTCGTTATAAGTTATAAATTTCGACAATATCCTTCATTTGTGACACTACTTATTTTTGAAGATTGTTCTAAAATATATATAACGCTTCATAACTTTTCAACAAATTGTGGTATTTACCACGTAACTCCACAAACTTCGTGCAATATATTTTCAGAAACGATAAGAACAAGTTATTTTAGAGGAAAAAAAGAACGCGAAAAATGTCACCCCTTGGTTGTTACATACATCGGATTAGGGCTGTCTTTATGATGTAGCATATTTTTTAGGATTTGCGTCGATAAAAGTGATGTAAAACGCCGACAGGGGTCTCCCCAGAAAAGAGAAATATACATGTATAAAGAGGAGAGATCTAGCGGGAGGTGAAGGAAGATATAACACTTTCGGGTTCACTCGACGAAAACATTTTATTTTCTATCTCCTTGCCCATCCGATTTCATTCATAAGTGTGACCTGGGGCACACACATACAAAATATCTAACAGAGGCTTATCTTGAAGGACGTAAGGCGCGGTGAATATGGATTTTTCTTGATAGAGGGGCTGTTTTCATATTTATATTTATATGGGTGCTCTCCCGTATATGTGTACGTGAATACGTTCGATTCATGCTATTTAGACCACCGACATAAATAAATATCTTTTTGGTGGGATTTTCTTTTCGGCTGCTTATCTGGTGGGCTTTCTTTTGTTTTCGGTAAGTCGTAAAGAGGAACCTTCTGGCATACGTGTATACATACATAAGTCTCGAGAAACAGAGATATCTTCTTTGAAACAACTGAATAATTTACTCTATCGTAGAGTAAATATTTTTAGAAAAACACGCATGATTTAACGTATAACTGATGAAGGTTTCATAAACTATTGTATATTAAGGATTAACTAATGTATTATACTGTTTTATATAAATCATATTAGCTTATAATAGTATATTATGCAACGAGCACGAAACGAAGCTTATTTTGCACGAGTATGAAAGTTTGTTTACACTTCGTACTATAATTTTTATACAACTACCTGCTGCTACGTTAATAATAGAATTGTGTGCAAATATGTACATACGTTTGTTATATCAGCATACATTAAATGTCATATTCTCATATATCCATATATCCTGTTTATTTAAAAAAAACATTGAATTACCTCCCACTACTTTATTTTAATAGATACGTCAAAAAGTGTTATACAGAAATTACTCGAGTAAAGCTTAGCTTTAAAATGCATATAGTTTGTGGTAACATTTGCTGGGTGGATTTCATTGAAAAATCACTTTAAAAGTTTAAGATGCCGGTTATGCCCCCTGGCGACCGTCTTGGAAATCTTAAAAAAATTTTCCACGTTCTTCTATTGGCCACTTTAGTCATAAAAATTTTTACCGCAAGTCTCTACGACGAATAATTTCAGAGATAGAGCACTTTGCATTCTTATCTGACCACCCTGTACATTGCAATCTTTACATGGAATGTGGTATGCTATATTCGAGATATTAAATAAAGTAGCTGAATATTTTAATGTAATATACCTATATTTAGTATAGTGAATTTTATGTGTAATGGGTGAGGCATTAGTGCGTCAAAGCTCAATATATCCCATAATGTTGAAGATATAAAAAAACTTTATGTACAAGAATCATAGACAGTCTTAAGCTACACATTTCAAAATTAATTTCATATATACAGGGTGTTTCATATCGCTAGGGTGAACCAAACATATATTTTCTTAAATGGAACACACTATATATTATTTCAAATTTGAATTAAGCCCATCTTCTCCGTTCTTTCTATATAAGGTTTCATTGAGTTGTACCAAGTATTTCAGAAGTTATGGTCAATTTTGTGTGAAGATAGTTACGTATTTAACGTCCTGTGTATTCTATACGAAACATCTTGAAATTATTTTTTTACTGGAATAACTTTTTTATACTGTTACACTTTTGTAACGAAGTGGTGTTTTCCCAATATTACGAAAACTGTGTACAGGGCGATTCAAAACACAAATGCATTATTTTCTATTTTTTTTTAAACGGAACACCCTGTATTTTATATTAAGAAAGGGAAGAATACTTGATATACTTTCATTTTCATTAACCATTCCCTATATCTAAAATGGTTAGTTTCTGAGATATTTAATGATTTTTACAAAAAAAGTGAGCATTTTGGCAATAATTGGAATATAATACATTAACCATGAAAAAGTGACATTAGAAAAATGCTAAATCATTAATTAAAATAATCTTATTAAATTTAACTACAAAATAAAAAACTATATCGATACCTAATTAATATTTTACCATTTTAGCCAAAGTTTAAATACAACAAGGTTCACAATAAATGCTCAAAATGTCCTCCAAAAACATCAATACAACATTGCAGCCGTCTTTCGAATTATCGACTTATATTTCTTAACATTTCTATATTAATGCTATGGAACGCTTGTCTTATTCTATTCTTCATATCATCTTGCCGGTGTTTTATACACAAAGTCTTTTACATAACCCCAGATGAAAAAGTCAATTTTAGTTAGCTCTGGGGATCGGGCTGGCCATGTAGTTGGTCCTCCTCTTCCTATCCACCTTGCGGGAAAATCTGTATTTAAATAACTATGAATCGGTCTAGTGTGATGTACCGGAGCCCCATCATATAAATACCACATATTTTGACGAATATTCATGGGAACATTTTCCAGCAATAATGGTAAATGGTTTTCTAAGTAGTCTAAATAAACCTGACCATTCACTCGGCCTGTGAAAAAAAATTACGTAGGTCCAATTATTCCACCCCATACATTCAAAGACCACCTATTTTGACTATCATTTCCTACAAAATAGGGATTACTTGTAGCATAATAATGAAAATTATGGTGATTTACATTTCCATTTTTATGAAATGTAGCTTCATCTCCAAAAAGAACAAAATTAAAGAAATCTCTTTGGTTGCGGATTTGTTGTTGAGCCCATTTGCAAAAGCAACTCTACGGGCCAAGTCATCGTCGAGTAACTCTTGATGCAATCACATACGATATGGATGAAATTTATTTTTACAGAGTATTCTTCGGACAGCGTTTTGACTAATATCTTGTTGCCGCGAGATTTCTCTGGTACTAATATGTGGATTGTCTGTAACTGCAAGAACCACATTGAATTCTTTTTCCTCGGTAAGAACAGTTTTCGCTCTTTCATGTTTTTCATATATTACAGAACCTGTCCGAGTAAAGCGATCCATTAACCTTTGCAGCGTTATTGTTTCAGGTTGTCGTCGGGCAGAATATCTCTCCTGGTAAATTCGTTTAGCAAGTAGACAATTTTTCATGCACTCCCTAGTACCCATATCATGTCTGTCAATTCATCAACAGAAAAATTCATTTTAAAGAGTAATTAAATTTGCAAAATCTAACAAACTATACTAACAAATAAAACTAGTTGATTAACTGATAAATAATATGATTCAGACTTTTCTAATGTCACTTTTTCATGGCTAATGTATTATATTCCAATTATTGCCAAAATGCTCACATTTCTTTAAAAATCATTAAATATCTCAGAAACTAACCATTTTAGATATAGGGAATGGTTAGTGAAAATGAAAGTATATCAAGTATTCTTCCCTTTCTTAATATAAAATACAGGGTGTTCCGTTTAAAAAAAATTAGAAAATAATGCATTTGTGTTTTGAATCGCCCTGTACACAGTTTTCGTAATTTTGGGAAAACACCGCTTCGTTATAAAAGTGTAACAGTATAAAAAAGTTATTCCAGTAAAAATATAATTTCAAGATGTTTCGTATGGAATACACAGGACGTTAAATACGCAACGATTTTCACACAAAATTGACCATAACTTCTGAAATACTCGGTATAACTCAATGAAACCTGATATTGAAAGAATGGAGATGATGGGCTTAATCCAAATTTGAAATAATATATAGTGTGTTCCATTTAAGAAAATGTATGTTTGGTTCACTCTAGCGATATGAAACACCCTGTATATATGAGGTTAATTTTAAAATGTGTAGCTTAAGACTGTCTATGATTCTTGTACATAAAGTATTTTTATATCTTCAATAATAAGGGATATATTGAGCTTTGACGCACTAATGCCTCACCCTGTATATTTACATCGTTTGTTTTTAACTAATTTCAAATAAATTTGTTTATATAAGGTATGACGTAAAATTTCATTTTTTTTGTATTTACTCTCCTAACTGACCTAAACGCTTACAATTTTGTCACCACAAACTCAACTTTTAAGCATTTTTTTCTGAAGATTGCATTAAAAAAGCATGATCTCATTATCTCCAGACGATGTTACAACAAACCAATATTTATACTAATTTTTTAATTCCTGATTTATTTCCACTTAGAGGTCAATAAAACAATAAATAATTAAATACCAATTTATTCCATAACATATAATAATATGTTTTCGTTAAATAACTTCTTCAGTGGAAGAAATTGACATTTAATATGTGTCAAATTACTAATAATAGAATAAATAAAATATATAACACAGGTACAAAATCAAATAATAACATATACCACACTATACCATATATAAACAATTTAAGCGACACAATAAAACACGAATTAAAAAATCAGACATTCACATAACTTTCATACCTACCAACAATAGACATTTATTCACAAATTTAAAAACACCCATTAAACATGATAATCAAAGTAATGTCGTTTATAAATTAGATTGCAAAGATTGTAATAAATGTTATATCGGACAAACCAAACAATATTTAAAGAAACGAATTTATAACCATCAATACACTGTTACACATAACGTCACCGCTGAAACTGCTTTATCTAAGGACTCTAAAGATAGACGACATAATTTTGATTTTCAAAACACTACAATTTAAAAAAAAGGAAAATAATTATAAAAAAAGATTAATTTACGAAACGATATACATTAAAAAAGACGAAACCGCGGTAAATTTTAGAACGGATATTGATAATTTAACCGTTATTTATAATAATTTAATTCACGCCTGAATTTTATTAATTTTAAGCTCTTGACTAGGTTTTTTTGCCATGTTTTTCCCTAGTCCTGTTAGAGCTTGACAAAAAATAGATTGATATACGAATAATTCAAATCATTTCAATTTCTAATGTTGTATTAAATCATTATTCCTTCATTATTACTTGTGAATATAATTAAAATTCGATATATCAATGAATTCTTTGATTTTTAGATAATTTTGTTGATCGGCATGGCAATTTATATTTATATTATTAGTAATTTGACACATATTAAATGTCAATTTCTTCCAAAAGGTCAAAAAATACATATATTAATTTATACTAATTAGAGATGTTTTCCGTTTGCTTATAGTAACCTCTCACATTTGTAGGTTTCCCATTTTTGTTATAACATGATCTAAACCGTTTAATTTGAAACTGTAGTGGATGAAGTTATTGCATAAATAATATTAATCGATGTCGTGTTTATAGATAAGTTATTAGCTGCTAGTCATTATTTCCTATGTGCCAAAAAAACGTAATTTTATCTCTTTTACTAGCTACCAAACAGATCGATTTATTTATCACTAGGAGCGATTACCTATAATTGCTGAAATTAATTAAGTTAATAGATATGTAATCTTAACCTTGGATGATGCTAATGACAACATAGACAACATACCGTTTCATGAGAACAAACTGATTTTCTCCTGTTTAACAAATGCATCATTTTGGTAAGATAGATATTAAAATATTGTTACTCACTATTAATATTTATTATGATAAGTAGTGTAACTAACTGCCGTACAAGCCGAACGGCTTTGAATTAATTAATCAATAATTTTTTCATCAAGATTCAGTTACTTTCAAGTACTCCCTTTATTACGCTTCTCTGACTCAGCAAATCGGGCGTAAGTGGCAGTTTTAAATTTCATTAAAGTAGTGACATGTTACATGAAAGATTCTCCTTAACTTAATTATTCATTTACTGTAAAACGCGCGCGCTGTCGTAATTAGCGAGATGCTGCAACATTCTAAGCGCTACAAAAATTAATTAATCAAATTTATACTTTAGTTATACACTGTAATTTCGTCCTAGATATTGTCGTTTGCCTTGCAGAAACGGTTAAACGGTTTAATTTGACTTGTATGTATTTCAATTACCGTAAGAAATTTGTTGCACTACTATTTCTAATTAGAAGGACTAATTCAGCCCTGACCTTTTTATAGCATACAAAACTTTACTTCTTGGCGAATCTTATCTGTAGATGGATATTTACAACCAATTTACATACCTTCAGTTCTACTTTTTTTGCTATAGCTTTGTTTTGGTTCGGAATTCAGGATTAGTAACAGAACTGCGCAGAACGTAAGCGCACAACATTATAATTTCTGAATGGTTCCGAACTTTTAACAACCAAAGCACATTTTAGGAGCCTGTTACTGCCATCTTTTAGATACAGACTAAAATACAAACCAACAAAATATCAATAGCGAATGTTCTGGGCTAAGTCTTTCAAATCCTGTCTCTGTCTTAGGATACCACTCACTTTCCATACATTTTATTCCCAGGACAGTAATCAACAAAAAAAAATCAAATACAAACGGAAGAAAATCTCAAACTTTAAAAGACAACGTAAATATCAATGTCATTGATGACGAACATATAGAAATAACTCGAATTTCTGAACACATGCACGTAATTTCGAACTAATAATATAGAATCGGTACTCATGGAAGTGCAAGAACTGTTTGAACGGTTCCAGAATCATTCTGAATCGATTTTGTCAGTAACCAAAACATCGGACTAAACATTCGGTTCGCGTTCTTAATTAACCAAAATGCTAAACTGTAAATGCGCGTGCGCAACAACTCTAGAACCATTCTGAATTCTGAACCAAAACAAAGCTAATATATATTGCTTTCTTATGGCAACAGAGAGATACTAGTCACTCATTGCTCTTGTTCTATAGGAAGATGTAGATACATTTGTAGGGAGAGTTTAAATATCGTGTTCCTAAAATATCGTATTTTCAGTTTATGTGTATGACATCACTAATAATAAAGCAAACAATAATAATACTGAACTCACCACGTAGTTGCATAATATACAACGCTATATTGAACGTTTAGGGGAAACCGGCAAGGAACAATAACCAGACGCAGGTGAATATTAGACTGACTTATATATTTATAATGTATGTGTACATATATGGAACTATGGCGTAAAAAGCAAGATGTACAGATATTAAGAAGAGTTAGAAGCGTTTAGTTCTTTTCCCATTGTTATATCAAACCACAACTTCATACACTACCCTTAATGTACTGATGTGCAATTTAATTAATTTTTATACCAATTAGTAATTTTGAATCATAATTAAATAGCAAAATAAATAAATTGTAGATGCCATGATAATGCACAGAAAATTGAAATAGTAAAAACGTATGTTATGTAGATGGGCTCAATGTCACATAACAGAACATATAAGTAATAGCAGTTAATGAAAAGTATTTAAAACCAAAATCCAGCGGATGTTTTGTACGTAGTTATGAATATGGTCAGAAAATGTAAAATATTGTGTTTGATATGTATATCTACAGTCTTATTGTAATATCACAGCGTAATAAAGTATATCGATCTCAAGTTAATTTATTTTTAAATTACCTACAGCCAAGATTGGGCCAACGTTACATTTACGCTATCACTAATACATCTTTAACTTCAAGAAGTGTGCCACCATTCGCATCATATTCAGGAAATTACATTACCTATACCAAGATAAGAAATACCGGTATTATCTAGTGTTAACTGAAATTAAACCAGCATCGTTGTGACAATGTGTGATATAAGCAATAAAAACTACATTGGTCGGTACTGGCACATATTGGTTTTTCAATATCAGCCATTCCTTTTAGAGCCGACGTCGGGCTCATATTAAGATATGAATCGCAACATTTGTATGTTGACCCAATATCCAGCCGTCCTTTAGCCGATATGCCTTTCTATTGAGGCCTACGCCGAACCGTTTTTGAGATACTAAATATATTTTGAAAATGTAGTTTGTTTAAAGTCATACTGTTTCTTTATCAATAGCATTGCATTTAATGCTAAAATAATTGCTCTATAATTTGTTTGAAGCATTTAATAAAATGTAATCTCGATTTGGTTACCATCATGTGTACCGGTAATAGCTAGGTATTTTTTATTATTTTTCTTGTGCTTTGTTTATAAATGACATATCTACGTACAGTCGAATTATTGGATCTTGTCCGTTACGTCATAAGTAATATCAGTATGAATCGACTCATATGTCATGTTGACATTTCTCTCTAATGTACGTTAAATGTCGGTGATGAATATTTTACGTATATCTGTGTTTAATTACGCTGTTAATGACGTAACGGACAAGATCCAAAAATTCGACTGTACATACGTATACACGTTATAAATTTATTACTGAGTTACATACTCTCATCGGGTAAAATATAATGTATGCTGATTTACACATGGTGTGTTACGTATAAAGTTTAATACAATTTATTACATAACATAAACTACAGTTAAAATTATATGCAAAAAGAATAATAGTTCGACAAGTACTACAACTGATTGCATCAAAATGTCACCTCACTAATCCACGTCATATTTACCGGAGGTATACACACAAAAATTAGCACGCGCACCAGGATGATAAATTTGAAAAATAAAAATGGACACAAATTCGTATTCTCAAAAAAAAATACACCCGTATGTGTACCTAATTTTTCATCGACAACACATAAAAAAATAAAATTCATGGACAAAAAAAGCAAAAACGAATACAAATATACGAACATTAAATCGACACTCTTTGAAAATGACAAATGACATTTTTTCCTTTTTTTTACGACGTCACGTTGACGTATTTTTTTGTCCTCGTTGCGCACGCTCTCCTTTTAAATACATATCGTTCGATTTCGGATAAACGCTCTATTGCAGAGCGTACAGAATTGCCCTAAAACAGATACGACATAAATCCATCAATGCGCAGCGTCTAACAAAACATTTTTTATTCGAGAAAATGTGTGACAGTACGGTGCGAATTGAAAAGCGCAGATAAATTGATTCGCAATCGTAATTCAACGTCAGCGGTTAGTTGTCCCGACAATGGTCAACGTTGTCCTCAAAATGGCACTGGCGACATCGATTGTAATTTTTTTCTTCTCGACACTACTGTCCCTTTAAATATTTTAGTTTGAATAGTCTACTTACTGCGCTAATAGTGGAATTAATATTAAATCTACATTAAAGTTAAACCTTGGGGTTATATGAAGGAAGCTTAGTTACTGATAAATAATTGGTAAAGGTCAAATAAAAATACAAATAACAATACAACAAATTTTAGTTGAGAAATCCATGATAAGAAGATTCGTATGTAAAACAGCTTTTGTAATTTTTCCCGAACATAAATCCCCAATCATAAACTGTTGGAGTTGTCCACTGACACTCTATTAACTGTATAGAATTACTGCATATGCTTGTTTGGGAAATGCAGGAGCATAAAATAAAATATAAGCAGTGAATTTTGGTATATATCTTGACTCATCTTCTTTATGTCGCTTCCAAATCTGATCTTTAAATCATGTATAAAATCATTAAAACATCATGTAATTGTTCAATAATTTTGTAGTTTTTTTCTTATGCATAAAAGGAGTGCCCTAAGGAGTGCTCTTTTATTAGGGTATCTAGAAATTTCGAATGGCTTTTGTAGATGAGTCGCTTATCAGCTCTGCTTAACTCCAAGGAACGTTTTAACGTCACTATCGGACAACAACAAATTTGTTACTCATTATCTTTGAATGATTTGGAAACTATTTTTATGTCATATTACAATTATTCAAAGCTGGTACGGTATCATTCGGTGACCTTGAAGTCAAATCCGATAGCTTCTACTACAGTTAGTGTAGTATGACTACAGGATCAAGATGCATTCTAGGTGGACCATAACAGATTTCAATCTTAAAATTCAAAATTTATATCTAAATTTAATTTCTCTGTTTGTAACTCTAAAATGTAATTAACTTTTTTAATAGATGCATATTTCGGATACTGTAATAAATTAGTACCTAACTCAATTACAAAATTCATATTTTCCATGTTTTTTTGCGAATCCCTGTGTTTTCATAACATTACCATCTATCACCAATACTTTCAAAAATTACCAATATTATTTTATTTTGTGAAACAGTTTTAGTACATAACTGTGTATGAAATAAACTAAACGATATTAAGTTTGTTTATCTATGAACGAAAAAGCGTATAAACAAAAATATAATACCATGTAAAACAAAATTGAATGAAGTATAAGATGAAATTCAATATTTTGAAACGAAATATTGGAATTCTCCGGAAGAGAATCAGTTGTTAAAGAAATACCGGCATTAGAAATAAATTCAAGAAACGCTGATATTCCCTTTAAAAACGGAAATTCTATCTTCTAGAAAGATACAGTAATTTTCAATAATACAGGTTTTTTATTTGAAAACAGAAGTATTTTTACTCGGACTTCTAGGAATTCGACGCGACTAGTCGATAGAATAACCGCTACTGTCTCGATGGGATTGAGGTCACTCCCTGTCCGTCTAATAGTAATATTGCTAGCGATGATTTCTTCTAGGTTGTTTTCATAGATTCTACGTAGTTTGACCATCCTTGAATTATAAGACAACTTATTTACCTTCAATCACGTCCATATGCATTGGCTTTATTGTGAGAATCTAGTTTTCATTGTCTTATAAACTATTTTGTTCTACAATTAAAAAACGAAGAATCAAAGCAGTTAGTCTGGAATCTATTGTTTTAAAGATTCATTTTTAGTATTTCCTTAAACTTTGATCACAATAATGTATATTTTTTGTGTTAAGTTGTTGCAAACTGCAGTGTAGATTAGAATTGAAAGTTATCTGTACTTTAATACTACTACATGTTATCACAATAAGAAAGGCAACATTATTATATAAATACAAATGCGTATATAGAACACGCTAATAATATCCTTCATGTTTGCTTAATTGGACGAAGTTTTTTATTATATGCTGTTAAACTGTTTAGCATGAAGTTGTGCATTCTTCTTTTATTGTTGTTGTATGTACAAATAGTAGATAGTACTCGATTAAGCTTTCTGTTACATAAAAAGGATACCACGTACCCTTTTCAGCTTGCTAGCTTCTTTTACATCAAATAACTTTATTTCCAGGTTTACTGCTCTGACGTCCTTTTGTATCAGTTTTGAAATCTTGGGTCTTGTCGATATCTAGAAATTCCTCCAACTAGTTATCCATTATTGCTCTCCTTGAAACAAAGAGGTTAACAACATTTATGCTACATTTTCTCTGTTGTTTCGTTTTATTTCTTTGTCCGTTAGCCTACATGAGTCATGTTCTTCTTATGTATAATACACCTGTAAGTCTACTTGATTTCGTCTTAAATCATCTGAGGTCTTTGTCACCAAACATACTTGACGTTCTACCAATTCGTAACCACTGCTAATCTCTGCACTTTTCCTCACATTTCCATCCCTTATTTCTCTTCCGTTATTTCTTTGTATCAGTAAGTAGCTTATGATTGGTCTGCACTCCGCTTTTAATCTCTCTTGTACTTATGTACATCTTCATGTTGGAAAAGAACAGATTGCGACTATAAAATTCTTATGAATACAGAAATCTATTGTCCTCGCACAATTATTGTTTGGAACTGCCTTTCCGTCGTTTCCAATAACTCTACTCAATCTCTTACCTCTTCCGCCTCCAAAAATAACATATTCCTATTTTATTTCCAAACTTATCCTTCTTAGCCGCTGCTTTGACATTATTTGGTTCATATACGCACCCATATGGATATTTATTCTTGTACCGTGAGTTTTCTTGAATCCTTCGTCCTTCTCCTTTTTCTTACTTCGCTCAATTAGTATTATTAGATGTCCATATTTCAGCTTCAGATTCTCCTTCCCAAATGTATGTCCATTAGATATTAACAGACAATTTGAGAAAACACAAAGTTAGTATTTTCTGGTTTATCCTCTGCCGTACAATGAGAACGACGTTAGAGATCAGCACTGATTAATTATCCAACATATGTACAACTGATTCTAAACCAAATTTTAAGTGAGTGCTTCTTAACTACTAATAGGTAACAAGAAAATCGACCTAGAAGATGCGAGGGCAAAGATATCAGCAATATCAAATATGTCGAATGACGTTACTGTTGAGTAAGATTCAAAGATCATTAAAGACATTGTACTGTAAGAAACCAAATAAGGAAAGAATGAACAGTATGATTGATTGATTTTCTTTCGCGTTTGTGCATTAACATGAACAGACATATAAATGTACAATAGTGAGAGACTTTTTAGCTAGCAATACATCATGGTGATCAACCAACTACTATTTTCATCCTGTGTAGAACGGTAAGCCTACTTACCAGTCCCAAATTTCAAATTGGTCACATATATGTAACACTACACTATTAGTCAAGACATCTAAAACTGAGTGAGCAAAGTTTAGTCATGTAGTTTACAACACAAGTATCTGTTGTTTTGAAATACTTTAAATAAACAATGTTAAAAGCTTAATACGATAGATATCCACGCTCACCAGAAATATGTAATTTCAAATACCTTTAAAACTCTGTATAGTTAGAACATTTAAATAGTAAACTTTATTCTGAATTGTGATTCATTTCACATCAAACACATTTTCAGTTAAAAGCATTGTATATTTCTATATCAGATAAATAATAATTTTACTTCAGTACTAATGTATTAAACAGAAGTATTCACTTTTTGCACTTTTGACGCATAGGGAGATATGCCTGCGTGCGAATATGATTCCTACTTGAAATACTATCACCTTCCTGTTTTGATAAATGCCACGAAATTTAGTCCGGTGCTTTTCACGACTGGATCTCTGTTTCTACCGAGTAAGTACGTCAGATATCAACTACATGACCTAAACACGTGCCTATATAAAGTGGAAAGAAGATCCTAAGAGTGGGTTCGCGTGCCAGCTAGTCCATTAGTTAAGTTCATGTTTAGGAGTTTTAGGAGGAAAGGCCGCGTTTGCAATTAAGTAAACCGCCAAATAATCAATCATCCCTTCAAGAAAACGACTTCGGTGCCAGGATAAAAATATATTAGCGCACCATCGTATTTTCCGCCAACTGTCTTAGTAGAGTGAAAGGGAAAAACCAAAGGACGAAGCACGGCTATCACATTAGAGGAAACGGAAACGGAAGAAACCTACACATATACAAGATATCTACGCGCACAAACACTCACACGGATACGGTTGTATTCCTAAATAGATTTAGTGGTCCTTTATAGTTCGGACAGTAATGAATTATTCGGAATAATATGGTATTGTGGCTTTTCTTCTGGACGCTCTTTTGCCAGAGCGATATTAATTGCGCATAATTTATTAAATTTTGTTTAAGGAAACGATTTATAAGGCAATGAAATAATACATATATTTTCCGAATGGGTATTTGAGGCTTTATACGCACACTATATAGCATTCACTTATATCCTCCAGAGGTCGATTTTGTTTAGTTTGTAAATAGTCTACATATTATTTACCTGTTGCTTAAATGATTTGTTTATTCTCACTATAAATTAACAACATTTCAAGACATAATCGAACAGCCAGTTGTATCACTTATGAAAGCAATATTAGATTAGACCAACACGCAGATATTGTCTCGCTGTTATTCATTTAGTAAAAACAGTATTTTCTGAAGTAGTATGTAAGATTTTTATTTTAGAAGTTCTCCGTTTTATCTTTTGTAGCTAAATTGGCCGAGCTCCTTCTATTTACATTTATGCCGATTCGTAATGAAGATAATACAAATATTTTGCTTAATTATTCTGAAGTCGTTTTAATAATATCTTCGTATTTATAGCAACACTATAGCAATGCTATAACATTAGAAATCAACAGCATAATAAGTATGAATATTTTCAAAAATATTGGTTTATTTTTAAATACTTTTGTTAAGCAATATAGTAACGAAACACAAGTACTAATATCTCAAAACTGAGTACTCGTCGACAATGGCCATTGTTACCATCTCAAGAAATTAAAAAAGACAATATAAAAAAATTCCTACTTACTTATTTACGAGGACAAACCAAGTATAAACAAAACTTTCCTTTTTAACGCCCTCAAGGTGAAGTGACTGGCGTGGCGTCTTGATATGTTTTGGAGGGCGGATTGGATGCAAGACGGAGGGAAGTAAACCGATTCGGTTCGGCCAGAGCAGAGGAGCTGTTAGTAGCATCATCTCTCAGTAAGACGTTCACACATCTGCTGAGCAACGTATTATTATAAAATTTTTGGCGCGAGAGGGTGCAAAATCTGTCGAAATTTTGCGTCGACTGCACAGCTTACTGCAAAAAAATGATCTAGGACCCGAGTTTACGACTGGTACAAAAAAATTTCCGATGCGTAAGCTGATTGAAGATGACCACCACCTTACAATATGGGAAATTGCTGCATACGTCAGAATATCATATAGGAGTGTCCAATCAATAATTTCAGATGATTTGTATTAGTGAAAAGTATCGGCAAGGTGGGTTCCTTGACCTTGAACGGAAGGTGTGGATTCACTATTACATCCCGGAGTCTAAGCAGGCAAGCGAGGAGCGAAAGCACAGAGACGCAGCACCGCGGAAAGACCCTTTTTTCTTGTAACGGTTTTTTGGGATTTTAGGGGCATACTGGTCATTGACTTTTTCGACAAACGACGTACAGTTAATGCTACGTACTACTGCCAACTACTTGATGAAGTGAAACTGGCCTATAGACGGAAAAGGCGAGACATGCCTGTGATTCTGCTCCATGATTATGCTTGGCAACACACAGCTACATTGACCCAAGAAAAATTGGACAAAAATTATTGGGAAACACTGGAATATCCTCCCCATATTTGAATAATGCACGGGTGTTTCAAGAATATCATGTATATTATCACTATACCTGCATTCATATTGGTTGTTTATCTAAATATCCTGATAAATGACACCGCGCTTCTTCCGAGAAGAACGTCATCATTATTTATCGTTACTAAAACCCATTGACAGTAATTTAGTCGCATTACGTGTACAATGGGCGAGAGCTCTCACATGCAATGAAACTTGTAGGGAAATTTTTGTAGGATTGTTTGGTGTGTCTCGTATGAATGATTGAGTTATATGTTCGTCAACATTTGTTATATTTGCAACTCTCCGTTTTAGTGATCTACTACTAACTGATTTTCGGAACACAGACCTTGTTTGACGGAATTTTGCCACTGGTTCTTGAATCAATTCCTGCAGACTATCATGTGTTTGGAAAGTCCGAAAATTCTCTATTTTCTAATTTTATCCTATTTGTGAGGAATGATATGATCATGAGAACTTTATGATTTACACTATCAACATAATATTTTAAAGAAATTATTTTATGGCTTTCTAGAAGGTAAAGTTATTTGATCCTATGATATTGATATACATAAAAAACTCTGCGCCGATTAATATATCAATGCTCTGCCCAAATCGCTACGGGTAAACATTTGAAATTTAGAGGTGCTGATTTTATATTGTGGAGCTCATTTAAAAAGGAATTATTTGAAATTTAACCGGGGGGAAGGGAGGTACAAGGGTGACAAATTTGACAATTTCAGGTAAATTTGATCATGAACACGTATTTTTAAATTGTGTGATATACAAACTTTATCACCTCCCGCCTCCCCTCCCCTCTCTATCTCGTTCTCTCTCTTTAGGGTTGAAAACACCAAACCATGTTAATTATATTAGAGAGCATTAATACTAAATATCAAGTAAAAATATTATACTTTCTGTACAAACTTTGAGATTCCTTTTCCTTCTTAGAGGTTGACTTTTAAGAAACTGTATCACGCTTCAAGTAAACTTGACTATAAAAATATTAATATACAAACTTACACACTGCCTTTCATCTCGTTTCATCCCCTTGCTTGTTAAACTTTAAAAATTCGGTGAAACACGTGTTTCATGAATTGTGCGTAGGGACATTAATATCGAGTTTCAAGTAAATTTCACCATAAAAATTGTATTTTCCGTACATATTCAGTCAACTGCCCTTTTTAGGCGTGAAATTTCAAAAAATTCTTTTTGGGTGAGATCTACAATATAAAATCAACACATTTTTAAAATAACTAGTTCGTTCTAAGAAATAGTGTAATGTGTAGTAGACTTCATATACGTACTTAATCAGTGAGAGAGAAAGTTTCGTTCGACTTCAACCGACTTTGTAGTTCCGGTAATAACAAAGGTAGGTATTTAGCTTTGAGTTTAAGTTGTATATATGTGAACAATTTTCTAAATTGTGGATATTCACCACACACGGAAACCATTCAACTTTATTATTAATTGCCTTCCAATATCAAAGCCTCTTTCTCATTCTTTTGAAGATTTCCTCAGCGGGAGCTTTATTACTGACAAATTTTAAAATGCCTGTATGTTATTTTATGGCTTTACTTTCTATTATATATACCTACTATTGTTCGAATACCTTTGAAACGATATGGCGTCTAGAAAGGATTTGAAACCTGATTAAGAAATAAGAAAATAGAGATTACAGCTTACCGTACACATATCTACTTACCAGCATATTTCTCTGCCCATTTAGTATAGAAAGCAATTATACTGTAGCTATCGAGTTTATTTCTCCTATGTAGTAGGATACTATTTGCCTCTAAGGAAGAAACTGCTAAATTCACCAGAAGTTTACGGAATTCGTTACAGTGACTACTAAACTTCTTCAGATACTGATTTATAAAAACATGGTACTTCGCGGTTGCATTTGCTTGCGGAACAAATGCAGTGAAAGAGTGTCAAGAGAAACTACAAGAAACGACCTAATGTGGAAATTTTTAACAAACATTTGACGTTTGATTATTTTTGTTTCAAAATCATGACTATCTAGCAGGTGTCCCGCATATTGAATAATATTGAGGATATTTCATATAAAAGTGTAATATCTTCGAAAATATGGTAAATAAGTATTACGATATCGGTACCATTTTGAAGGTAATTTTGCAGGGAATTTGGTGACAATATTGAAAAATATTAGTTCTCTTTAAAAAACAATTAGAAACAAGCGTTTGGATTTCTCTAATTGTGACACGACTTATTCAACACGCTGTATATACTTTTACATTACACCATTTAGAAATATGTAAAGTTTTAGTCCCCAAATTGATATCCAAAGAATAACTCGATACATGATACCCATCTTCAGCCTATGTCTTAAAATGTCACATGCTGCAACTATAACATTTTTTTTAATTCCAATATAAACTAAGCTAGTTGTTAGAAGTGCACATAACTGTCTAACAGTGCAAATGTAACTTTGGTGGCTATCGAAATAATTACTAAAAAATATAGCAATCCATACAATAAAAATTTAGGAAGGTTGCGGGAATTTGTAATACTCTGTATTGTAAGGGCAGCAGTTTAAATAAGAAATTGATCATGTTACTATTTTACGAAAAAGGTATTTATTTAAAGTATTCTCTTATACCCAGAACATTTCAGTGTATTTGTAAATAATTTTACAATAGGCTCTGTGGCATACTATATACTTTTATTATTTTGTCTTTTGTTAGTTTTCAAGCCAAACTCTGCCGACGCACGCGCACTTCGCACCCGGTATAGTATCCATCCGCTCACTGTTGCCAGTTTTTTATACTGTTTCACAGTTTTTCGTTCCTAATACCGAGTTCTGTATAAGGCCTAACAATAAAAAACAATAGCTTGCTGTTATTGCTGCTAAGGTATTTAGTTGCATAATAATAGCAGTAGAAGTTGATAATTGATCTAGTCAAAAAATAATACTGAATTGCTTAACTAGGATAATCATATCTGCAGGTCCTGCAGAATATGTCATGAGATTTGAGATTAAGTCTGTTTTTCATTTATTAGACATCAAAGTTTTACCACTCCCACGAATGCATATAAATAAATATTCCTTCTAATCGTCCACAAAATTTAAAATACAAAAGTTTACTCAAATAAAAAAAATCTGTTTTATTGGAAATAATTATTATTACGTAGCGTGTTCCAATAATTGTTGACATGAGAATATACCTTATAACATATCAAATCCAGACCTTTGTTATTCCGCACATTATAGTCAATGTTTTCTTCATTAGTACCTGTCGTGTTCACTGCTGACCGCTTACTTAATTGTGATTAATGTTTTCCGCTGACATAGTTAATTTACCCAAATAAATTGATTTCTCATGTTGATTAAAGTAGTTCATTAGAACGGCTTATAATAATAGATATTGATAATTATAGATGGTAGTTATAAGTGATATATGTATTTCAATACCTTATTTTTATCAAAAGGTACAATATAAGTAAATTACCATATATACTATAATGTGAAAATCACGTGACTAGAGAATCGAAAGTTTTATCATTTATTGTATGCATTGTTTAGATAAGTATCAGTATTACTACCTATCAAACTTTATCAATTTTCTTATTTTGATTTAAATTCAAAAATACTTCCACAGTAATTAATTGTGATGTTCCTACTGTCATATTATGTGTGGCAATTATACAAAATGTGCTAATTGTCTTCATTACATTTTCGGTAAGAAACAATTTTGAGCATCATTTATGTTATTGACCGTATATGTATCTATGTATGTATGGAGAAACATAATTGGCGGTTTCTCCTTCCTTTCCCAACATGAAAAGAAGTTTGATGTTTTTATAATCACTATGAAAGTATCTAAATAGTTTCGCGAGTTAGTTGTATGTGCGAAATAACAAGAAGCAAGTTAGTTCGTTTAACGTAGGGTTTCCTCGAAAAAGTACCGTTTGGAACAGAAATGAGTTTACAGAACATCGAAGAAAATTTAAACTTGAATAAACAATCTTGAATATACTTGTACGTTTATGTCAAAACAGCATTTCATCCTCTCACGCCTCAAATATCCAATAAAAGATAAGACTATGCACAACAGTTAAACTCATATTGCACTTTCACGTAAAGTTTTATCGTCAACGGGGTTCAAATTATAGAAACAAATTATCCGAAAACACTCCCAGAAACTGCCGCTACTGCATTCTACCTACTTCCATTTCTTCGTGCATGCACTAATTTCATACCATTAAATCTTGAATAACAAACTTTAGATTGGAATTTCGTGTACGCTATCTAAATCGAACATTTCCAGCTACCCTCATCGTGTCGTCATCAACCTGCACAAGGCAGTCAGACATCAGGAAATTGAATTGAAAAACAAATAAATAAATCGCGAATGTGGGATGTAGAATATCAAATGTGTGTACACAAAAATTCAACCTAGTTGAATGAACAATATTGGAGACAGGATTCAAATTCAGAATCATTATACTAAATAATTTGTATTCGATTTGGTGTTAGTATCTTTTAATTCCTGATTTATTTCCATTTAGAGGTCAATAAAACAATAAATAATTAAATACCAATTTATTCCATAACATACAATAATATGTTTTCGTTAAATAACTTCTTCAGTGGAAGAAATTGACATTTAATATGTGTGTTTTATTGACCTCTAAGTGGAAATAAATCAGGAATTAAAAGAGAAGTGCATAAAGGTCAAAAAATACATTATTAATTATCATTAGTATATAATAAGCTAATTACAAAATTTGTATTTTCATTTGCAATACTACTCTGAGAAAAATAAATTGAAAACTTTTTAAATTATTTTGTATCGACTCTTACTTGCATTCAACTTTGATAAAATCTTGTGGGATTATAGTTGCTTATGCTATCATACATACTAACAACCTTTCTACAACTATTTGAACAAAACACTATGGTATGTTATCAAAAATGCTCTTAGATTTACAGCAATTTTGGCTTGTTAAACAAAAGAAAGTTGCAGTATCTTCCAACTAAATTATTTCATTGTTTTGCAATGGCGTGAATATGCTGCTTTTGTCTATTCAATTGCTTAGTATGGTATGAGAAATGGTATTTTCAGGAGTGGAAAGTGTGTAGAGGATAGCGGGAGATCAGGATATCTTGACGTGTTAACCATTGGCGATAAACTTCTAACAGCGAAAAGCTGGCGCGCTAGGGTATACATACTATTGTACAGTCAAACGGATCAGTAAGCCCTGGCTGTACAACGGGAAAGAAAGGGTTTTCGGATACTCCAAAGTTTTTACAACAGATGTCTTATCAAAACAAATGTTGTGATCTGTATCGAGCAGCTTAGGCGGAGTGTGCTTAGAACGCGTCCTAGCTTATCGTTGATGCTCTTTGATTCTAATTTGACTTGAGCGTTTTGTTTCACCTATGTATACTGAACTACTATCATTGAACCAGATCCAGAATTTCAGAGATGCTTTTGTAAGAAAAAGCATTGCGGATATTCTTGGGCAAGGAAGATTTTATGTAAGGGTTTTAAGATGATCCTAATATTTCGTTTACGGAGAATTTTAAGGATATGACGTGTAACGCCGCAATTGTAGAAGAGAATAGTAGTGGTTTGCTGATTACTAATTTCCTCGACTTTTTTAATGATTCTGGGATAAGGACACCTATTTATAGTTCTTTTATGTTGCTGGAACTTTCACCATTCTATAGAAGAGCAGCTGTGTCATATTTTAATTCTTTGTTGAAATTATCGTCCCCCTTTCCTCCGCAGTGGATATAGATATATAGGACACATTCTTCCGCACATTCAGTCTTAGCTAAACATTCTCCACACACGCTACAAATTTTGTTTTGACCAAACATCCGCTGAAAGCAAGTCGCTGCTTCCCCAGAATATAAATTGTGATCGACGGAACGATAGGAGCCGGGTTTCAATTCCCTAGAGGGACGGTGACATTTTTTCAGGGTCTTGAAATCCGGATCGACTTACCGTTTGCTGTTAGGAGCGAAATGATTAACTGCGCGGCATTATAAAAAACGCTGTCACAAAGCCGTTTGAACACAATTGCAACACAACTACACCGCGAGAGTTGCAGTGATAGCCAGACAAGTAGTACAGCTTACGTAGTCACTGCAACTAAGCACCCACCACAGATGCAAAAAGAAACCTATTTATTTTGTCAACCAATAGTTGTTCGTTAGGCCCTATGACGTTTAACATATTTACTATAAAATGCACGCAACTGCATCCGATTGCGTCAATTGTCACCCTCTGTCTAACTGACTCGTTTATTTCAAAACACACAAGATAGTAGATTGTTTTCTATATTTAAAGAACAAAAGCATTAGCTTTGCAAATTCAATTCGTCTAGTAGCCGATCCTTTTTTTGCTACCGAGACAAAGTTAATAAAAATATATAATTTACACTCACATAACAGTTGTATGACGGTGCAACTATGATTCCATTCAACAACATTGTACTTTTTATTTTATAGATATTATTTATTTTGTTTTCATTTGCTAGTGCAATAATTTATGGTACACGACAAATTAAATTTGCAAGTATAAAACACTGGACAGGGCATTATTCAAACATTTCATTTAAATTTTGCATGAAAACCGACATTTATCTATTTTATTATTTTTTAAATTAAAACAGAAATAACACGTAGATATTCAGCAAAAGGTTAACAAACATGTTATAACTAAACATAAATTTAATATATAATAAAAACAGTTAATTTTTTTCCTATCTGAACGACGTAAGCCAGTAAAATAAAATCAATCACCAATAGTAATTCTTTAGATACTAAAAATTAAAACTGTGAATGTTTCTGTTGTATACGTCAAGTAATAAAATTAAATGTTACTCTAACAAACAACAATGTATGCATGCCAAAAAGGTATCCTGTACAGGGTGGCCCACTAGGCGAGATAAGCGGGTGCATCTTCGATGTATTTGTCCTAGGTACTGCAGGAAAAAATAATGATACCTAATGGAAGTGGTCAAGAGAAATCTCTGGAAGTTATTTTCAATTTCCATATTTTACTGCTGGAGGGTATACTGGGGGGTAACTGATATGTCCAAATCTAAAATTTCTTTTATGTCAGGCAATCGCAGAAGGAGCTATATCATTGATATCATCAGTTGAAAACACGTTCAATACCAGATAATTCTAGTTAGTGATATTTTTCGTATCTGTTTCCATATAATAAGGGAGAGGGAAGACCGTTTATTTGTCAATGTCAATAACCTATATTTGACTGAAAATCGCATCTCGATATCTTTATTCGTTCTTAATTTATCGCATAATACGTAAAAAGCCAGTGTTAAAGACAATAACGCAGCCAAGCAATAATAACTTCAAAGCTAAGTTGGCTTTGGAAAACATCACATGTCTCAATGATGACGATATTGGAAAGAAATGTCTAATTATTTTGTCTTAGCTTGATGCTGACTTTGAGCATTCGAAATGATTTTTACGAATTGGGAGGCCGTCGATGTGGTAGCGGGAGGGGAAGCTGGAGTGTCAATGTTTGTTGTACCATACTACTGGCTACAATAATAATAATAATAATAATCATAATAATCAGCACCGGGGTTCGAACCCGGTACTGCCGGACTACGAGGCAAGTGTGCAAGCCCGACTAGCATTGGATCCTATTTCTTTTACCAACCACTAAGTGATAATCTCTTTTTGGAGCTCATTTATAATGAGTTACCTGTTCTATAGGAAAATGTGCACCTTCCAACCAGGCAAAATATGTTCCTTCAACTGCCCACCACAATCAGACCAATGGATAGAAGGGAGAAGGCCTTGAACAACGAGGTAATCCTACTTGACTTGTTTAGTTTTATTTGTGGGGACGACTAAAAAATCTTATCTTTCAAACAAAACCTACGACAAGGTAAGACTTGCGAAACAGAATTCGAAATGCTATTCGTTGCTTAACAGCACTGGAAGTAGAAGCTGCCGTCCACTACTTTAGCTACACATGAACACCTCGAGCGATGTGTGAATAATGATAGCGAGCATAACATAATGTCTCACTTTCCGCTATGTAATTGTCTTATTAACTGCAAAGTAATTAAATTTTATAAGTTTTCCTATGAAGTTTTAAGTGTGGAATGTCAACCAAAAACAAAACCAACCAAACAAGAAACTAAATTTCTAAAGTTGCCTAATAGAATATGCCAATTTTCTTACAGATTTTAGAACATTTGAAAACCGAATAGTACAAAACGCACCATTTTAAAATAAATTTTATGAAAAACTAATTGCCACAATCCATCATTTCCACGAATTCATTGTTTGTCTCTAACTAACTAACGACGCCGCTAAACTCTAAATGGTATCATTCCTTATTTAGAGTGTACAAATTCACGGCGCACTATGGGCATTCCGCTTATTATGAAACATATATTTTATTTGTTTGGTTTAAATTTGACAAAGTTATTAAATTCTAGTCTGAAAAATAATCTAACAACAAATCGTCGATAGATTCGTGGCTTATTCAGTTATAGCGAAGAATAGCAATTTCCTTCTTTGAATTTATATTTATAGACTTTCGAAAATGTTGAAAAATAGAAAAGAATTTCTGCAAGTAATTTTTTCACCTGAATGTGCGGAGTATGCTTAATTGTTATTTCAACATTTCGGAAAGGCTGAGCTATCTTCACATTTATTTATGTAAATAAAAACCTATTCTTTTTCATTCCTTAAATAACTTTTTCTTCTGATTTTAACAATATAACATGCCTAAGGTATGCGGAAAAATTAAGATGCAGCTCCCGCACATCTTGGTCAAGAAGTTTCCTTAATAAATTTTCAAAACTATAAAAGATATACGTAAAAATTAAAAACAGAAACTGAGTAGGATTTGAATATATTTCAGATTATTTGATAGATTATGGCTGCATTTAGTTGATAGTTGTGGAAGTCAAAATCGTTTAGCCCATTGTCATTTTTTTTTAGTTAGATTAATCAGCTGATGTTTTTGCTTTTGTTTTGTGTATATTTGCTTTTGCTATGACGCGGTCAAAACTCGAAAGCCCTCATAACAGAGATGCGGACCGTGGCAACTTTCGATATCATTTAGTATTAGTATTATTGTTGTATAGGAATAAATTTCTTCTTGTTTCACTTTGTTTCTTGGCTTTAAGGTACACCATTCCACCCAGTCAGTAGCATTGTGGTACTTTGTCCCAGAGATCCGTCAAACTACACTTTTTTCCATCAAATGTTATTGTGGGAATCATCACTTGTAGAAACTTTTGCAAAGCTACAATAAATTTATGAATCATATATATATTTATATCCATACTATACGAACCTATTCAGTAGTCTTCAACTTATGCACATACAATAAAAATTTATTTCTATTCATAATCTAGGACTTACTATCAACTCCCTGTCAACAGTTCGTACCTGAACAACACACTTACTATCAACTAAACTTTTTCTAAAAACCATCGTTTAGTTGATGGACTGACAATCATTGTCAAACTACTTTAGTATAACAGTGAAACGCAACCTCTTATTCAGAACAAACTTTCGAACAACCTGTACAACTAAAAAGAAATTATTTATAATATCTATGGATCTGGAATCACTTAAATTTATGGATAAAATCAAATTGAAACGTTAATTTACCGAAATTTGAGTGATTAATGTCGAACAAGGAGTAACGACAAATGCAAATAAATTGGGATTGTATAGACATTGCTAGCAAACAAAAAAACGAAGTTTGAAACAATGGAAAGTTTTGTTTACGCTTACACTTTCTTGACTGCAGCCTACGGACTACAAATCAAATGAATTCTTCTAAAGCTTCGATATTTAATTCTTGGATTATAATTACCTTTTAAATTTTGATAACTAACTTGACAAAATGCAGGGATAATATTGATGATACACGATTAACAAATTTAATGAAACTAGACATTATTTTATCGAGTGCAGACTGTCTCCCACTTTTATATTAACATTTGTGAAAAGCTTGTAACAAAACCAATTGCCGAATTTGCAAATGCGATTCCTACAAACACTTCATAGTTCACCGATTTGCAGAAGAAGATCTCCAATGTCAACTTATAGTCCGTAATTAAAAAGAATTTGTTTTTATGATGAATTCACTCTATTTCCAAGTAATAGTATTAAAAATATGATATATACAGTGATGCAAAACTTAGCATCCTTAATCAATGTGACTGATATTCTCCGTAGTTAAAAATGTGGAGGAATGTTGAAAGAACAATAGCTGCAAATAATTTACAAACATTATATAATTTACAGTAAGTTTAGTTGACATCACTGTCTTGTTTTATTAGTCTAGCTATAGATTTTGAGTAAAGAAAATTTACAAAATGGCAAAGCTTTTCCAAATATCCTAGAAATGGACGGCGAAGTAAAAGAAATAGAAGATGGCCACTGTGCTGCTATTAGTTACTAATATCATTAGATTACAAGTTGTTTTAAATATATGTATCTTCCGGAGCTTCCTAATATGCATATTCAACTAGACCCTTTCATTACGAAAACAAGAATTACTATTTATGGTAGTGTCCATAAAAGTGAATTATAATTCATTTTAACAATATCAGAATGTAGTATTAATATCGTATTATATCTTAGTGTAGTAAGAATGTTCTTGGAATCTCGCACACAAGAGAATGGGATTCTGTGTTACGTTTAATTTGATCTTCTCGACAGAATTTTAACGGGGACCATTTTTGGGTACCAACGTTTGTTATATACACAAAAGTTGTCCAAGTTGTAGTATCTAAGAAAATAGTGCTGGTGGTTTCTTATAGCTTGGCTATAGCAATGCTGTAGTTCATTTTATTGTTATATTGTTCATTATCATCAGATATTATTTTTGCTACCTGTCAACCTGGTGCTCTGTTGCCTTGGTGGTTGCCACATATTAACACAGTAAAAATAGTTATAATTAGCTTATAATATATATTTTCAGAATATTCAGAAACTTCAAATCTCATCATGATCGCGATATATTTTCATAATCACCCACTAAAGCAACTTTAAGTATGTCATCATATTTTAGATAACCTCTTCTACAATCCACTGTGCAAAAATGACGGAAAGAAGAAAAATGTTCAACAGAAAAGCTTTGATAAAATGGAGCAGCATTTATGGTTATGGAATATGATAAATTATTACAAAATATGCATTATGTATTACGTCCACTTAGGGATAATCCAAAGATCAAACCTAAATTTTCCGTAATAATAGCGGCAGCGAAGCGTTATGTTTAAGGAAAGTATAAGCCAATGCTCCTTTATTCTTTTATAACAAATATGCATGCTTAAAGTACGTGTCCCAGTAGCACGTCGGTAGCTTATGGTGCAGCATAATTTAAAACAGTAATATACATACATACGTAGTGTACTCCTACATCTTGTTCACGTACTCTTTCGTATACATCATACTCTCGTACATAATTCAGTATGCATTCATTTATATTACGTGTGCGTAAAGCAAATTTGCAAGCGTCGAAATTTCCTATCAATGTCAGAAATTATTATTTGCGCTCCGCTTTGGGGAAAGATAACGAAATGCTGACATGAATAAATGAATAAATCGATTCAGTTTCATGCTGTATTCATAATGACAAAATAATGTCCTATTAGTAAAGGGTTCCTGTCACATTCTACATATGTTACAGCAATTTAGACCACGAAGCTTATATCATTAAATAATTCCATATAATTAAACGTGACGTAATGTACCATCAGTGATTCAATTTGCTGATGTAATCTTTTCACATTCCTACAATAGCAAATCAATTATCAATATAATCGTTTCTAATAATTCTTATATTCACTATATCATATAAACGTTTTAGTGCGGGCCCACATTGGTATTCTTATTGGTAGCTCTGTGGAATTTTCCCTTGGGGTCCTGCAATTCAAGTACTGTCATCCGAGGAGGTATCGGATAGGGGGCGTAATATGGGACAAACGCACTCAACTTCATATTCGCGTTACAGTTTTTCGATGACAAACGATTTACGAAACAAAAGACACCTAAGCTGAAAAACATTATATCAACCAGAAACGTTTTTGCATATTTCGTATATACTCAAACAAGTTTACAAAAGAACTGCTTCTATCAGTTGATATTTCAAAAAGATTCTGAAATATCAATATAGTCTCTTAGACCATTGTAACTACAAGTGTAAAAATCGTAGTACAAGCATAATAATATTATCCAATAACCTTATTCATTATTATATTTTAAAATACGTTTGTTTTTACCAAAATAGAAAACAAGGAAATAAAAATAAATTTCAGGAATAATATGGAGCATGTCGGGGAAACACAAGTTGTGGACTCCCTACAGACGAAATTATCAACCTGTTAGTACATAACAAGTTCTGCTTGCCATCCTGTATAGCCAATATTATTTCGGACAGAAAACTGAAGGATGCAATGTTCCCTCAAGCACATTGTAGGACATGTACAGATTTTTGCATTGTATCAAACTGGAACGTCTATTAGTGCTATCGCATGTCAAAGAAAAGTGGCTGTTGGGTGCAATGGTAACTGCAGTAAAATGTGGATATTGTTTTAGTGAATCGACTTACAAAAGAATATGTATAGTACTATCTGAATAGTAATTGGGCAACTAGCAGTTTTGGATGGATTGAGCAGTGGGGTGTTGATGAAATCCTGTAATTACTAAAAACGGTAAAAAGGAAAATGAGTGAAGAAGTAATAAATGATTATATTAAACGTACGGTAACAATCATTGATACTTTAAAATATAGTGGTTGTATAATGAGACAACTCTTACTGATGCCCCAAACAAAAAGAAAGTACTAACTTAACGATAGTTGCAAAACCTGCTTGTAGGATACGTTGATACGTCAACATAGCAAGGCAGTGTTTCTACAATGTGAAGTTACAGTAAGAGATACCCAGGATGGATGGCAGATGAACATAAAATTTCACACAATAATAAAACCACAACTACCTGGTTTTTTCGCATAAGGAATTTTGAAGGTTCATTCTGCGAACAGCACCTCTATGTCTTCCAAGAAAACAGTACAAAAATGTCATTATTGGTGATAAGCTTACAAGTTTGTTATTAAATAATACTATAAGGAGTTTCACAAAAATATGTTTATATTATTAATTGTTTTTGCGATCATATAAGAAATACATTTATATTTGTCGATGTCAAAAAATGAGTTTAAGTTGAGACGAGAAGATGTTTTAAAAATCATCTTTGTTGAGGGATATCTAGGTCATTAGAAGTATGTTTTAAACTCAGTACGGTCTTTCAAGAAGAATTTACTCATCAAAGTTGTCAGAGGTTAAATGGAACGCGATATACAGTATTGTACATGTCGATGAAGCGCATTAAATAAGGGCAAGTTACTATGTTTCCTAAATATTCCTCTACCTGAAACAAGCGGTTTCTAAAATATTGACCAATTTTTGGAAATATCGACTAATTTTAACATCAATTTTAAATTTTATTACTTTAACATAAGCATTAGAATTAATACTAAAATATCAATGCTTTCTAAAAATCTTACGAGGTGGGTAAAAACTAAAACTAATTTTAGTTGCCATTAAAGCCAAACAATAATAATAATAAATGTCTCATGTTAAGCCTTAATTTGAAGAAGTTTACTGTAAGATATATAAAATTTAGATCTACTTTTAAGCCGTGATAGTTGAAACTTTTCTTCATAGAGCATTGAAATACAGTGAACTATGTTTATTTCATTTGAGGTTCAGTATAATTATGCCAACTGTAAGCTTTTCGTGAAAGGACAGAGTTCGTGTGATCAACGGGTACAAAGTAGGTTTATGTTTATGGTAGATTGTGGCGCAACTAATTTATGATTTGAAAAGTAAAATTCAAGTGTACTTCCTAATTAATTTGTATATTGTGTTCCATAAAAGCGACCGCTTTCGATGAATATCACCTTCTTTCGGCATCAAAATTATAACGTCTAAATGCCTTGTCTTCGATGCCTGAAGAAGGTGATATTCACCGACTGAGGCTTAGCTAACTTCGGCTTCCGTAAACGAGGCGGTATCTACCTCCACCACGCTGTTTTTATTGAAAGTTTGGAAACAGTTCCTGAGGATGAGCACCTTTTGCTTTCTTGGTTTTTATTGGAAACAGTTCCCTGAGGATGAGCACCTTTTGCTTTGGGCTTGGGTTGTATGGGGGCGGCAAGCTGCCTAAGTTCCTCATAACTATTTTGAAACCATCATCCCATATACCTAATTTTGTAGATCTCGTTTAGATCGTTTAGAAATTTCGATTTTTTCCAATGTTGTTTCCTTTCGAGGCCATTAATATCAGGTATTTGAGTTGCTGTGACTCCGTAAAGTGTATCGCTTGTTTGGCTATCACTGCAACACTCGCGATGTAGTTTTTGTGTGTGTATGTTGTGTTCAATTGGCTTTGTGACAGCATCATATCGCCTTTTATGATGCCGCGCTGTTAATCACTTTGCTCCCAACAGCTAATGGCAAGTCGATCCGGGATTAATTTTCTCATTTCTCAGGTATATTGCTATGTTATTCTTGTTATCCAGTATGAAGTTCCTTCGTTTCGATATTTTGATATTCGGTTTACTATTAATTACAATATCTACGTCGCTGCAGCAATGCCGTTGCTTGCATTATGTCATGAGCAATCCTTCCTCTACACCTGCAGTGCCCGCGCGAAGTCTTTTGTTATTGGTGCTAGCAAGCATGATTGCTTAATAGGGGTGCCTTTCTCTGCTCTGTCATCAACTGTCGAAATTTTAGACATTTAGTGGTGTCTGCACGATGCTCCTTAGTGTTGCACGTTCGACAAAACTGGATTTCTCTGCAGTTCTTGGCTTGATGTCCCGGTTGACTGCAGTTGACGCAGAGATTTGAACAGTTTAGTCCCTGACAATCCTTAGATCCATGGCCGAATTCCAGGCACATACAACACCGGACCACTACCATTCTTTCGCGGATTCGGCAGCTCACCCAGCCTACTTTAACTCTTCCCAGCCTAGTCAAGCTACCTGCGTCCGCTCTACCAGCCTGGACCGTCGTGATCTGATTTCCATCACGACTGGGCCTCATTGATTTGACAACTGTATCCTGCCTGTCCCCAAAAATAGCCCTCTTAATGGCTCCTCTACTTGCTCTTTGGTTGTGGTACCATCTATGTCTAGCACGTGTAAAGTGGGCATGTTATTTATCACTCGTGCTTTATTACCGGTCCTCATGCTCCTTTAATAATTACGATATTTTGGCACTGGAAAAAATTAGAAAAAATAGACTCCGCAACTGAGAAGTGGAAAGCGGTAATAGTCTGGGAAAAGAATGAGAGGCCTCCATTTCTGAAAAAGTGAGGTTCCGAAGAACAAGTTTGAAATATTTTATGTACATTAATGCTCCGTCTGAAAGATAGATCTAAAAGAAAGCACATATTAGAGAACATGGGAAATGCAAAAAAGCCAGTTAATCCAATCTCTCAGTACTACATGGAAAAACCAACTAAGTAGTAGTAACTTAATCACAGTACCTAATTGTTTTTATAGTTTTCACAACTCAAGATTATGAATGTATTCCATTGTTATTCCTATGTTTGTATATTATTTTTAAATAGATATTTCTTCATTTTTGTTGGCTTGTTATATAAATTACGCCGTTTATAGGAAAACTTGTAACAAATGCTTCGGTTCTTGAGTTTATTTATATTGGATTAAGATTTATGTCTAGAGGCTAGAGAGGCTAGCTAGAGGCGAAAACCTTCTGGTCAGAAGATTTTCGCCTTTGGCGTGGTTAACACGTCGAGTTACCGTGATCTTCTGGCACCCCTCACCTAGTTTTGCTCCTGAAGAAGCTACTTACATTAGTGGCAAAACGTCGAGTTTGAGTAAGTTGTATATATTTTTGTTGTATTTTTCATTTTCAATTTTTGTTTTATTTTATTTTGTATTGTATATATGTACTTTACTATGACGCGGGCAAAACCCGAAAGCCCTTATAACAGAGACTCAGACCGTGGAAGCCTTCGATATCATTTAGTGGCTTAATAAGTTGGGGGTTAATATTTGGAGCAGTTATCTTTGCTACACACATACATATGTTTGTACATACATACCTACATAAGTATATATCTGTCTTATAATTTTGTAGTAAATGACAATTCATTTACAATGACATTTAAGCGTTTTTTTTTGCATTTACAGTTTGACAGTTCGGATGATAGAGTATTGAATGAGCTTGCAAAATTGCAAAAACTTCTTTAGAAAATCTTCCTGTCTAACATTGTTCCAAACAGAGGAGAGCAAGATGGTAATATAATCTATCTATCTAATCTCACACAGAGTCTACTCCGACAACTTAAGTAATATAATTTTTGTTTATTAGAGTTTTAAATTATGCTGGTATTTGCACTTGAATGAATGTGTAACTGCAGAACAACCTTTCGATTAATAAAGATTAACTGATAATATTACTTCGCAAGCATATTAACCACGAGATTTTGATCGAAATTTGATTGCCAATTTTCATATCGCATAATTCAAACATCTCCACGCCACAAATCATATATTATTATACTCCTCCCTCGTAGGTAACCACGTATGGCACACTCATATTTGAAGGAACACAGTACACGCGAATAAGTCATTCGATTTCCAGTTTGGTGATGTAATAACGCAGTAATGTTTCCTGTGACAGGTGAATTTATATCACGCCAGTGACTGGCAGCGTGCACTCATCTAACGCATAAAACTTTTCAGATAATAATAACTTAACTCTATATCATAAATCCGATCCCATAAGCGCTCTATTGCTTACACATTCTCTCCAATTGCTTCAAATCTGTCGATCGAGCTGGCTGACAAAGAAACCTTCGGTTTATTTAATGGCAAATAGTTGTAGTAATTATTATAGGAAGGTTTAGCTACCGGTAGTCTACAGTAATCGATTTGTAATTTGTGTAAAATAACAGGTTATTCCTGTTTACTGTTGTGTGGGTATGTAAATACGAGGCGAAATATAGATTACGTTCACAGATTGTACTCGGTAACCCTATACCAAAACTAGATATGCAGATGAGGTACTGTTATAGAGAAAAGTGTGGTTTTTACAATGGAATCAGAATGAGATTATGTGTTCGCAAATTGCTTCGTGCTTTAAACGATCCATAACATTAATAAATAAAAGAGATTAGGACATGTGTATTTTGGCGAAGCATATTTTTTGTCATTCCGTGACCAGCTCCGTGCATGTATATATAACGAATCTTTGAATATTTTAACGCAATGGTTACCTTATGCATACACACTAATAAAAATACACTAAAAATATATATATAGATATTAGATAAAAAATTTCCGCAGTAATATCGTATAAAGTTTAAGCGTAAAAGTAAAGCGAAAAAAGAGTAGGTACTACAAGCTGGGTTAGATGGGAGCACTTGGATCGTTTGGTTCATCGTCATCAATGACGTCACTCAACTGATTTCAAATGTTCCCTGGTATCGCTGAACTGCCCCAGCTATTTCGGCAGGTCACCTTTTATCAATGATAGTCAGTGATTTGACGTGAGAAATGGCCACGAATACCAGCCTATGAACGCGAAGAGTAGATATTAGGTTGGGAGTTTTATTCACCTTTATTATAATTGATACTTGAGGTTTTGTAGATTGGGAGACTGTAAATATTTTAAAATATCTACAAATGTTTTCAAATGAATATGAAAGACATGGTGCGTCAAGAAGCTTCATGACAGATTTTTGGGTACCTAGTAAAACGTAAAATTGCAGGATATCGAAATCAAACTAAGAAAATATTACTATAAGTTATACAGATTCTGTACGAATGTAAAATACATCCTCATCGACAGAGAATAGTTCGGAGGACAATTTTATTAGGAGGAAATTCTTTTTCCCATGTTTGCTGATAGACAATTCCAGAAACACGAGAGTTCAAAGGTCAAAATCTTTATCTGTGCATGTGTTGTTTTGGGGTGGCTTTGAATTACAAGTTTCTGTAGAAATACGTATGAAAATTTGAAGATTTTATGGGATTCTACACCATAGATAAGTAACTCAACATTAATTAATAATACCATAGTTTTAAACTCACATTTAGCTTTAAACTTTGGCAATCATAAAGCAACATAAAATAATAAGCGAAAAATGAACAAATACTGAAGACATCTAGCACACAGAAGCTAAAGCACTACACAATCTGCAAATCTCTCCAGATCAAATTGTATGTTGGGTGGCCTAGGTTAACGCTGATGTGGACCAATGCTTGAATTAATTAAGTAGGGCTTCGGCTTAATCGCATTATCGACGCCGCGGCGACTTCCGGAAACACATCGTGTGGAAATAATTATGTCGGATGCTGGTACTTTCAAAAATCTCTTGAAATCTAGAAAATTAGAAGGACGAAGGGAGTCAGTAGGCTCGATAGAAGAATATTTGAAGAGGAAAAGAAAAGAGACGCAGGGAGAACAAGTACAGGAGAAACTTTTTGCAGAGTAGCAAAACACTAAGATCTCCAGAAACCCATCTAAAATCGGAAGAAGCCACAGAAATGGAAGAATTAAAGCAAATTATGCTTTCTATGTCAACCGAATTGAAAAACGAAATCAAAAATAATTGTGACCAAATAAAGAAAACTAATGAAGAAATCAAGAACATGAAGGAAGAGATGAAACAGAGAGAGGAAGAGTGGAGAAGAGAAAAAGAATTGTGGAGTTTTGAAAATAACGAATTAATTGGTAGAGTCAAGAATTTGGAGGACACACTTGAGCGTCAAAAAAAATGACAAAAAAATAATATCGTTATCAAAGGGCTCGATACTAAGCAACGTGACATTAAAGAAGTAACAAAGGAATTCATCAAGAAGGGGCTAGATGTAGAACCAAAAATAAGAGAGGTATACATAGTAGGCAAACGTCGAGTAATAGTTCTTAAGTTGAAAGACTTTGACACAAAATTGGCTATAATGAAAAAGAAAAGTAAACTTGGCGACAAGTAAGTATATATAGAGAATGACCTCACCCAACGGGAGGCATCAATACAAGCAACTATTAGAGCTCACGCAAGGGATGAGAGGGCGAAGCGAAATGTAGCCAGAGTAAACTAGTAAAACTATTGATTAATGGACAGTGGTATAAATGGGTTCATGTCGAAAATAATTTAGATAGACCCAAAGAACTAAATGCATTTAATTTACTGTCTCACAATACAGATACTATGACGGACAATGGCATAACGAATAAGGCAACGGATATGGAATTTGTCAAGGGGGAAAATAAAAAAGAAAATATACATGAAAACAGAAAAAAGCATGGTTTCAACGTATGTTTCTGGAATATAAGTGGTATCAAAAATATATACCAATGGATATGCTTCAATAGCATCCTATCAGAGAAGCTGACATACTTTGTATTACTGAAATTTGGCTACTAGAGGCACAAACCACGTTACCAATAACATTTACCGAATATGATTATATTTTGTCACCAGCAACAAAAGAAAAAAGTATGGGAAAATCCAGTGGTGGAGTGGCTATTCTATATAGGAAAGAATTACGAGTAAAGGTTCTAGAAAAGACAAAAATTTTAAAAGACAAAGATTTTATGTGAATTTCACCTAGATAAACTAATTTTTATTAATGTTGAATTATTGGAAACCGCATAGCAACCTGGAATTCTGCATCGAAATTGCGGTGGATGTATTCAACAATATTGCAACAAATTGTCCCAAAGCCTGCTGGATAATAGGAGGAGACTTTAATTTCAGAGTTGGATTTCTAAATCAACTCACTGAAGAATCATGTCAATTGTCAAATGTATACTACAATAAGACATCACGAGATAAAACTAAAAACAAAAGAGGACGAAAATTGTTAAATTGTTACAATTAGTTTTATTTAATTACAAAATTACTTATTACATGTCGAGACTAGCTAGAGGTACATTAATTAATAATTACAGAGTCAATATTATACTTGTATAGAGTAAAGAACAATTCTAAATTTGATTAAAACAGAATCTATGAATGCTATGAATCCTGTTTTGGGAATAATGTCAAAATTAAGGTTTGACAGTTGACGTAGTCCAACTAGGGACACGAATTATGAATATGAACGTAGTCGATCATGTCATGATTATTTTAGCTTATACGAGAGCTTTTTTTCAAGGTCCGATCGGTCGTGAAATTAAAACCACAGTGAAATTCAAACATGTTTTACTTGTAACATTTAGGTACATCTCCCATCTACTTCTCTACATAGTCGCCGTTCCGATTTAGGCATTTTTCGTGGAGTGGTATTAACTTTTTAATCCCCTCGTCATAGAAGGTAACCGCCTGTGCTTTCAGCCAAGTTTGTACGCTGGTCTACAACTCATTGTCTGTAGCAATATGGTGTCCTCCTAAGCTCTTTTCCATGTGACGAAAGAGATGGAATTAGGAAGGAGCTAAGAAGTTTAAGCTAACATTTTCCAACAGAAAGTGTATGGCTACTGTGTTCTGGGACCGAAAAGGAGTTCTCTTAGTGGAATTTATGGAACGTGGTACGACCATCAGAGCAGCCTCAATCAGCGTGACATTTCTTTCCTCACACAAAACCGAAAAAGAGCAAGTGAAAATAACTGTAGGTACGTAGCTTGCACGTGATTCAACCGAGTATTTGCATTCGTAAACGAAGTTCCAAAAAACTAATTTATAGTACTCAGTCAAATTGAGTCACCTTTGGACTATTTTGGAATATTTTTTAGTGATAATACAGTAGATCTCATAAGAGAAAATATCAATCTGTATTCTATGTAAGCAACTGGGAAACCTATCCACCTACGAATAGAAGAAATCTAGTACTTCATATCTATTTAAATACCTACTTTTCTATTGATTATTAGCGTAAAAAATTTTAGATGCAAATAAATGGCGGAAACAATATCGTTCTAATGATACCAACAAATAAGTGGATTAGGATCAGAATGCTGGATGCTGTATATATGAACTTAAAATTCAATACGTAAATCAGCCAACTCTGAAAATACTTTAGCTAAAACGCGCTTTATGAAAAATGTAGGTACTCAGAATTTCAGATGCCTGAGATACTTTCCGCACAAGCTCCTCGTGGGAGACGCTTGTGTATGAGTGACATATAAAATAAAGTCGGTCTGGTTTCGTCTGAACGTTGTTACCTTTAATATTATTTCAAATCCACACATTTTTACAATCTATTGTAACATATTTTAAAGATTGACGGACAATTGTCTCCCGATAATAATGTTTGCGCTATAAACTGGTATTCATACTGAAACAACTTGTAAAATCCGAATCCAGCACTACTACGAAACTAGGCTAAAATTGTGACAAATATTACGATTCCTTTCTTGACTTACTTTAATCTTCTCGTTTAATAATTATCAATTTTCTTATATGAAAAATGTAACAAAATATTAAATGACGTCCATACGTACAGTCGTGGCCACATAAATGTAGTACAACCTTTCAAGACTCATATATGTAAAAAATTGATTATTATTATATTTCATTATTGTAAGACGAGTTTAAGCTGAAGCTATTCGCTATAATCATCATAATCAGATGTCAAATGATAACCCAACATATTCAGTTTGGTATTGTTTCTTAACTTTCGCCACCGTAGTTTTATTTAACTATATTTCTTCTGCAATTTCCCTAATACTGTATGTACCCTTCTTGTAATTTAATTAATATACGAACTTTGTCAGCTACTTTAAGCTTTTGTGCCGTCGTAAAAATATGTTTAATCGACATTTAATAAAATTACTAAAACTTACACCATAAAAATTAAAAAAAAAATCTTTGTACTACATTTATCTGACCACGACTGTACATGCGTCCTACCAACATAAATTTTGTTTGCACAAATACGGCTGTCCTACTTCTTAAATCTCTGCGTGTACATTATCACTTTGTATCGACATTGTTTACTTGCGACTAGACGTAAAATTTGTTATAATCTCTAGCTGATATAATAAATTTCATTGCGAATAACATGTATTATGCAATTCTGCGAACAGAAGCTGCGTGTATGAGTTGATTCAATTATGTAAACCCAGTACTGTAGCGCTAGCGGTAAGACCAGCTAATACCCCAAACAATATGTATATTTGGTTTATAAAATATTACTATACTGGTAGATATGTTACATACATATATGTATGTATAAATCTATATATTATGTACATATATTAAATTTAAATCATGCACAAAGAACACGATACTAGCTGAAATTATACCCAAACTGAAAAAAATGAAACAATTTCAACAGGTAGAAGCGCTGACAGTACAAAGGGAGTGAATTGAATTTACCACCTGTTCGATTAATCACGAAATCTGGCGAAGCCAATTAGAGTGAACAACATATGCATAAAAATTTTATTAAGAGGATTTTATGTGAAAAATCCTAAATCCATGAAAATTCAATTTGTAATCATTCAAGTGAATTTTATGTTGTTAAACTGCGATCGCTTTTTACGACGGAGGTGAGAAGTTAATTTACCTTTAACCTTGTAATATTCACGCTCCACTTGCTGCTCTCAAGTAATATGTGCTTTGCAATTATAAATTGTCCCAGAATATTAGCAATGATTGGACTTTGACCTTGCCTTTCTAATTTCCTTCGCAATAATATCTTAGTCTATTATGATGTCACTAAAATTGGCACTTAAACCATAATATGTTTAAGTGGAAAGGAAAGTTTATCTAAATGAAGCAGGTCTGTCCCGGCAAACTAATAATATCGTTTGTTATCAAATATTACTAGTAATTCATGTACTCAATCAAAGAGAAATAGATGTATGTAATAGAATGTTGCGTAATACATTAACAATACGCACCACTTACGTACTATCGTAGGTTCTTAACGTTTGTTGTAAGAACAAACAAAAAATTATTTGCGTTTTTTTTACGATGGGAGGAAAACCTTCATAGGCACTGGGACCCGACCTTCTGTATCGGCAGCCAGTAGTGACGGATTCTTACGGGCTGAAAACCACCCCACCTCTTCTTGCCCGTACTCTGGAACCGCTGCACCTTCTTGCTCATTACGACTCTGATATAACTGTGTACTTCTTCCCAGATTCCACTGTGTTCCACCATTAGGTTTATCATATTTGTCCCACTTTGTATTTCCTTGCCAACCTGCGAGTTCAATTGCGACCTCTCCGCTTGCCATCGTTCGCAATCCAGTAGAGTGTGTTCCATGGTGTCTCTTTTGCCACAGTAGATGCAGTTGTCGTCTGCACTCTTGCGTATTTTCTTGGTGTACACACCAAAGCAGCCGTGCCCCGTTAGTACTTGTGATAGATGATAGTTTATTCGTCTGTGAGCACATTTTACCCATCGTTATATTCTTGCTATCAGAGATTTTGTCCATTGGGTCACTTCTTGTGAATTTTCCCATTTTCTTTGCCATAGTCGTAACGTGGTTTCTCGTTCTTCTTTTTTGGCTTCGCTCGTTCCACCGTCTTTGATGTAGCCTCGTTCTCTCTTCAACCATTAATTTCATCGGGATCATTGCGGTGACTACCTGCACTATGCACTCGCCGATACTGTGCGGAAAGCGCTAGCCACTCGGAGTAGCATTTTCCTTTGTGCCCTGACCATCATCTGTTTATTTCTTTGTACTTTCAGAGAATCGATGCTCCGTACAACATAATTGATAATTGACATTCTCACTTATATAGGGGGACACATAGTGCGGAAATACAACTGTACATCGAAACTCAGTCGGAGAGAATATATCCACTAGTATACTTCGGTACAAGCGTTTGTTTCTTCTGTGACTTGTCTCGATTCTAGCGAACTTATTGTAAACTAGAGACCAGCTCTTTTCAGAGCTACCCTGAAGACGGTGATAGAGAGTTCACCGAAACGTCGGATCATTATCATCCAATAGACGATGGAAACAGCCCAAACAATCGTTCAATTATACACCCATCGTCAACAACTTCACGATATGAAATAATTGATTGTACTACGTTGTACCAGATCTTTCTCTTTTTGTTCGTGGGTCCCTTGACATTTGGTGTAATTCGCATAGCCACTTTCTTGTCTGCTTTTAGGGTTGCTTCGTCGACATGCTCTCCGAACTTGCAGTTTTCAGTTAACACTATGCCCAGATATCATATCCGCTTCGATGGTCCTATTTTGGTTCCTTTGCAGCAGAAGTTTACTCCATCTTTATTTCTAGGTCCCTTCAATATGAGGGCCTCTGACTTTTCAAGTGCCAGTTCTAACCCGTGATTCATCATCCAGTTGTCAATAGACTCCAGTGCTTCGTCCCCTTTGCTCACTAACTCTTCCTTAGTTCTAGCAATCATCACAACGGCCAGATTGTCTGATATAATCGTCTGTGTAAGCCACTGTCCACGCACCCTCCGGCATCTGTATTCGTAGAACCCCATCATATACTATGTTCCAGAGAGTCGGCCCCATTACCGACCCCTGCGGTACAGCGGTAGTGACATGCATATTTAGATCTTGTTCTATCCTGAGCGACCTATCCTCCATATAGCTAGTTATAGTGTTCTTAAGATATTGTGACACTCCGCGCCGATCCAGTTCTTCGAGGATTTTTTCTTGTGGGATGGAGTTAAACGCATTCCTTACGTCGAGCGTAATTAAAGCCCACCATCATGCAGTCGTATTTTTGTGCACCGCGTGGATCGTGGATCGTCCTTTGTGGAAACCAAACTGACTCTCCGAAATTCCTCCCTTTTCTTCAATTTCTTGTTTTAGCCTGTTCTTCAAGACGGCTTCGAATAATTTACTCCTTGAACTAAGCAAGCAGATGTGTCGGAACTTCATATCTTCTGGTTTAGATTTGGGTATGAGTACCAGTTTAGCTTCTTTCCATTGTTTGGGAAAAGTTTATTTTGCCAATAGCTCGTTCATAAGTCTCAGCAGTACTTCTGGTGCCAGTGCTACTCTTTATATAGGTTCCGGGAGACGCCGTCAATGATGGGCGCCTTCCCTGACTTTAGACTTTGTGCTGCTTTTTCAAGTTCTTCCTTTTTGAACCATTTCACCTCCGTATCTAACGCATGCTCTTTTCTTACTAGCGTTCTCTCAGGGAATAGGGTTCTAATGATACCCTTCTTTTGGTTCGTTTCAAGGTCGAATGGAGTTCTTCACAGAGACCGTTCCAGTGGGCACGCATGGAGTCCCTGATGAGCTTTTGCAGTTCTTTCTTATCTTTTGTATATACATCGATGATTTCAATTGTGTCCCCTTGCTTATGTTTTTGCCTCGTAACTAACCTTCTGGAAGACGTACACTCTCTACGTTTCTTATCGATGTCTTCGTTCCACCAATATGGTTGCAGACGGCCTTTCGCCTCTTTGGAGAAGCAAGCTCCCCGGTACGCTCCCTTGACGATCTTCTCAAACTCTTCTAGCGATACCATGTTTGATTCTATTTCTAAATTCCACTACATGGTTTCATTAAAAGCTTCCCAGTTGCAGTTAATTCTGCGGATCGCATTTGGTTGAGAGCTACATACCTTTACATCTTCGGCGACCTCAAAGTAAATGAAACTGTGGTCACTAATTCATTCTTTTTCCAGCACATTTCAGTTGTTGATCCATTTTGTCAGATTTCTTGTTGAACATGGAACATTGATGAAGGATTTTACGGCACCTCTTACAAAAGTAGGTTTATCTCCTTTGTTGATTACAGTCATATCCAGTTCCGCCAGCCATTCAGTTAGATATTCTCCGCGTGGGTCGGACACAGTTGATCCCTACTGCGGCGACTTGACATTTAGATCTCCCATAATAATAAATTCTGTTCCTTGGCTTTTTGCCTTCACCATAATGTTGTCTATCTCTTGTTTAAACTGATCGAAGTTAATGTTTGGGGAGCAGTACACACAATACATTACAAAACTTTGGAAATGTATAGCTATCATTCCCTCTCCAATATCTAACTTTTTAATTCTTGTTTTTTTGTTGTGAAATAAAATTGCTACGTCCTATCTTTTATCCTTGCACCACTGTTTTCCCTCTATCAATTTTTTATTTGGTTCCGAAACTACGACTACATCAATGTCCAAATCTGCAGCTGTTAGAAAGGCCATATCATAGGCGGCTCTTATACGATTTAAATTGGTCTAAAAGATTCGCAGTCTCCGGCTTTGGCTGTGTTTTTTGGGTTTCATTGCTTCTTATTTTATTTTTCTGTATCCCTGTTCTGATCCCTTTGCTTCTGGACCAACTTCTTATACTCCGGACAGCGCATATTGTCAGCCCTATCTCGTATAGCTTTGCATGTCAGACAGTATTCTTCGTTTTCTTTGCATTCTTTGGCTCTATGGTTACTTTCACCGCATCTGACGCAGTGGTTACGTCTGTCCGGGCCTCTGCTTTTCCTAGCTATATGACCAAACTCGTGGCACTTAAAACATCTGGTTATTTGCGTATTAAGGTCTAGTGCACCGAATATAGTTAATTTGTTAAATAATTTATTTCCAAAATTGTTAATTAATGCGTCGAGTAAAACTGTACGGAAACAAGCATAAGATAAAGAAATACAATAAATTACATGTGCACAATATTTTGTTGTTGAATCCGTTACGTAAGTCGCATATTCTTCAAGTACGCGCCTGTAATTGACTTAAACAGTTTAAATGGATAAATAATAAATACTTTATAAATAAGTAATAATAAACATCCGAATGAATATTAAAGTTTCAAAATCAGCTGCTTATGATTGAGCAGGTGTTCTAGTCTTCGAACACTTAAAAGAGAACACTGCTGTAGACTAAATCATAAAATAATTGACAAAACTATAAAATAGCATTTTCGTATAGAATAAAAAATGTTAATTTAAATAGTGCTGTCGCAAGTGACGAGTAAGCGACAACCGAGGCGATGCAATGCTTAGCAGGAGGAAGAACATTATATAACTTTGCAATGTTCTTAAAAAGCTCTAAATACATGTTTATGATGCAGATTAAAGATTAAGATTTAAATGATTAAATGCGATTCTAATTAAATAGGATATGTGATTTTTGAAAAGCAATTTAGTCTACATGTGAGCCCAGATTACCTGCGCAATCTGCTACCGGAATTATACGATTATTAATTTTAATTTTAATGTTTAACCTAACGACATATCTTGCTCCAGAGCGACCAAAACCCTTACTGAAGTTTTATTGCTATTAATGCAAAGATAACGCTTCGACGAGAGAATCTATTAGCAATAAAATGTCCTTATTAATAAGCTACACAGCAACTTGTGAGTCATCACCTCGTAGGAACTAATAAATCTACATATTTTCAGCATAAAGATACAAATAATAAAAGAAATAGACTTATGCAATACATACAACTGGAGTTTAGTGAACTTGAATTGCAAGCGCGAACTGAACTATTAATGATGAAAATGCAATGTCATTACTATGAAGCTATTAATAGGAAAATAATTGAAGTAGGTCATAATAATTCGTGATATGCAAATGAATTACATATAATCCAACAAGAACGAGATTCCTTGTATAAAATAGCAAAACTTACAAATAATAACAATGACTGGAAAAATTATAAAAGCGTTAACAATTACTACAATAAACTAATAAAGTTAAACAAAAGTAGGTATTCCGAAAATAAAATCAATGCAATCAAGGGTAATTCTAAAGCAATGTGGATAAACCTTAAGGAATTAATTAAAAGTAACAATAGTAGAAGGCCTGAAAGTGTTGAGTTTCCTTCTGGAAGAGAGTCGCAAAACGTATGTATAGCAGAACAATTTAATAATTACTCCATTGACAGTATCACTGAAATACATAACAGCATTGACGTTGCTCAAGATAATCTGGATTTTAATATGGTTGATACTGGAAACCAAATCTTACTTAATAAATTTGAACCACTGACATTATCTGCATTGAAACGTGTGGTTACTTCTATGCAAAAGAAATCCAGTACCGATGGTATTGATCCCACTGTTGTTGGAGATGCTTTCCCTGTTATCGGTGAAACATTGCTGCATATAATTAATGAGTCCTTTGGAACGGGGGACGTTCCGAGAATTTGGAAGACATCTAGGGTTATTCCTATACCGAAGGTGAATAATGCTAGGAAGTGTGATGATTTCCGACGTATTAATACAAACCTCTCTATGGAAAAGATCATTGAACATGCTGCTAAAGAACAACTGGAGGAATTTATCGAAAGAAATAAAATTCTAGCAGACTATCAGTCCGGATTTAGGAGAAGCCATTCATGTGAAACATCATTGAATTTAGTACTTGCAAATTGAAAGGAAGTAATAGAAAATAATAACAAAGTAGTATCAGTTTTTCTTGATCTCAAAAGAGCCTTTGAAACTATTGAACTATAGAACTCAGAGAAATTTCTCTGGTGGTCCCGCAGGGTACGATTTTGGGTCCATAATTGTTTATTTTGTATATTAACGACCTGGGTACGATTTCACAGGATTCTAATATCAACGCTTTTGCGGATTATACACTAGTGAGTGTGTATGATGAATCGACAGTCGGTATTCGGTTGATGATGAGAACCCACGCGTTCTCGAAACACGTGTCCCGATTAATCAATAAAAGTTGTGGCGCTTGGTGATACCGATGTTATATCTGTTTAAAAATTTACTTGCTTGCTAGTTGCTTTCCATCTAGAGGAAATGGAATGCCATTTATAATCAACTTTATTTTAGGTTTGCAAATTTTAAGAAAACTAAACACATGAAATAAAAAGATTCAATTATATGTTTTATGACGAGTCGATAGCTGCGGAGGTTAGGCGGCAGACTATCGATTTGGCGGGACGATAGGAGCCGAGTTTCAATTCCCTGGAGGGACGGTGGCATTTTTCCAGAGTTGGAATCCGGATCGACTTACCATTCGCTGTTGGGAGCAAAGTGATTAACAGAGCGGCATTATAAATGACGATATGATGCTGTCACAAAGCCATTTGAACATAATTTACACACACATAACTACACCGCGAGTTCCGCAGTGATAGCCAGACAACTAATACAGCTTACGGAGTCACTGCAACTAAGCATCCACCACACATAAAAAAAGATCAACCAAGATACTGGACTTCCGCACACAAGGTGGGCACCCTGCATATGTACTAATAATCTAAAATGGGTAGCTACCAAGTTTCAAATTAAACATACAAATGTCCCCGTCTGTACCTAGGCTGTTTGGAGCACCAATAAATACTTCAATCTTTAAAACCGATAATTGAAGATTTATGAAAAAAGAATCTTGCTCAGAGAATTAAGGTTGTTTTTAAATAAATCAACTTCAATTTGCAATATAATAGTAGAAATGGTGTTATTTGCAAAAGTATCGTTCCATTCCGATTGTCTCAAGAGAAAGGCGAAAAAATTTTCAGTAGGCCTTATATACGACAGCTTCTGTTTAACTCAAAGGCTACTATTAAATAATAACACCTAATACAACAAAATACATTCTCAAATTGCCGGCTTTACTTCTGATTATTTATGGATGATACTTCGGAGACGATTTACAACAACATGCATATTACTACCAACAAATTTTGGGGTAAAATATATCTTTTTTTAACACAATTTTTAAGCTGTATTAGTTACAGCTTACGGAGTCACTGCAACTAAGCATCCACCACACATAAAAAAAGATCAACCAAGATGCTGGACTTCCGCGCACAAGGTGGGCACCCTGCATATGTACTAATAATCTAAAATGGGTAGCTACCAAGTTTCAAATTAAACATACAAATGTCCCCGTCTGTACCTAGGCTGTTTGAAGCACCAATAAATACTTCAATCTTTAAAACCGATAATTGAAGATTTATGAAAAAAGAATCTTGCTCAGAGAATTAAGGTTGTTTTTAAATAAATCAACTTCAATTTGCAATATAATAGCAGAAATGGTGTTATTTGCAAAAGTATCGTTCCATTCCGATTGTCTCAAGAGAAAGGCGAAAAAATCTACAGTAGGCCTTATATACGACAGCTTCTGTTTAACTCAAAGGCTACTATTAAATAATAATACCTAATACAACAAAATATATTCTCAAATTGGCGGCTTTACTTCTGATTATTTATGGATGATACTTCGGAGACGATTTACAACAACATGCATATTACTACCAACAAATTTTGGGGTAAAATATATCTTTTTTAAACACAATTTTGTTCTCTAAAAAATATTAAAATACATTGTGTTGGAATTCAGGAATATTTCCTTTATTAGATACCTCATATCAACGTCAGTGGTGACTTGTATTTATTGCTAATATAATCGCACAATAGCTACAATTTATTAGGAGTTGCCTTTCTTCAAAATGATATATAATTAATACTTAATGAAGCTTTTTAATTCCATATAATGCCATATTGTTAATTAAACGCATAATGGGAAATGGCTCTAAGCAGATACCTAGAGTGTGTGATAATTAATGTTAATTCATAAAAAAAATTAACATAATTTTTTTCTAAAGTTCGGCTAACGTAGTAAGTATATGTAGTACCTTTAGTCATCACTACACATTTGTGAAAGCTACTGTATGTTATCTGTGTAGGTTTTACGCATATGAGGTAATAAAATGGAATAAGCTTACCTTTTCATGCTATAGAACTTTCTATAACGAAATATAAGTGTAATATAACCGTGTGTCGATAAACATTTATTTGAAGCGATATCATCATATTTATCTCAAAGAGAGTCATATCAATCCTCAGAAGAGGAGAAAATAATGCAATTTTATCCTATTTAACACGCTGCTGTTTTCCGGAGCAAAGGGCGCATTAGTCAAACGGAAAAAAAATTGTCTCTTTGTCAGGAGTTCGTTTTATAGCTTGTTCCGACTGAATTTGACGAAGTTCTGCTCGGCAACATGAAAGCGAAAGAGGATAATCTTTCGTAGTAATACTTTTCCTCGTTTGAGAATAAATTTTGAAAAGAGGCAGCTTTAAAGCCCTTTACAACTTTATTTTATTGCTATTAGTACCAATATTTCCAAGGTTCAGAAGTAAATAGAATTACAGCAAAGCTTAATCGATATCTTCCAATTTATCTGTTTGAGGTATACGTACATACAACAATTATAAATCACAGCTGTTTGTCACATGTTTAGAAGTGCTTTGAGGTAAAACGGTGGTTTTCCCATACATTTTGGCAGTTTTAAACTAAAAGAAACAAATTATATATATTACATAAAAATATTTACCCACAATCTTAATATTCTAACCGCATTCTTATAATACAAAATGTTATAAATATTCATCTAAATGTATCGTTGTGAAAAAATGAAAAGACAACTCAATAGTTGTTATTAAAGACTGATTGCACTACAACGCTTAGCACTAGCATGTGCTGTAGTTATGCGTATAATTACGCGAATACAATTCAAAGCTCTTATATTTTCATCTCCATAGGTAGACCACTACAATTCGTAGGCTTGTGTAATGTACTTGAAAGGATGAACCATATTTCTGCTACATTCTTTAACCTGTATTCACCATCTATTGTGCAATATCGAATGATAGATGGCGCTGTTCACTGTAAGCGGAACGTTACATGAGAGCATTATTTGTAAATGAACGCTGCCAATAGAAGATTAAATAATGAAAAATAACGTGAAGTGCCACTAAATCGAACCAACTGCGGATACGTTTTGTGTGAAGTAGATAAAGGACTTGGTCAGGTAACGATATTATCACTATATTATTTATTAATCACTGACGCTACTTCAATAATTTAGTAGTATTGATCGTTCGGATTCGTATTCCTACACAACTTAAAAGATGTGACGTGTTGGTTAGATCAGAAATTTTTGCGTTTATATTTTTGTTTTTGGAATAGACCTAGGAATAAACCCATTATTTGTAATCATAAATGTTTTGTGCATTTTGTCTTACAAATTTATATATTTTGTTTCATTTTTAGATTTTAGTTAATATTTTAAAACAAGGCTTATTGACATATTGCTACATATCTATAATCATTTAAAAATAATTTCAACAAAAATAGTTATCCTTTTGTCAAAAGTAGATATAAAGTGTGTAATTTAACATACTGGAGGGTTTTTAGCGGAAATATATTTGTAGATCATATAACGCAGTATTGCATACTCCTTGAAACCGTTATAGGTGTCTTTATACCTCTATTTCTTCATTTTCTGCTATAAACCCTTCTCTCTAACTCCAGCAGAAGGTCGCAAAATTTACATATTACTAATAAATTTCACGCCGTCATACCTTCTACAAATATGGACAATTTGAGCCACTTCTACATTTCTACAGATTTTATGTGGCGATTGCAGTGATAAAAACAGAAAAATAATTGAGCATCCTGTTTTCAAGATATTCATTGGAGCTGTCTTTTTTTTAATGGAACGATCTGTCTAGGTTATTATCGTTTAATTGAGATTTTAATTCTGAACAAAACAGAAATAAAGAAGATATTATGATAACTTTGTTCGTCTTTTTTTCTTTAAAGCTTGTGTATTTGTGCTAAGCTTACTCCAAGTGCTGCGTTCAGGATATAATAATATTCATGAGCTCTCTTTCTATTTTTTCTTCATATTATGTACGCTTCCAACATAACACATTTTTCTAAATGTATTAGGTATGTTGTTGTGTAAATTTATGTTTGAAATGAGAATAAATAACACTTAAACACTTTCACAGTTACAGAAAACACATTGTCAGTACTAAGGCAGATGTAAAATATTATTTTTTCGTAACTAGGTTGCTTTTTCTTAAATATAAAAGATAATAACTTATTTATTTTTGATTTTTTCTCAGTTTTATTATTAATATTCTTGAAAACAAGATATTCGATTGTTTTTCTGTTTTCGTCACTGATATCGCTACGTAAAATTCCTGAAATGTCTTTTAACTTTGTATATCCAATAATAACAAGGTTAGCAATGGTGCGCACTTAAGTCAGAATAACCTCCTGTATACCTATAATTTTCTAAAGGTAAACACAATGCTGCATAATGTGGCGTGGAAATATACAGTGATTTCCACTGACGGGTGACACCGAAGCTTCATAAATTATATACACCACTCCGAGCACTCTGTATACGATCACGTTTTCGTAGGAACTATCTGCAGCTCGCATAAAAGATCTTTATCTTCCAGAGGGTGATCATTGCATGTAATTATTGTGGACAACGAATATTTGAATACATATTCATCTTCAACAAAGTTGGTATGTCGGTGACTCTATGAAATTGTTTCTTTACGATTAGGTCTGGCCACTCAAATTCAAGATATTAAATTACTTGACAATCACTAACAAACCAAGTCCATGTCATCGGGGAATGGTCTATGAGTGAAATTTCTGTTAAACTATAACAGTTTACTTCCTACTTTTCATTCAACATCCATTTCATAACAAGTGCAGATATGTATATGTATATACATCAGTTTCTGTATGCACATTTACATTCAACATTTACTGTAATTTATTTAGTTGTATTGTCATTGAATTGCGCTATTTCTTCCTACATTATTATGAGTAGATAGCACCTGAACTAATCATCAGATTTTAAAGTAGTGTTAGAAGGAAGCAATTAAAAACAAATTTGCATTTTAGATTTAAAAAATGGCTTAGAGTAGTATAAGGAAACACTCCACGTATAGATTATCCACCAATTTATACACATCCTGTATATGTTTACCCATATCTCTGAAACAGTAGGATTATTTTTTACAAATTGTATACACTATTTTATAAGCAAATACATATAATAATTCAGTATAATACAAAATGCCAGAACATTATACCTGAAATATTCTCGATAAATTAAGACTGTGACTGTGTGTCATAAGTAGCAGCGAAAAAGTTTTAAATAAATTCTGAATATACACAGAAAAGAAAAGATAAAAATGTAAGGACAAAAGAAATAAATGAAACTCTAAGTAAACAATCCAAAATATTATTTTTAAAACAATATACGGCTATATACGAATCATTCATATCTATGAAATTCGTTCACTCGCTATTCGAAACAATATTTTTTCTAGAGAATTGAATTGCTCCTCCTCAAAGTAACAGCCTCATAAAAGCGAGAGCTACTACCAAAGTACTCTCCTAAATCGAGTGCTCGTATAATATATGCGAAAGCCATGAAAGCACCATTCTCTTCGCACAAAAATTAGTACTGCAAATAGGGACGGTAACTGAAAATTCTTGTTACCATTCACCTGCTATTTGCTTAATAAAATTCCAACGTAGCAAACCACCTAATTGGTGTATTTGCATATATTGATGGATTCAACTTAATCTTGTTCAAGCTTCTGTGTGAATGGAATGAGATTACTGTGCAGAAGTGTCTCAAAGATACTCAAAACGAATACAATGTGAAATTGCAAATGGATTACAGTAACGACAGTGTCGCGATCGCTAAAGTGTATATCACCATAAATTTTCATTCGTTTGCTGCTTTTATTAGCATTCCGACAGCACCAGTTTAAATAGATTTAATAATAATAATAATAATAATAATAATAATAATAATTTATTACACTTTAAACTTTATTACAGAGGCGGAGTCCAGCTGTAGCTGTTCAACTTAACCTCTGAAAAATAATACACAGAGTAACCAAAAAAAATCTATGTTCTACAACAGAGGAATTTATTAACTAATTAGCTAACTTGCCATCATTGTAATAGAAAGATCGAAGATAATAAAAAAAAAATGACAGTGCTATGCTACTCTATCCAATCATACATAAAATCAATGTAACAGTTTAAGAACTAAAGGAATTAGATTCGAAAGTGGTGCTCATTTATTAGTTACTTCTTAATAGAGTTACAAAAAGCACTTCGTTTTAAGATTATCAGAAAGTACACTATAGAACCTGGATGAAACATGCGAAAATGATCTTTCAAATAGAGCAGAGTGGTGCTGCGGCACATCCAACAAATTCAAATATCTCAGGTTCCTATTGTGCATTATAACCCCTTGTAGGTAAGAGATCAGTAATGTATTTGGATGCGTTTCTTTTAATAACTCTGTGTACAAATCCGCACAAATGTAAATATCTACGATTATATATGTTTAACCAACCGATTTTGCATAAATAGGGTGAGACATATTCACCTCTTCTAAGATTATATATAAAGCGGATGCATGAATTTTGCACACGCTGAATTTCAGTTGAATATTCGTAGTCATTCGTAGATATGAGGGTAACAATTTACACTTGGAATGCTAAGCTTACTATGCGAAGCTGTACTTTACGATATGTTGCCGTAATTACTAATTGCTTAAAATGATTTATTATTATACATACATTATTACATGTATATTATTATACATACTGTTTCAAATAATACGTAACACACAGTATGTATAACAGAAGACTCTGCCAAACGCAATTTAGTTCTTGTGAAAGTAAGTATGCCAACTTTCTGAGATCTTTAGTTTTCAGTTTCATACTACGTGAAATTCATTTCATTTGTATTGAAAATATGGAATTTAATCAAAAGAAGACCAATTTATTTTTTGTTAGGAATACTTTATTACTTGTGCTGCTTGTGAATGCAGGGCATTTTTAATTTTGATTAAATCCTCTCTCAATAGGTAAGTTTCCTTCAGATATTTATTAATTTATTGACATCGCCTAAAATTCAATTTAGCAGTAAATAAGACATTGGCAGTTGATATATTGAAAATACTCGACAAACAAAATAATAACGAACCAGGCAGCTTCGCTAGCATTTTCAGCTTATCAAAAAAATTACTGATATTTTTGATCGGTTCCATATACGTACATTTACAAAATAGTTTGTAAAATTTTCATGGGTTTCAATCAGTTCAAATTGGGACTTTGTAATGGTTATTCTCTTAATACTACTCATTTTATTGCAAATTATTTTCATAATTTCAATCAAATGAAAGTCCACTGTGCTGCTACATACATACACCTCCGCAATCTGTATCCCTTATTTACGAGTTTATAGACAACCACTTTCCTAGCAGTGAACAAATAGACAAGGACCAACAGGTTAGCCGTTATACATCTAGGGCTGTCACCCGTTGATTTTTTATGGAGTAAATTTAAAGAAGTTAGAGTCCAATATTGGGCGCATATGTAGGTACAATGGGCCAATATTAAATTTATTTTACCAATATAACAACACACCAATATGCCATCATAACAACTTTCCACATATTAGTTGATCGTTAAATTTAATAATGCAACATTTTGGCCACTACTCACGAAATAGTAAAGGCCGAAAATATTCGGGCTATTATTATCCAGCCAATATAAACATATTCGTAAAGGTAGAATATTACGTTCATAAATATGACTGTTGTGTTAATGTTTTCTGGTGTAGCCTATGACAATACTGTTAAAACAAACGTACCCAATGCCTTCACTATATAAGTTTTTCATATTGGGTGAATACAGTGGCGGAACTTTGTGTGAATTGGCCCCGGTGTAAATTTTATAAATAGGCCCTCTTCTCCCCTCTCAATAACAAACAAGACGAAGGTGGGCCCAACAGCGAGTGTGATACCGGTGGTTTGCATCGGTGGTTGTTCCGACCCTGGGTGAATATATGTTACATATGTAAATAGCCTGTAGACAGTATTTTCTAAAAAACAATAAAGCGGTACTCCATTATTCTAAATTTGCCATTAATTGTCAAATTTTAAAATTTAATATTGTAGAAACATTTTATAATATAACAATCGTCACTGTTATTTACACTACATCACTACTAAGTTTCACTATACTTCAAATGCAGAAAATAACTATTCTATGCAAAAACGAAACCGCTTCAGTTACATATTCTGCAAGAAATTCGAAATTATTATCATATCGTGCGTAATTTAATTATAGCTTCTTGTAACTTCTCTAGTATATGTAATCGATTTTTGTGGGCAGTCTTTTTTAAATAGCCAAACATAAAAATCTAAAGTGGTTAGATCAGGTGAACGTGGTGGCCAACGATCTTTAATGATTTTACTGATCGATCTCCATAAATTTTTTGCAAAAAGCGGATTGTATCTTGTGCTGTATGAATAGTTGCACCGTCCTGTTGTAAATAACTGTACTGTATTTCATCATCATGTGATTGCTCAATAAATGGTTCCAAAATATGTTCCCGACAAATTAGCAAAATGAACGTTATAATTAAAAGAGATGGACCGATTATTCTCCTCAACATTGCTATCCATACACCTATTTTGATAGAGTACAATAACGTTTCTGTATAAATGTGTGGATTTTCTGCATTCCATAATCTATAATTTTGAGAATTGAAATAGTCACTTAGACCAAACCAGGCTTCCTCACTGAAGAAACTTAGATCTACTAACTCATCATTCCAATTTCTATTAAATTACGTATAATAATCTATCCGCTCTTGAAAGTCTATTGGATATAACTCATGAACTACTGCCTTTCGGCATGAATCATATGAGATATACCGTACCAAGTTTTACAATCTTATGGAGATCAAGTAGTTACAGAGTTTTGACAAAATATATTCATTTGGCACCGTAGTGGAGTCGCAATTTGGTAAGCTCGCTGGCGTAGTGTCGAAGTCCGCTCGTTAGGCTTGTCTATACTTTAAATATTTAAAAATATTTGTGACCTACATTTTGTAGTAATTTTAAGAGTAGTTACAGTTACATACAACATTCGAAGTAGTTACAGTTACATACAGCTTACAATTTAATAGAATTTGCAAAATAAATAACGACAAATAAAATGTAAACATTGAATGAGAACGGCGAAAAATCTAGAGCTACACTTACTTAAAATTTGTATGCACATTATGCTAGACACATCGATAAAATTTGAGACCTGACTTGTACCCAGCGAAGGCTACCCACCGATCATATAGACATAAATAAACCTATGCAATGTGATATGTATTATGCATTTGGCTTATTACAAACCAGAACACTTAAACTGTTGAATTTAATTTAAACTATTGTCAAGTCTAATGTCAGCTTTTAAATATTTAAGATATGATTAACAATTCCACAAAATCATCAAACCATGGCAAATGCGAATGTTCAACTTACCTAAAACTAAATACTTCAAATTATAATATAGAACCACTTGTCACAATTTCCACGGCATCGTTACCAACATATTAGTACATATATTTTAAAATTGTTTTTGAAAATTTAGATATAAATTTACTTTTGCAGTCGTTGAAAAAGTGCTATTTGAAAATACTTAGGTTTGTATAAAATTAACTACTATAAAATATCGCATGTAGTTTACCTAGTTACGGACGTCTTGAAATTAAAAACACAACCGGCACATAATTGGTTGTACGCACTAGTGTTTCTATAGATATTAGTTCCATGTAGCGACAGAGAGAAATGTAGGAAATACAATCTTAATAATACGTATTAATAATGAAGAATCATATGAAAGCGATACTATTTCATATACAATAGCATGGCCCGTGACGTTATCGATTACTGTTGAATAACATTATCTTGATTCAGTGATTTAATTGTACGGAATTACAATAATGGACAGCCTGACAAGGAGTAGCTGGCACAATTATGCCGTAAATTTATTAACAATTCCAGCGATATGGGACATTTGGAATGAACTATGTTATTTCGGTATCACTGAATAAGTAATATACATACATATGTGTATGTATATACATATATATATTGTGTAAGTCATGCTGGTATCTGATTTTGAATATAAATCCAGATAAATGTATATATAATTAATATAAACCATCGATTAAAGTATTCTACACAATAAAAGTTACCCATAGACAGAGTAACTGGTACGCTTATTCTTTTGTCTAGTTTTTGTTTACATTCGTTTTACTGTTGCAAAAGTAATTTTTAGAGTGTTATTGCTTAGGAATGATTAAGTCAATGCAAATACTAGCAACTCATTTAGATATTCATTACATGCTTTTAATAACACCAGAGGAGACTCTAAATTAACGTACTACATACTTAGATATCCGTATAGGTATATGTTCATACTATTATAACGTAATTATAATAAATTTGCACTGAATGAACAGTACATCATTCACTAAAATAATAATCGAAACGTAAAAGAAATTCAGTACAGCGAAATGCCAGCAGATGCCAGTTAAACAGAACGTCTTTATATCAAAGGACAATTGCCCAAAACCTTTGCTAACAACGTAGCAACAGATAAAAACATCTTGAATGGGTGAAGGCTCATAAAGATTGGAGGCTTTGATAGAAAAAAAATGTTTTATTAGCCTATAAATTCCAACTCGTATGTATGCGGTTGAAAGGTTAGAACTTCTATAAAGTATTCGGTCAATGAAAAGATATTTCTTAAATGCGTTACACCGGAAAGACAATTTGATTGTAGCATGGGTAGACTTCTTTTAACTATAACCTAGTACCATACTGTACGTAAGTGAAGGCAAAAATGTTAATAAGTATTTGCACAAGGTATATAAGTACATTATGTATATTAATATACATATTTTCATTTTGGTGTTTTTGCCTTACAGATATACGAGTACGTCGATTAAGGATTTCTAATTAGTACGTTAGTTTCGCTGTAATTATATGAAATAATAATAAACGTACCCATTATATTCAGTTGGGATTGGGGCTTCGGCAACGCGTTTTTTGTTTCATAATTATTGTACTTAAATCTAGTTAACCATTTACATTTCAAAAATGGTATGATAGAAAACCTAAGATTTTTTTAAATTAAAAGCATCTAACAAGGTTCTACATTATAGAACCATTAAATATTTATTCGCTTCAAATGCTGTCAATAAACACGGAATTCTCGCGGTACCTGCACATCTAATTTCCGAATGACTTCCATCACACCATCATGATGTGTACTACATGTGTACATATTTAGATTTATATTTTAATTATTCACAGATGTCCATGTTGCTGAAAATGTAAAACGACAAGCGGTATGTAAAATAGAACAATTGGGATAGCTATTGTCAGAGAAAGGCTGTAAACATTTATTATATAAATGGAGGTTAGTCCAATTGAATGAAATCAGCGATGAGAGCAATATAGGGCATAAAATATATATTAATTGAAACCGTTACCTATATAATTTTTAGATGTTCGTATTGTATCTCACATGCAATAGTACCAAACTCATGTAGATATCTTCGAAAAGTATAAGGACAGCAAATTGATACATTTTAAACTGTACCGAGTAGTTGTAGCTTCTGTTATAACATGAGGCTGTGTGATCCAGAAATATGCAAACAAACTTAATATCAGTGTTATTTACAATTGAAGAAGTGTCAGTTCTTACCAGCATATCAACTGATATCTTAATATGCCTAACTGTAGATAAAGTAGTTGAAATTGATAGACCATCCAATAATCAAGCTGTCCGTAATATGTCCTGATGGTACCCTCATTAAGACCACTAAACCATCTGAAAGTGGAGGTTTTACATTATTTAGTAGAGTGAAGTAGTGCAGAAACAAAAATTGATATATATATCTCTGATGACAGTCAATTATACTTTATTTGAGAATAAATTTATTCAATAACCAGATGTATTGATAGGTCGATGTTTTACATTCTTCGAACTAAATTTGAAACAATAGACAAAACTGAAACTTTATGTTACAGTATCAGGTTAAATATAATAAACGTGGCACCTTCGTCTGAGAGTGACGTCACATATGTGACCCTGAACATACGCAAGAACAGACAATTATGTAGGCACATATTTATAGTTATCTTTTAATTCCTGATTTATTTCCACTTGTAGGTCAATAAAACAATAAATAATTAAATACCAATTTATTCCATTCTAATTTATGTATGCATTAGGTATGTTTTGACAGTTTTCTTTAATTATTTGTATTCTGCAGCAAGTAATGTGACCTACAAGTGGAAATAAATCAGAAATTAAAAGATAAGTACAGGTCAGAAAATATATACATATATTAATTTTATATTTATAGTAAAAATATTTTTGTTTCTATGTAAGATTACTTTTTAAATATTTAATTTTTTATACAGGACGTTTTACACATACCACTCAACTCCAACGATTTTAAAGAATTATAACTCGCTTATTTCAAATACAACACTCTGTATTTTATATCAATTTCTGGTTGCTATTTTTATTTTTATTGAATTGATTCCATTCTCTATACGTAAACTTAATCGAATTTGAAATATTTTGTTATTTCAATTAAAAATAATTATTCGACATTAATAAAGCATGGGCCAAAGATGTAACAACTTGGTAGTAAATTATTCATGTATGCATTAGGTATGTGTTGACAGTTCTCTTTAAAACTTCGTGTTTCATAGCAAGTAATGGCAAATTGAGGATCTACGAATAGCTCTGATTTCCAGTATTTAAGTCAATATTTTGTTAATTCTTATTAATTACATTATATCCACACATTATATGTATTATTATAGTAACCCCAAATACCAAAATCTAAAAAAACCGAGCCAGGAGAGTGACGACAAAGCCTCAATTGTTTCCTAAAAATGTTAAGCAAAAAAGTTTAAAATTGTGGGGAGATGCTGCATTCTGTTGGTATCAAACTGGCACTGCCTCGTTATATGTAAGAATATGTTACGCCTGGTCTATGACATCTTCTAAAATGTTATAATATGTTTCTTTAATGCGATGCATTGTTCTTGTGGATAAAATCAGGTCCCTCACGTAATATCTAGTGAAAATATTTAGATGGTACGTAAACTTTCCTAAAACGTTAATTTCATTGACCAAACTCAGGACAGTTTTAAAGACTAGATAATGATAAAATTTAAAAAATCTAAATTTGTAAATCCTAACATTGCTATTGCTTGCTGCAAAATACAAATAATTAAAGAAAACTGTCAAAACATCACTGCATACATAAATATCTTACTATCAAATTGGTTACGTTTAGGTATAGGTATATGCTAGTATCAGTTGAATGAAAATAAAAATAGCAATGAAAAACTGATGATAAAATACAGAGTTTTGTATTTAATGTAAACGACTTATAATTTTGTTTGAAGTTGTTGGAATTAAGTTCTATGTGTAAAACAACCGAACACTTTAGTGACCTCATATAATCTGCTGTGCCAAATTTTAAGTCAGTAGCATTTTTGTCTGCACCAATATCGTGATTTATTTGGAAAAAATTTAAATATCCCAAAACTATTAATTTTTGTCATAGGACATGGTACTTATATGAAAATTACTCAGAATTTTATGGAGAAATTGAAAATAAAATAAAACATACCATGTTGTACTGAAAATGAGCGAGTTGGCATGTAGATCCGGTGTCCCGGAAGTAGATCATTCGTGGAAATATTACATTTAAAGTCAGCATTATCGACAGACTAATGTGGTAAAATTTTACATTTCACCTATGACTATTTCCCTAAAAACATCTAAACTTTTTGTGACGCATCCTGTATATGTGGCACACTAGTGCGTATTAGTTGTTCACATATTAAATGTCAATTTCTTCCACTGTCTTTTTAACGAAAAAAATATTATATGTTCTGGAATAAATTGGTATTTAATTAATTGTTATTTTATTGACCTACAAGTGTAAATATTTCAGGAACTGAAAGATAACTTTATAGCATGTCATAAATGTAAGCAGGTACGTATTAGTTTTATTGGAAATGAAATTTCAAAGAATATTCTCAACTTGTCTCCCAATTGAGATGTGCGAACTCAAGGTTGTCATTCAAAATAAGGTTCAAAATATGAACGTAGGATACATATTGTACTAATTAGATTCTATAGTAATGTGAAATAGTATAGGTATTATGCAGAACGGTAAGGGATGTTTACCGTTCGAAAACAATTCTTTGGAGGAGGAGCGAAGCTACGACTCCAATTATTGTCTGAGAACGGTAACCCTTAACGTTCGACATGCTTATAACGTTTTTTGCGCGATTGGAATCTCTAGAATATTAATAATAATTTATATAAATAAATTTGTTAAAATCAGGAAGATTGGAACTGAAACCGTTGGATGGCTGTTTAATGGTTTCTATGGTTTTGCTCCAAACAAGTCAAATTGTGATTTGGATACTGTCGTTCCTAGTTCTGTTTAATTCACTTACCGTTCAGTGAACGGTAAGTAATATATAAGCATGAACGTATGTACGTAGGACCACCAATGAATTTGGATGGTGATTCTCTTGTAACAAAATCTTAATTTATTTAAAAAACTATTACAAATTTAAATAAAAGCAATAATATCAATGTTTGCCTTTTTCAAACTAATAACGAATTTTGTATAATCCACAGCTTGAATACAATTGAGGGAATAAACTCTGTTCGACATTTTTGAAGTAAAGAAGATTGTGATATCCGACCAATTTTTTCAAATTTATGTATATGTACACTGTCATTTAACAATGTTTATATTAATGGCAAATAACTATTAATTAATAGCAAATATAAAATGTATTTATTCCGATGATGCAAAATCGAGAATTTCGTGGTTTAGTTACAACAGATTTATTCGTTTTAGCAGATTTAAATCTTTGTCGGTGAAAAAATTGTATTTTAAGTTTCATGGGTACACTTTCAATTAACATTTGATGAATCACCAGTTTATATTTAAGGAGATAATAAGCTATTGCATATTACGGAGAATTTACCTCATGTTAATTCACAACTAGACAGCTCCTCCACTACTATTGAAGATTTATGCGCATCTAACTTTTCCTGCTTCTAATGTTATTCCATAAGTAATCTCGCTTAACTTGAATTAAAGCTGTGTGCTATTTTAACTTTGTCTAGGTGTACATTACCAACATGAGGTATAAGTATATCATTATTATATTAGTGTGTTGTGTATGTGAAATAAAGTTATATTATTTCTTCTTTTTCACTTACTTCGGTATAGGGAAAGTCATCGTAAAGTTGTAGAATATTTTACTCTACGTTTTACTGACCAATAGTTTTCAGTTTAGAGTATTCAAATTTGACAAAATTTTCTGTCCACTTTTTGTATTGTAGGTCACTTTCTAACATTTGAAAAGCTATTATTGCTTAACATTTGCTCAAAAAATATTTCTTCTATTAATTGGAATAACAATGGAATTCTATGGTTAACAAAAATTGTGTAAAAAAATTTAGCGGGCTAAATATCTAGAAAACCCCATTTTTATTTTTATATGAGTTCTATACATAAAGTACAATTTTTCATATATTTAGATTCAAAATAAACGCTAAAAAATCCAGGTTTGTTTTGGAAAAACAAAGTTGCCTTCAGTCTAGGAGGAATGGGACATCCTGTATAACCGATATTATTTTACGGTTGCAGATCTTGAGAAAACTAAACACATTAAATCAAAAAACATTAAGTCATGTCTCTGATCAACCAATGTATTGGACTTCCGCGTACTAGGTGGGCAACCTGTATATCTTGAAAAGGAAGCTCTTTCATAGAAAATTATGGCAATATTTTCATGTAATGAAATCTACTGTTGTATTAAACTATTCTGTGGTAGTTAAGTATTTAACAATATCTACAATTACTCCACACATGTTGATTATTTCCGCAATAATTCCATTATAATTCTCATATGGGAGTTACCTCAACGTCACTAACCACATGAACTAATTGAATGCTACACAAGTCGCTACTGCACCGCAGCCAATCAGCATTTAATCGATATTCGACCAGCAAGAGGACAATCTAGGCGAACAAGGTTCATACGATATTCTATCGTCCATCTTCTGCATTGACCGCGCTCATCAAACCATTTAGATACTAGATTCAGTCTCCGGCTATTTCCCCACCGCTTACAGCGTCGATAATGCGCGTCCAATCTTAGGACCTTGTTTACCCGGATCTCGTTTTGCGAAATTCGTGCTCCCGGAAAGAAGAGAGCGGTAGAAGACGACGGAAAAATTTATATGCGTGACCGTTTCTGCACGCATTTTCCCATTGTTGTGCGTGTTTTGATAAATGAGGGTAAGGTATACTCTACAGCAAACTTCCCGAAGTTGCGTGTGTGTACATATATAAGTACGAAGGATATATTTTATTTCTGTCATATATTCTTTCGAAGATTTTATTAGCGGTCGTAAAGTGAATTTTTTAGGAAAGCGCGTTGCATTTGTTTCGGATTTTTCTCTTTCAGGGTGAAGAGAGCACTGCCTTTGTCTCTTTCTTGCCATTACCCATGATTTATTAACTTAGACTTCAAGACTGTGGAACGCTTTCTGGTTAAATTTTTGCTAAACATTTTTCGACTTTATGCAGTACATCAACCGTTCTCGTTGACAAGTTCAACGATTTTCAACTCATGTGAGCGAAGAGGAAATTTCTATTTGAGTGCATTATTCTGACACAAAGTTTGTAGTTAATTTCACTTTCAGATAGTAAAAGTTGGTTTTTGGTTAATACCTTTTCAGTAATTCAATTCTTGCGTTAAATTCCTTTGTTATAGTTTACTAATTTAGTCAGATTTTATTGAAACAAGCAGATAAATATACTCAAATAAGTTGGAGAGAATTACAGCCTTCTTCCAAAGTAATTACTAATACGCAATGTGCTTCGATTTTACTGCATACTTATTAAATTATCTGCGTAAATTAGAGAAATTATAAGCATTTACATTTTTTTCATGGACTAATAATTTCTGTCTAAGAAATAGATAAAATAATCTTAAAAATAAAAATGCTTAAAAAATGAAATATGACAGCATAGCGTACTACAACATTCAATAATTCTCCTGCTACGTATACTTTAGAGAGTAAATTATGCAACAGTCCGCACTGGTATAGGAGCAAGTAACTTCTGTAGACTTCACAAAGTTTATGCATAAAATACCGATTCCCTCCCTAAATATATTGCATAGTTAGAAAAAAAAATGTTGGAATTTTCTTATATTGCCTTCGTTCACAATATCCCCTTCCTCAACGTTATTATATTTGAATGGATATTTTCTGGAGTAAACGTCACTTCATGTGTAAAAATTATAAATTTTATAAACATATATTAAAGGTTTCATATCTACTTTCAAATTTTAAGTAGGTATGTGTGTAATGATGGTGATACTTCATGAGTATCGTTCTCTTGAAGAATTGCATCAGTTACCAGCCTGTGTAATGATGACAATAATAAGTAACTATTATATTTAGATTCTTGCCTATTTCTCTAGAGATCATCATCATCATTTATTACATAAACACAATAATAATTCATACAAGTGCATACTTGAATTAGATATACAAATATGTATATAGTAAATAAAAATTTCTAATTAATATAAAATATAATATAAATATAAATGCGACATAGTACAATAATATGTAATATGGTGGAAAAATTAATAACAGAAATGAGCTTCTTTCATACGTAACACAATAACGCAAAGTAGAGTCATCCTGAGAATAGACAAAAGAAATACATATTTTGTAGTGTTTTTAGCCTGGTCATGTCATTGGAATTGTATTTAAAGAAAACATTTATTTGTTGATACCTGTTATATTAGAACCATTACCATAATAGTAGTAAAAAGAAAAAGAAACAAAGAAAAAAATAAATATTTCAATCAGTATTGTCGCTATACCAAATTTAGAATTCAAGAAACCGTATAATGATTGCTGAGCATATAGTAATTATTTACAAAATACTAACAACAAAATGAACAATATTTATCGATAAGATATAGCGACACAAAGGCAGTGAAACCATTTCAACAATGAAGCTGGAGCGGAGGGATATTATTGCTTTTAGTTTATATTAAGGACCTTTCGAACACCACGAAGTATAAGGTAGTTCCATTTTCAAATGACTATTCAAATGACTATTCAGCTAGAATTCTGACACATAACCTAAAATTTAACGTCAAAAAGACCACATGACGATTTTCAGCTATTTTAAGCAATATTGAAAAAATATAATATACAGGGTTGCCCACTTGGCCTTCTTTCTTAAATAGTATGTTTTATGTTGATTTGATCAGAAAATGTTAAGTACATATTTTAGTCGGACGTTTCTCGTTTACAATGTAAAAATATTTTGAGTTCCCTAAGGACCTCGGTTTCATCTGTACAGGACCGTACTTAGTTTTTTTTTATGGAATACCCTATATATTTTTATATTTTTGATATCTACATCGAATTTTAAGTCAACATTGTTAAGACTTTCATCCGCATAAGTCTAGCCCTTTAGGAGACAAAACGTGTTTCTGTTAAATTCCCATCGAAATTACTGATTATTTAAAAAATCGTATCTATTCAATCCTTGACTGGAGAATGACCAAATTGGAGATTATCATAAACTAGAATGTGTTTTAATTTTTTTGTAGGTTGAGTTTTAACGAAATTTATTTCTTTGACAACCGCAGAAAAATTGGAAAAAATTATTTTTTTTAATGGAACATCCTGTATATTTTATCACGCATGAACTCCTTTACAGGTTTATTATGTTTTTTGTTGAACATATCTTATACCCAAAGGCAGTAGTTTCTGAGATAATTACCATTAATGTCATGTTACTCAGAAAGTTTGCCATTCTTTTAAATCATACATACATAGTTAGATTGCCATGAAAATTATAGTTGAAATGCGTAAACGACATAATATGTACTTACATACATATGTCAGTTTAGGTTAGTCTCGTTGCAATTTATATTGACAAATTATCGTATTCGATTGGCCAAAAAGTCCAAAGTCTAACAGAAAATATCACGTTTTCTAAATAATGAATTAGTAGATATGGTTTTCATTCTTGGTGAATGTTTAGGGAATGCGTTGTCGGCTTTGCGTGTTTACAAAGAGAAGTATTCCGATTCACGCCATCCAGACAGTATCACCGACGTCTCTTCGAGGATTTGATACTACGTCATTTTCTGGAGTGTACGTGTTGAAGCATCCACCAGACCGTTGCATCTGCAACTAAAGCGTCTTCGTCACACCTTTGGACGAAAAAGAACAGGGACATGCAGAAATGTGTTCTACAATAATACTATTGTTACCCTTACAAGTATACGTTTATATAAGTACGCTGTATTTCTAGGTGAGAACGATAAATTTTTCAATGAAAATTAGTCTATATTTACAACGCTCGCGACGTTCAATCGAAACATTTTCTATTGCCGTAAATCACAAAAACTATAGTTAGTAAAAGTGTAATCACGCGAACAGTTAAAGTTTATAAATACTTATCTGAGGATCTAAAGGACTACTTTAAATTTTAATTAACAGTGTCATACTTACATTGCAGGAAGAGTATATTGCAATATTGATCTTTTTTGTCATTTTCTATGCATATTCTCTTTACATTGTACTTCACTTTTGTTTGTTTGTGCATTGGTATTTGTTTTTATTGTGCAGACGTAATATTCTGCACTGCGAACATTCTAACTTGTATTAACACTTTTTATGTATTGTGAAAATAAACGATTTATCAATCTATCTCATACACATATGAGCAGCTAATACATACCAAGTACAACACTCGTAGAATAATACACACTCTCAGTGTTTAAGCTTGAACTACCGTTCGTTCCATAGCTATATATGTATAGCAAAAATAAATAAATACTGCTCCTAATTTTGAACGTACTACTATGCAACAAAAATAATAGTTTATGTTTGAAAATAATACGATATCGGTATCTTCTAGATAAAAAGTTTTTTTTTCCTAAACACTTGATATTGTTTTGCAAAGTTTCTAATACTTCAAACATAGTTTTCTAAATAATTACGTAAAGTTTTAAACCTATACATGGATTCGTGTTTTAGCAATGTAGTTATCGGTAATATTCTGCAACTGTCAATTATTTAACAAAAATTGAAATAACTCAAAACGCACTCGTTTTAGAGATCTGTATTGTTTACAGTTATTTCACATTGAAACCAAAAAAAATTGTTAATGATTATGGACAATTTCAATATTGTAGGATATACCTTTACTTATGTATTTAAGTAGCTGCAGAGTCGATGTCAAATAAACTTTTTATCTCATAGTAGCATCGAGGGTATATATTTTTAATACGATCACTAATGCCAGGAATGGGTAAAGCACTGTACCTGAGATCTGCAGTTGACCAGACAATTAGGAAATCAGGGATTAATGCTTTGTCGGCTCCAGTCAATAAAGGCGATTAAATCTCGATCTATTTTAATGAAAAAATGTGAATTTTTGCTATTATTGAATGTAATATGTAGAGTGGACCAATTTGGAGCCAAAGCAGAGACGTAACTAACGAATTGGCTCCCGCGTGCCCCATCGCACACACGATTACTTAGTATGTTGTCCACGGTCATCGTGTGTGCACGTATAATAGTAGCAGAAAAGTGTATTACGCCTCTGCTTTTGCTCCGAATAGGTCCACTCTAGAAATATGTATGTATGTATACACACACTAGTAATTCTCTCTTTACTAAGTAAAACAAAACCCATCATGACCACTATTATACCATCGCTATTCTCCAATAACCGCCAGCCTTTTTATCCCTTGTGCCTATGTATACGCTTCCGGTTTTGCATCATTCGCTACTTACATTTGACCCTGCTGCGCTCGTAAAATTAACGTTCATTAATTAGTGCAAGATCGTGTTGCTCGAGGGTGATTTGAAAATTTTTAATTATCTCTGGCTAAATGGACGTTGAACATTTCATTAAAAAACAGCGTACTTCCTATTCTGCAGTAATAATGTAGATATCCACATGCGAGACTATCAAATGATATAAACTATTGTATGATTACACATAAATATTCATATAATTTCTATTATCCTGTTGTATAAATCTAGTAAATTGCTTTTACATTAAATTTCATTAATATCGATCGAAAATGTTATGTCTATCAATAAGCATAACAGAAAAGAAAGCTGGACGTGCAATCTGTTTTCCTTAAATTTAAACAATATACTGTCCAACGAAATAATTTCTGACATGTTTTGAACTTCACAGTGTGTCTCTTCAGCCACATTTCGTCCTACAACTTTGCCACAAAAACCTTTTAAGCTTCAGAAACTGCCACACAAGAACGTAAATTTCAGAAAGGAAATACATACTTATATGTAATTTAAGTGACGCTGGGCGCATGAGGTGTCATCTCTAGTTAGCGCCAACGATTAGTAGTTTCCCAACCCGGTCACCCTCCAAAACACACCCACATTTTTCGAAATACCGCGGTTATATTTTTATTTTTAGTTGTTTTTAATAAATATGACATTCCAGTACAGGTGTAACAGTTACTTTTTACATGAATAGCAGAGCAAAAGCTAAGTGTAGCCAGTTACGATCAAGTGGGGCAACTAATCCGAAAACACTGAAAGGCAGATAAAGTAACTTTTACACAACCGAGCTTTTGCAAAATTAAGTTGCTTCTTCAGAATATGCAAACGGCACTAATAGTTCAGCTAACATTTTGCTATGAAGCTTAATATTCGTGAAGTTATATAATCGCAAATATGTACACCGACAACTTTAGGGTCATATTTATAGACCGTGCTGGAGGTTATGGCGATGTTTGAGCACGCAATTTCGACAGATTTATAATGACATTTACGTCAAAATCTGCTCGATGCTCTAATGCTGGCCTAAATGAACTAGCGCTAAAGCGTAAATTTTAATAATTTATTTTCACAGTACAATCATTACATACATTCCTATAACAGCACTGATGATGATTAATATTTCAGAAAAATAATTTATTATTGTCCCTTTAATTATATATGGTTATATGTAATTAATTAAATTAATTAAATCATTCCAGGAGCACGTCTAGCAAGTCCGCACTATAAATCCTGGTACAGTTTATAGTATGTATGTATGTACATACATATGTATGTATGTATATAACCAAACGTATTTAGATAGTAATTTCTATTAATCTTTTATTTTTCAAACTTTATTATTACAATTCTCTCACAATTAGTTAACACGAACTTTTGGTATTAGTATCATATTAAAATGTTGCAAGTTGCAAGTACTTCTCCAGCTTTAATACTATATTACTACTATAATAATTATTTACTGTTAATTATTACCTACTCCATTTCTACTTTATTGTGGGCAGAGTGTTACTGTATAAATAACTTTGTAAATGTATTCTCCATCCATGTTTAAATGTATTAATTTAACTCGTCACAGAAATATTCCAGTTTTATAATTAAGCAAGCAAATGTAACCGCAGCGGCCAAACTTCGCATTTCAAACTTTGAATAATTACTGCTTGCCGGAGTGCAATTTATGTTTCAACATTATTCGTCGTCCAAAGTATCATGTTAAATAGCTCGTCAAATTCAAGATAATATTCGGACTACCTAACTCTTTTTAATGCAGTTTACAGCTTTGTCATCTAACTAAATTCTCTGGCCAACTTGACATCAACTTGTCCGAGATAAAAAGCGAACATCGTCTCGTAATTATTACATAAATTCTATCTAATTTATTTTCTGTTTTAATTAAAATCAGTCCTTCGTTGGATTCTCTTCCACGTCCTTCTTCATGAACCACTTTCAACGTTATATCTGCTTGAACCCTCATTACAGATTTCTTTTGAGCTCTTTACTTCATCAGAAAATAAAGTGATTCGGTTTAATTTCTAGTAAACAATCTATTCAACTCCGTTTGCACACAAACATGATTATTCCACCCTCAAAAATTCATTCCCACAAATCAGTTGCATTCGCATCAGTTGTGTTCGCATATTCAACAAAATTTCTGGTTTAAACTCATGTTTGCGGCGTTATAAAGCACTATAACTGCATCATTAATTCCACAATAATCTACATTATTTTAACAAAGGAATGGTAATTCGAACCCTACAGAACAACACGTCTGCGTTAATAACACTACCCGCAAGCAAAGTCAAACATGGCATATAATAACATTTCGATCTACAAAATGTCACTCCGCGACGCGGTAGAAAATTTAAATTAAAATATTAACATGGGCTACACATAATTGAAACTTAAATTAAAATTTTGGAAACTCAAATTAGGTTTTCCTCATGTGTCTGAAGTATTATTCCACATATATTCATGATTCAATAATTCGGCTGAAGAACAGAATCTCCCTTTCTTATGAAGAAAGGTGTCCTTACTATTAGTCATTTATAGAGTCGGCAAAGAGGGGCAAGTTTCAGTGCAGTACGGACACCAACGTAGAAGGGTGAAGTGCGTGCCACGGAAACTCAAGCGTCCTTATCAAAGCACACTTGTTCAGTATTATTCCACTGGTCGTTGTGGGTGCTTATCAGTACATATGTACATATCTAGAGAATGTCGCTTAGATACATTACGTCGTTAGATACATTTCGGAAACGACGTATTTCGACGAAACTAGAACACATAATAGCGAGTATGCAAAAGTTATAGAATTAAATGTGTAAAGTACGACAACTATTTGACGTGTACCAACAGATAGAATTGTTAAAGTCACCTAAAAAGTATAAAACACTGCTCGGTTCCTCCACGTTGTTTTCCACACTAGACTGAGACTTGCTCCTCCTTGCCGAATCTAATAATTTGTTGTTCTAGTTCAGATATGAGAAAATTTCGACTAGAGCAAAGTGTTAAGACAGGTATATCTAGTTCTAAAATTAGTTAGTTAATTAATATTACTCTCATAAATATTATGCAAATGTTAACATTATATACAGGGTTATCAGCTAAGTGCGCGTGTAGTATAGGTCTTAAACCAACAAAATTAGAAATTTTGTTCATATGTCAGTCTATATTAGTTGTAAGGAGGAAAATATTTTTGAGTATACAAGCTAGCCCAAATAAGTGTGACGATATAAAAGTCATTTTTTAATGAGACTCTATATTTTTTGGATACTTCAGTTCAGCTGAACGTACTTTTTCAATTTTCAAAACTGTATTTTATTAGTTTGATATTTTAGTAGAAATGAATTGAAAATCAGAAGAAAACAATGGTTGCGGACCAGAAAAAGAAAATAAAAGAAAAAGTAATGATAATTTTTTTAATCGCGGCTTGGTATCGCGTGAGGTGCGAAAGGTCTCAAGTTACTGTTAACCTGTTTACATTTTGTAAATTTTGTACATGGTTTCCAAAATTATTGGCGAACAATCACATATTTCAAACTAACTTTTCTCACATTTTTCAAATGGAATATTTTTTCACCACTTGATGATTGAAAAACAAATTAAGTATTCAAACACTCATTTTGTTGCAAACACAGATTTAACCTGTTTGTTAAGGACCTATTTACGTTTTCTAACGTTGTAGGAGTAACTGTATTAAAGACTTTTCTTATTCTATCTCGCATGTTTCTGATGTAATTGGAGACATTCGGTAGATCAGATCTTATAGTAGCCCATAGGAAATAATGATGTCCAATCCAGTGGTCTGTTAACTTTACATTCAAAGTATATCGAACTCCAATACTAAAATCAACAGGCGCTCCATCTAACTGAAACCAAATTCGTCTTAATAGTCCTCATGGTATATTGTCTAGAAAACCGTCAAGATATTCGTCTAAAAATGTTGGAAAATATCCCCATTGAGGTATATATAAAAAAAAATTTAGTCCTATTATGCGGTTCACAATTATGCCTCCCCAGACTTTCAGACTCCACATGTGCTATCGGCCAACTGCCCTCTTAAAATTTGGGTTCATATTGGCGTAGTAATCTAGATTATGGCTGTTTACATTACCATTATTGTGAAAAGTCACCTCATCGGTAATCCATACATCATTAAGAAACCGTACTTGTTCTCGAATTCAAGCTAGACCCCAATTATAGAAATGTATCCTATTTTCAAAATATTGCCGTTGAAGTGCTTGATTCAATTATAGCTACATGAACTTGAGCTTTTTCAACATTTTTTTACGAAAGTTTGTCCTATGTGCAGCAAATCAAAATGTCTGCTGTATTTTATGTGGTTCTTCAACAACACTGGCAATAATGTTATGTTCATTTTCTTTATTTATTACGAACTTTACTCTGTCATAGTTTTCTTATTTAACTGTACTAGTACTGTCAAATCTATTCACCAATGATTAAAATGATCTTGCATCTCAGTGGCTTTTTATCAGGAAACCTCTCGCCACATACTCAGGATACTAGAGGATAATTCTTTAAGCATTCTCTCACTATCCATATACACATATCGACATATGAACGAAATTCCTAACTTCATTGGTTTATTACCCAAGTAAGTACCTATTAGTCAATATAACAAATTTGACATTATTGTAATGTAAGATAAAAACATTTCTAGTAACACAATTATTATTAACCTGACATTTTTTGTAGTTTGGATTCTATTTAGGTCAATTCTATTTTAATATTTGTTAAAAAATATGGTCTTGCCGTTTACTGTACTTCGTTTATAAGTGTTATCCAAAATTAGAATTTTGTTAACGATACTGTCAACAACGATCACTGGGGCTAAAATTTAATATCAGTGTTGAAAAATTCATATTATCAGTATTTCTAAAATTACAGCAACAAAAAAGTCACAACATTCGAAAACCTAAAGTTTCTGTTTATAGTTAATTCAGCTTTTAGGAACATGTTCCATTTAAATAAAATAATTGCTTATTTATTAACCATAACTATTTATAATATTATTTAATTTTCTCAAGAAAATATCTCGTAAAAACATAAAAGAAGTTGTACATTCTAGATAAAATTGTCCGCAATTCTCTTTATTTTTTCTTGCTCCTTTCTTAATTTTCTTCTTAAAATTCGCGAAACAATTTTCTTTGTTTGTGTACATTATTCAAATTTCAATGAAATGAAAATTTTGTATGCGTAACGGTTTCCCGGAAAACTTCTTTCCGTGACGCATTTTGATACGACTGTGCGGTGAACTCGGCAATCCGTAAATTCTCCTTCTTCCTATAAACGGCGTAATTATATTCAGAAAAATACGCCATGGAAATAAAAGTGTAAGTTGGATGTGCTTGATGGATGAATTCTATTAGTGTGCGTATCTTTTAAGTAATGGTGTTGAGAATACTAATCAGACTTATTTCAAGCAGTTGTGTTTCTTCTTTGTGTGAAAATTGTTCTGCCAAATTAAGGAACTTTACAGTATAGAACTCCTGCCTGAGCGTAAATGTAGGCAATATTGATTAGTTATATTTTGGCGAAAGTATTGTAATTTATTAGTATTTGAAGGCTAGATTAGGCAAATTGGCATAAAAGTCGAAATCTCGAAGATTATTCTGGAAATGTTATAAATACAGATTAAGGGTGGGTTTATCAATGTGAGGAAAAATAAATTAACTTGCAGATAAAATTTCATTCATAAGATAATTACAATCAAACGTTTATTGAGTGCTAAATAGGAATTATCTGCAAGATAAAGCATTGTAGTTGCTAAATTTTATCTGCAATATCGGTCAGTTACTTATCTAACACTTTTATCCTCACATTGATAAACCCACCCTAAATGTGAAGAAATACTTGTTTATGTTATGTACATATGTATACACTCAAAGAGAAGACCCTAAAAACAAAACACAATATACACCATAGCATGTATTATATTACTTGCCTACGGGCCGTGTATAATAATTATGTATTTATTTTATATAAATAAAGACAAGTTTCGATTTTTGGGGTCAGTTCCACCCTGCCCAAGAGATTGCAGATGAGGGTTTGCTTGTACGCGTCATAAATGTCCCCCTCAAAAACAAAGTTGACATGTCTGAGCATTTTATTTTTACGTGACATTAAATATCCAAAATCAATGCCGTTTCGTTTTCGAATGGCCACCCTGTATATGTATATTATGTAGTTTTACAACGTCGTAAATATTTACAACTTTGACAAATAATTATGTCAGTTCGTCAATTTTTTAATATATCCTTAACATTTCCTTGCTTCTCCACATATATGGGTGAAAACTAAATAACAAGCCGTCGCTGCAACTGTCATGCTAATACCGCAACGGTTTCGTGGAAAAATAAAAGGGCGCCGTAAGACTATCAGCAGAGCGAAATAAACGTGCAATTTTATTTTCAAATAGGTTTCCAATTATTAAATGCACTCTGTGTATGACAAAACTCAATAATAATCGTTGAAGAGCACATTTTAGTAGCTTTAACTGAAGTAGATGGTGCATGGTGGTTCATAAGGATGATTTTTCTAAAACTACAGCAAGTCTAACACCGTTACTTCAATAAGAATTAAAATACAGAACAACATCGTGTAAGTCAATAAATTTTTATTTGTTGGATCGATAAGATCAAAAGAATATAACTTGATCAAACCCGATTTTAACAAAATAATATAGTTCAAGTTTAATGAAATAAGAAAATGTCTATTTTTGATACTCAAACACCTGTCTGCTACACGTAGTTCTTCCAGTAACAGTCTTTACATATCTATTCCCATCCATCGTGTACGCATTTCTTACGCCAAACCAAGCGTGCGCAACCTTCAACAATTATCTTCCATCATTGTTGTTCCAGTATTCTTGAGTTTAGAACGATTATTTAAAACTTCAGATATCATACAAAAATTCACAAATTTAATAATGATTGTCCTGTACGCAATCTGTTTACATTCATCTTTGGAATCTGTAATTATATCAACAATAATTTCTTCTCTGCATATAGACACAGAGGGAGCCAAACCATCGAAGAAAACTAAAAATAGCAATTAACCTACCCGAAGTAGGCTTAGTAAACGGCCTAAACTGAAAAATGAAGGATTTCATGATTTTCGAATAATATATTAGGAGCCGTTATCATAAAAAGCGCGAAAATTAACAGGAGTAATTTAAAAAGCACGCGCAATTCTTCTAACATCTATATAGATAGTCTACCTGCAAATACATCGAATAGCAGATTATTTACCCAAAGAAATTCATAAAAAGCAATTTGTAATCGATAACTTTCGTATTCGCTCCCCACTCTTGGAATGATAAGAACACCTCTCGAATCATTTTAAGCATAACAATGAGCTGAGCGGACTCCGAAATTGCATTAGCAGAAACATAGAATCTAAATGAAACATTACAGATAAGCAAATCGTTTCGTTTCGCACCGAAACGCTTTCGAATACATTAGGTGGCCCTGCTAAGTTTAAATTTAAACTTACATGCAGCGAAAATTGAGAGGCAGGTCAGTATCAGAGTTTAGAGCACCCGCGTTCGACACCCTGCGAATGCTAAAATTGTCTCTCCATAGCATTTCTGTACGGCGCGCACGTTCGGTTCAATCAAGTTATCAGGTGACCATAATCGAATATTCAGGTCAACACGTTCAAGTTTACGCGAGCTGCGATCAAAATGTATTGCACAGACGATACGACATACGCAATCACCTCTACCATCGAATAATAAAATTATCTGAAACTTCAAATGATTGAACAAACTAATGGACTGTGTATACATATTATGTGCAGACACCTGCAAACATAAATTATTTTACTTTCTATTTATTTCATTATTCTAATCTTCTTCTCTGCATTAATTTTTAAATAATATGTTTCCAAATATCTTCTATTTCTTTGTAGAAATCATCAATTAAAACATTAAGTGTATTTAAAATAAAAGTTTTAAGAAGTTAAGTCAGCAGAAGAAATCCACCTGAAATGCCAAAAGTTTATTTAAATCTTTCTGACAACTTTTATTGTATATGTTGTGAAGCGACGCTCAGAAATGCTAAATCTTACTCCATTAGTAAAGAAGTGATCTGAACTTTGCTTTGGGTGTAAAATAGTTGAGCAATGAAGGATCTGAGCTCCACATATCTGCTATTTATCGGATTCTAGGCTTCCTGTCGCATGAAAAAATGGCACACGCCACATATCATTTCCTATCCTTATAATTTGGAAGGAACTCAAAAATCCTCTGTCTACTATTTCTGCGTAGCAAACATTAAAACGATCAAGTCACAGCCAAACCTACAGAGGTGTATCTTAACTAACAATCTGCAATAAGACGAGCAGCACGCTGCAAAGGACTGTTCATACTGAAGCTTTTAGAACGTGAGACACTAGATGAAGACAGCTCAAATTCTCTTGGAAGTAAGGAGGAAACAAATTTCGGTGATACAACTTTTGAATCAATTTGTTCACTTGAACCTCATTTATTGACTGCAGAAAGTGTTAACGATCCTATACAAGGTTTATAACTTTAAACCAAAAAAGGGTCTGAAATGCTTGGTTCCCAACTAAAAGTTTAGAATCTTCCTCAAAAGAATACACAAAAAACTTTTATCGTAATCGTCACTCTCAATTTTTTTTGTGTAGTGAGTGCTATAAAATACCCCAATGTTTTGTAATGACATTTCTTCTCTTAGGGACACATCTGGTATTGAACATAACAGCAGCATAGCGCTTGGTGTCCTTTATAATTAGTTCTGTGCTTTTGTAGATCGACAATAAATTGCCAAAACATATGAAACGTATGAAAACTTTAAATTTATATTGGAAAAGCTTGAATACACAATGTATGTGATTATATTTATTTTTGGTTTGCAGCTTTGCTACGCAAAGTACTGTTGTTTCTTATGTGAGTGGAATAGTATGGTTAGAAAAAAAAAACCACTGCCTTAGAAAATAATGGCCTTAAAGCAAACGATCCATTTGTGGACAGAAAAATATGAAACGACGCATTGTATAATCCTAAAAATATGTATGTTTCTACATTCTATATCAAACTACGATTAACGAAAAATTTCTTTCAATTTCTTCAAATACAATCTACTAATGACTATTGAACCCACGGAGGAAAGTAGGTTGGCAAACATTCTAGAGAGTTTTTGCGAAATCAAAAGTGAAAAATCACCGTAATATTGTCAACGATTTTATAACGTCTTATAGAAAATGGACCTGTAAAATGTCCCTAAAAATACACTTCCTGTACTCGAATCCAGATTGTTTACCGGAAAATCTTAGCTCAGTGTGGGATGAGCACACGAACACTCTTCAGGATATCACTTTCGAACTTAAGCGATCTTTCAATGAACGATGAATAGGCATCTAACCACTGTGGCACTCAAATCATTCTAATATAAAGAAGATTATAGTAAAGATTGGATACATATAAAATTTATCGTAGCTAGCAACTATCAGATCGTACAGGAAAGTTTTTCTGTACACAATACTCAGTAAATGAAGAATCTTCCTTTTTAGAAGAAATGACTGAGACCATAACGAACTGATTTTTTTGCAATTTTTGTATATTTTTATTTACATTTTATGTATGTATGTTATCACTGCAATATTTTGACATGTCCCGTACCACTATTTGTAGTCGAGAAGATCAATAAATCTGTGTATCGTAGTGAGTCTACATATTTACAATGTTTATGTGCGATACGTGACATGTGCAAAACGCAACTCGTTTTAGATTAACTATTTGTAAGTAGGTACTAATTATTTTTATTACACTTGTTACGATGCGCTCACGCAGTGCACAGCATGTTTCTAACAGGTCTAATGTCATATTGTCAAGTGTATTTCGTGGTCAACCATTGTATTGAAATATATTTCATATGCGCAAGACAGAATGATACGACATTATCCAATTGTTGTTCTTGAGTGTATGTATATCTTGCCAATACATATTCACGAGACAAATTTGACACTCAATAACTGCCCTTTTCATATGAAATTTGCCAGGAGCTTTATTGTAATATATACAATCTGTCAGTTCCTAAAGCTATTCACGTCACTCATATACCTACATATACAAAATTGTACACGTTTACATAAACATATATAGTAGACGTAGTTATTAGCAATATAATACGAAAATATGAAACGATTCGCATGTAGTGCCATCCCTGATTTATATCTTGAAAATAAGTTTATAAGAGGAAAGGTTGACATCCCCGACAACTTTATTAGGGTTATAAAAAAATATTTTTCTATTAATATTTCCATCTTGTTGTTGATATGTCATATATGATATGTGATATACAGAGCATTCCAATGAAAACGATCCACCTTAAATAAGTCGAAAACGTCAAGAAATACGAAAAAACGCCGAGACACGTCAATTTTTGTTTGAAACTTTTTCACCAATAAGGCAAAATCATGTCTTGCTCCCTATAGGCCCCCTAGTATTCAACAATTCGTGAACTAATTTGATTTTATATGGATGGAATTTGTTTCTTTAAAATTCGATAAACACTGGTGCGGGAAACACGTACTGTCCTTGATATTGTTGACAGAAATTGTTGATCTTGTAAAGCAACTTATTGTCCTAAAACGGCCACTTCCGTAGCTTCGTTATTAACCACTCGCTCTGGTTTATGCTTTTTATTCCAAATTGATCCTGTTTGATTAAATTTATTCATTAATTCTGTTGGATATTGATGATTTACATTTTTCCAGGGTGAAGAGTGTTAAAAAGTCGCAGCTCTTGCACAGTCATTATCCTTATAGTAAAAACGAACCATTCCAATTCTCTCGTCTAAGCTGTACACCATGTCGATTTGTTAATAATTCTAAACAATACTAACAGTAAGACACAATAAATCTTCAGTAATACTTAATACTCAAAAGAAACTTGAGTGATATAGAGTGTGTCTGTGTGGTTCATTAACTTTAAATTATGACATTTGACAAGAACTGTCAAAATTTGTCTTTCAAAAGTATACATCACGCCAACTGTGGATTTTAGAACCTAATGGGATGAAATAGAATAGTCTTTGAAACAGGAGATATCTCCAAAAGTGGTAAAGATAGAATGATATAGGTTGTCCTACATGAAAATTGTTGCAAATAGTATGTAGAACCAAAAAATGTAATAATATGACGTAGTGCCATTTGAAATGTTAATGTTGGATACCGGGGAGCCTAAGGGGAGCAAGACATGATTTAGCCTTATCGGTGAAAATGTTTTCCCCTTCAACCAAAAATTTACATGTCTCGGCGTTTTTTCGTATTCCTTGACGTTATTTAAGGTGGATCGTTTTCATTGAAATGCTCTGTATACATATTACTGAAATAAAGATATTGGAATGTTTCAGTAAAAAAATTACAATTTCTGCAAGTAGTGTAAGATCCGAATGGCTATTTTCTACCTCCTATCATATATGTATGTACTGACGTGGTAAGAGATAATCTCAAATTTAAGGAATAAACTAGCAAGTATAGATTTGGGTAAGTATTTATTTAACAACCAACACAACGTGATATCGGTTGTTTTAACCACAACCAGATGCACAGACAATGATTTCTTAACTTGAGGTAAATTTGGTAGGAATTTCAAACACCTGGAGCAAAAATTCTGCGCAACACTTTTCAGACTTATATACATACATGTCTAGTTCTATTCAAGCACATCGAGTAGATCATATATTCTGCGATATTGTATCTATAAACTATATACTCAAACGATAAACTTAGTAAATTAACAACAGTAACACAGTAAGTTAACTATTCTACTGCTACACTATAAAATATTGGAGTCAAACCTCTAATTCCTGAAATTCTAATCAATGTATCAATTAAGGACTTTCAAATCAAATCAAGATAATTTTATCGTAGTTCTGTAAATTATGTAGTACTCAGAATTAAATGTAAACGTTTCGAGAAAGATCCGGATATTTTAATTAGTCCCATCCATAAACACAAATCCGTAGTGCTGGTAACTAAAAACAATTAATATTATCTCGGAAGTACTAGCAACTTGTAGTAGGTATAACAATTCAAATAATAGAAGAGGAAGAAATTCTCAAGACATGCTACACTGAAGGTACTCCCAGATTAAACTTTTTTACCTGCAAGTTGAACCCTGCGTTAGGAGATATTAGAAACAATAAAGCGCATATTTAATATCTCAACCATACGTCGAAGTACACTGCTTTCCATTTTTCACCACTGCTGTTACTGCAATTCCAAATTACTCAAATGTTTGTTTTATTAGTGCACTGCAATCGTTTATCAGTAGCCCAATCTGAATAAATCTGATTTTGGAAAAAAATCAATACTCACAATTACTCTGTTTAGTTTAATATTTCGCACAATTCCCTAGCAGCCCGACGCCATATACAGGCTACAGACATGGTGGACTTTCCATACTCGCCGAGAGGTATGAGAAAATATGTAGAAAAACAATACTCGGCAAGAAGAGACAATTAGGAATGAACTCCGTCGCTTTAATTTATGGCCATATTCTATAGCTGTTTCACAAGTACGAATTACTTCTTGCTCTGTAGGCATCTATAGTTGCTTCTGGCCACAACACCAAGTGCAGCGAAGGAAACCAAAGATTTGTTTTCATTACTACAATTAGCAATGAAATCTTTTCTCTGAAATGCCTAAACAGACAATCCTCTATATTTTCCTGACCATATTGATCACATATCTTGTATGGGCTTTATGCCATCAGACTGAAGGTACATAGGACTATACATTAAGAAATGTATTGCAAAGTTCTTCACTGAATCAAACACCGACGCGTTTCCACAGCAATGCTGTCATTATCAAGGCGATAATAAAACTTGATAATGACAGCAGTGCTGTGGAAACGCGTCGGTGTTTTAGTTAAAACTTATTTGGTGTTTAGTGGGTTAAAGTGTTTGGTGTTCAAGAAATGAAAAGCTTAAATCTCTACGTTAAAGAAATAGTAGTTCCTCCGATTTGAGCTTTATTTTTTTAACATACGTTTTTGCCTAATACTATGTCGTTTGTAACCTTCTCAATATTTTTGGTTTACTATGCATTAACTGAATCTAATTTACCACAATACTGCTTATTCTAAATGAATTGACTTTATATCTTACACTTATATCTCCATATATAAGACATACATATTACACTAATAACTTTCTTCTTCGACACACTGTTCTGCAATCCGTGGCAAACGATACAGCGAACGATTATCATTTGATATATGTGTTTATTTTATTCTATGTAATCTACCGTTCACTTCACTAGACCAATTAGCACTTGTTTCCCTCTGGAGCAGATATTCGGATTATACATTACCAAGTCGGACATCGATAAGAAACGTTATGCCATTTGTTCGTGACTATGTTGAAAGGAGAATTAAAGCAGAATTGACAGATAAAAAATTGTGGTTATGTGTGGACGAAGCAACCGATTGACAAAAAAAATCTGTGGTGAATGTGATGGTACATACAATGGAAGCATTTGAACCGTTATCCTCCATCTTACTTGCTTGTCACAAGGATTATTTTAAATATGCAAATATAACATTAGTCGTTGTGGAACAGTCGTTTACATTATTAAAAAATATTTATTCCACATGCCGTACTCATTTGCCTGAAACAAGTGTGGAAATGATGAAATGTGAATGATGAAGTGTGAATGATTTAAATGTTTAATAGATGCCACCCAGTTTGTGATTTCATGGAAGTTTCTTTACATAGTAAGTGTTTCAGCAGTTATATGTATAATATATTATTGTCATTATTTTATGTGTAAACATTTATGCGTCCGTATCGCCTATGCTCACTGATGAAAGTCACGAACATAAATGATGCGAGTACGTAACCATTACTGAATGCTCGCCTTGATACTGGCTGCTCGGCCCCTCCGCGTTGTTCTCCACACTACACTGAAACGTGCAACTCTTTGCCGAGTCTATGTATAACGGTAACATATGTTGCTGTATCTTGCTCAGTAGCTTATATGGTGTAAAGGGGATGTATAGTGCTTTTCAAATTGCAAGAAACTAACTTTTAAACCCTTAATGCTTTTATTGCACCTCCGGTAGTAATACTCTGGAGAAGGGTACTGTTTACCTACTTGCAGCATATGAATGCAGGGGCCGGATTGAGTATAAATTAGGGCACTATAAGGTAATAGTAAAACGCTATTTTAATTGTAAATATATATAATAAATAATATACAAAAAATAATAAGTGAGATATATGAAGCTTAACAATTAGTTGGTAATGCACAATAAAATTGTAAGTCATGTTTATATAAAAGTAGACCGTGGCAGTATTATACAATATAATACTTAATATACACCGTATTTCACAAATCATCATCTGATGTGATTGAGTCGTCTTGGAAATCGATATCTGAGTCTGACTCTGAATTGTATTGCAAGTTTATAATTAAAGGTGGTACTATATTATATATATCCATGTATTCGTTTTCTTTTGATATTGCGTGTTTAACGGCATTTCTCCAATTATCAGCAGTTATATTTTTTTATTTTTAACGGGTCGATGGCCGCAGTGGTTAGGCGGCTGACTATTGTTGTGAGAGGACGATAGGTGCCGGGGTTCAATTCTCTGGAGGGACGGTGACATTTTTTCAGAGAGTTTAATCCCGGATCGACTTGCCATTCGCTGTTGGGAGCAAAGTGATTAACAGCGCGGCATCATAAAAGGCGATATGATGCTGTCACAAAGCCATTTAAACACAACTCACACACACTAAACTACACCGCAAGAGTTGCAGTGATAGCCAGACAAGTAATACAGCTTACGGAGTCACTGCAACTAAGCACCCACCACACATTAAAAAAAAAAAAAAAAAAAAAAAAATATGTTCCATCGCATTTTTTATGTGTGTTATAGTGCTTTCACTAAATTTAGGCGTTTGATTTGTTCGCCTTATGGTATTCTTAAGTTGGGCCCATATCAATTCAATTGGGTTGAAAATGCAATGGTACGGCGGTAAACGTAAAATTGTATGTCCTGCTTCTTTGGCTCTATTATCCACATAATAATATCATAAATATTCTTTTGTATTCATCACTTCTAATAATTGGTTTTTTGTATAATGCTCCTCATAATATAAATTATTTGCTTCTAAAAATTCTTTAATATCTTTCTTATTATTACATTTTGTAGGAACTTTATTTTGCTGTCGTGAATGATACGAGGCGTTGTCCATTACTATCACACTACTTTCTGGTAAATTTGGCAGTAAAGTATTACAAAACCATTCTTCAAACAAGGATGAAGTCATGTCCTCATGGTAATCCAAGCTAGAGCATTTTACATTTTTTGCAGATAATAGCGGCTGCGCGATCCACCCTTTCTCTGACCCAGCGTGGAGAATAATTATTCTCTTCCCTCTCAAAACCGGCGCGTCCAACTGACACGTGGCTGAATTGTCTACCCAACCTTTGCAAATAGTGTCGTGGGTATCATACCACGTTTCATCTAAATAACATATAAATTGCCCTTCCTATCTATATTTTTTTATTGCCATCAAGTATTCGTACCGCATTTTCTGCAACCTCGAACTTTCCATAATTGTGGCGCGTTTATCTATAGTACAAAATTTAAAACCCGCCTTTTTTAACGTCCGCCACAAGGTTGTTTTTGAACATTGGATATCAATAGTTTCATCATTAACTTTTTTATGTAAGGACTCAATTGTAGGTACAACATTTTCTCTATACATGCAATATACTTGTTGCCTAATAATATCAATTTCATACTCTTTAATTTTTCTCGGTGCTCCTTTGTCACTTCTTTGCTTTTGAGGCTCTGCGTTATTTTTAATTGCCTTGTATATTGTTCCAATAGGCACTTTGGTTAATTGCGACGTTCGTTGAATGTTCTTGGTTTGTCCTTCGTTATTTCTTCCATCAGAGTCTTATAGATATTGAGAAGTATCTGCTTTGCATCTTGTGATAAATATTTTCTCTTCCGTGCTCCACTTTCATCATCACTATGCACATCACGATCACTAACACACTCAGCAAAAGGTCGCCACATGTTCGTGAAAATTCAAAAAGTATACAGCAACAAATGTTAACTACAAATGATAAGTAAACTAAATATTACATGTATATATACCTACCCCCAAGTACCATTAACAATAATTACAATTAGATGACAGAATATTAGTTGAAGTATATATATCAATATATCATTTGCGTAATGAGGCCGTAATTCATACTTAATACGGCCCGGCGATTCATATAGTGTAATTAAGCAGGTAAACAGTACCCTTCTCAAGAGTATTACTACCGGAGGTGCAATAAAAGCATTAAGGATTTAAAAGTTAGTTTCTTGCAATTTGAAAAGCACTATAACTATATCTCCAGTCAGAAACCAACTCAGAGAAATATCAAACTTACCAGTGCATAAGTAATGCGAATAGCAAGATTATAATACTAACACCATCTAAATACATATATATACACACCTGAAGATGTAAACATTACTTTAAAAACCGAAACAACAAGGACACACCGCATGTATGGCACTTTGTCCAATAAAAAGCATTAGCGCTACAACGAATGACAACTTTTGGACATTGAAGTCGTAAACAATTACTGATCAATAACAAATTTTTGAATTTGCAGCAATTGATAGTTAAACGATATATAAACATAACCCAAGCTAGCATCGCTGCTTTGGGTAATTCTGATGACATTCAGTCGTACGATAAGAAAGAAAAATCGTTTGAAAGCCAATTATAGCATTTTGACCGCTCGCGTGATTCCAATAAAAATTCTTCAGTATAGCCGGTGCATATATTATTCATAACACCATTCAACGTTGAAATAAGAACCAAGTTATTAGACAGAAAATCCACCACTAGCCGGGGAAGGAAATGCGTACACATCTAATTTATAAGGTGAATTAATTCATTAATTTTAATTTAAGTGTTAAATTCCGTTTTCTACATAGTTATGTTGTGTAAATTTGAAAAAATGTTTCCATTTTTATTTAATAATTTTTTTGCACTAATTATACGTTAGTTTTATAAAACTATATTGCGAAAAAGCCATCTGGACAGACACTTAACACCAGTAAAAATATTTAAATAAATTGTGTTTTTTAATTATAACGTTTTCTTTGTTGTATTTTTTGAGTTCATTTAATTGTTTGATCGAATTTCGGTGCTTAATTTATTTGTACCAGTTACAAATACGAACAGCACGCAGAGCTGTGACATTAATTTAGCTTTCACTAATATTATAGTTTGCAATTTTTAAAGTGGAGTCTGAAAAGGAGACTTCCACTCCCATAAAAAAATTATTCAAAAAATACCTTACCCAATTTCTTAACTATTTTAAACTAGTGTGTATGCATACGTTTTCCTTTTTAATTTTTGAAAAGCAATTCAATGTTATTTTGAACGATATGGTGCCTAGCCCATGACCACGATGACTGTGTTTGTGTAGTTACAAACAAATTATAATGCGGCTAAATCTATTACTTTTATTTATACATATGTGTAGAGTCTGACAATGTACATTACTATAAACACCACAAAGAAGTAATTTTACCCTTTAGTAATGCTCCTATATGTATATAGCAGCGCCCATGGGAACATTTCACAAGTGCCTAACTGGGAATAGAAAGAGAAATACATTGGTAAAAGCAAACATGTTCTAACATGTTATCAAATAGAACCGATACTATGTAAACGGAGATAATTGCCGATCAATGGATCCACAGTGCCTGCCGTGCAGGGTGAAACGTCAGCTTTGCTCCAATTATACAGACTAATCTTCGATGTATTAATTGCTGTACGGGGGAAAAGCCGGATTTCACCTTCTCAGCGAAACGAAAAGGAAGGAGGAAAACACGATCGTTATCTGTACAGTAAGTAGAGTGAAATTCCTGTTTTCCCGTTTTTCCTTTGTCCGCGTCTCCCTTTCCCACCACCCCCGCTTCACCTCCGGAGTTTGTTCGTTTACACGCGCCTCTGCGTTTTGTTATTATGTAACACACTGAACATGTCAGTTGGTGCTAATTGATCTCTTTCCCGTTTGGAATCCGTCCCCGGTCGAGTTGAAAAAAACATTGATTCTGTTTGCTGTTGTCAGTTGCCTCGAATGGAAGAGAAGTTATTTACGAAAATCGCACGGAGTTTTTCATAACATTCTATAATAAACACTGGAGAAAATAAAGTGTAGCCTGTTTGTGAAAGTAAATATGTAAGGTAGAAATAAATAATGTTGCCTTATACCTCATTAAATAGAAAAAATATATAAAACGCTGGCGGTAAGTTTCTTACACCTTACGCATATGGCTGTTGTTTACAGGAAAAAGTCTTTGGAAGGTTGGCATAAAATCTTGTTTCCTCTTTACCTGAGAAAGATATACGAGTGCACTATGTCAAAAACAAAGTAACGTCTTGAACTAGATTGTGCTAACTATTAAACTTCGGAAATATCTCGACTTTACTTCTCTTGTTGTCCCATACTATAGACGTTTTTTTTTCAATCTTATATAAATGACTAGCTATTTATACAGACCGAACAAAAGTACCGCACACTTGCAAATATATTGTGAAGCATTGAGATTATCTGTAGTAATACCATAAGAGCTTTGAATTTATCGATAATTTTACGAATGCTTGTTGCATAGCGACAAAGACGAGTGTCAGTTTGACAAGCATTTAAATCACGACAGCCCGTAGGGACAACGATTTACTAATGTCTAACAGAGAACTTAGATTGCCAAATAAGGGAAAGTATGCTTTTTGAGGCCAGCTTTTATTACAATTTTTCAATTTTATTCTATTTCTCGTGTTTGATACTGATGTACAAGAGGTGAAATAGAGTAAAACAAGGTAACCAGTCCTAAAACTGTCTTGAGGAAAAGATAGAGAGACAGTATTTTCATTCCCACAGCTTTTTTACTTATACTCAATTGGATATATATCGTATGTATGTACATATGTATATAAATTTGTAATGTTTGTTACTTCCCTGGGGGACACATATTCAAAGTATGTATGTATTTGAATGCTCGATTAGAAACTGCTTCGCCTGAACATGTGAGTTTAGTATTCTGTTTTTCATAATATTATTTCATCTTATTAAACAGACGTGGATGACAAGATTTACCTAAGACTTGGTTTTTGTTACAAAATATACCCGGTGCTAGATTTGTTACTTAGCGTCGCAATATGTGGACAACTTTCATGGTATCACTATTCACAAGCATCCCTTTGGAGTTAAATGTGTTTGTCATAGAACTTCACTGGAAGATATTTTTATCAATAGGATCATTCCTGTAATAATTACCTACTTTGTCAAATTGGTAAAATTTCGACTTTATTTGATTTTATACGCAGACGTTCGTCTCTCCTATGGGCAGTCGTATCAGTCTTATACTAACGCTGATATGTAAAGATTATCTTCTCGAACAAGTGATTCCTTAACTTCGTTTTCCATGACCATTGATCTTCAAGTATGTCGACGACCTGGTGTGTTCCATTCCCATGAATGAGCAGGATAACATTTTACATCATTTTAACAGTTTCAACACATACAGTTCGCTATTGAATAAGATTTATAGAACTTCGCATCAAAAATTTGTTTTATATTTATGTACTAACCCCATATTTTTAGGGAGATATTTGAATTACCACTCTAATCATCCGATACAAATGACGCTTAATGTGTTGTGAGATCTAAAAAATCGAATTCTCAGGATTTCTCACCCTCAATTCCATGACAGGTCGATCGTATGTCAGTCTCCTTAACAGCACTTTCATAATTGCTGCAGAGAATAACTAAAGTAAACGTATGTTTTTAGAAATGTAGTGCATTTCAAAAAACATACGTTTTCTTTAATGATCAAAGTCACTTTCTCCGACACCCCCACCCAAATTCTACTTTGTTGCTAAATCTAGTAAGTTTTAATAATTGACAATTTTTGCCGCCAAACAAAATAACCTATTCTTTTCAATTACACATGCGCCTACGCGTTTTACTATCTACTCAGGAATTTTAATTCAATAACCTTAATTCTTTAATTTCATTTTTACTTAGTAAACATTTAAAACATTCACAAAAATTTAAGAACTGTGTGTTAATTTTATCCAATTTTATAATATACTCAACTGTCTATTTTATCTTTACTAGGTTCTTTGGTAGTATTATCATATAGAAACGCATCATTGACATGGATACTGTGCTTGCTAGTTTCTCCACTTTAATCGTAATTTTTTAGGATTACCATTGCATTTATAGTTCTATGTTTAGTGTATATGTTACAAAGATGAGTTTAATAAAACTCATAAGCTAAAGGTTACGACAACTATACCACTGGCTGCTAACCCCATCAGTTGAGGATCATCAAAATTTAGCTAAAGCTAATGTATTTGCAATGCTTTTTTTAAATTTAATGAGGTAGAACAACTAATATATAATTAATACACCAACGCAATATGAAAAAGCATAGTTCAATAAAATATCCGCAAAATACGGCATATAGAAATCTGTTTATTATAAATAGAGTCGTGTTTTTCGAACCTAAGATTTGATTTTAATTTTAAAAGGCCAGCCCAATTTTGATGCCACCTAATCACTAAAGTAAATCTGGTTAATTGAAATATTGAATAGTGTTATTGCCGTTTTCATTTTGTTTCATCTATAAACAAATATTGGGCGCGGTCAGAAGAGACAACAGCTGAAACTCAGCACTCAACACGTTGAGTAGTGATTTAAGCCAGCAATCACCTATTTTCTGAACGGTACGTTGACATCCATCCATCATTGAACAATTGAACTACAACATAACCTCTAACCACTCTAACCTATTTTTGTGTTTGTCATTAGTCAATTCGTGTTTTTTTTTTAATATGGGTAATTTACGTCGTAGTATAATATTTAATTTGTTGTTGAATGATGAAATTAATTTGAATGTAGTAGGATACAAGATTCTTTACCTATATAAAGTTATACCTTCATAATATACTTTATTTTACTTCCGTCATACATTTTACTATTAGCTGTAGATTTCAGTGTAACTACTCCATTCTTTATACAACAATTAACAAAAACTTTCTTATCCGTATCGTCGTACAAGTACATATTTACATTCTGCTATCATAATATAAATAAAAAAACTGCAGCTGCCACTTGTCAGATGTCAACTGATAAACTCGCGAGCCAAATAGAAAAGGATAGCACCATATACTGAGTTCACCCAGCGTAAAATATAAATGCTTAGTAAAATACTCAGCAGCTGAGTGTTAACACTCGCAGCGCAGTGTCGTTGAGAAGCAGTTCCTAGGATAGCAACTCAGCCGCTGACTGCTTCTGATCGCGACCAATGTTTTTACAAATGTTGACTCTAATAAATGCGTATCATGTATATAGGTTCCTCTACTTTATTGTTACGTTATATAAAAGTTCTAAAAACTATTTTATATAGCTAGTACAGAGTTTTATTAAAGTTCCGGAAAAAAGCATTTTTGTCAATCCACAAGTTACGGACATAAATTCAATATATGTAATTGCATTTAACATAGTTAGGAGGTTTAGTTGACTCAATACCTATAACCAACGTAATTCATTACATACTTGCAGCTATTCACGTAGAGAGATATGTTATACGATCAGCACTAAAAGGAGAGCAACGTACCTTGTCTATACAAATATCTACTTCAACGCAACAGCATAGCGAAGTGAAACCAAACATCGCCGTAAAGTATCACAAGTAGTCATATGTTGGATTGAAATAAATATCTGCAACTAAATTACAATAATACTACTAACTAACACAGCAACAACAGCACAAATCTCTCACGAAAAGTCTTTGGCATTGGCGAATGTTCCTTTTTCTAAAACCAAACTAAGGAATACGGAAAGAAATGGGAAATTGAAGTAAAGTGAAGAAGTTGAAATAATTAGCTGGTGTGAAAAATTAGTTAAAACTATAAACTGGAAGACAGGCAAACGATAAGACTGGAAACTGGAACGGCCATTAGTGCTAGTTAAAACTTTCATATCACACTGCTTTCAAATTTATAGTTATACTTACTCGTAGCTGAATCTCGCTTACTATCAAATATAATTAATATCAAATCCCTAATTTTGTTAAATTAATCAATTCACCAATACATTAGTTAGTTGCCAATAGCGGGAAAAGTCACGTATACAGGACTATGTACATTATGCGGACGTGGTTTAATAACATGCTATTAGCGAATGGGAAATTGGCGAACCTCGAAATTATCACCGATGGTAGGAAAAAATATCGGCCCAATGCTTTTCCGCAAGCAATATTCTTTTTTAGTTCCGGCCCCACAGTTCGCATTTACATGCGCCCACATGCGCGCATTAAAATAGAATTTGTGGCGGGTCGTTTCACACATTCCACTCGGTTTAAATAAAATAAAAACACCTCTCTGTCTACTGCTTCCGAAACCAGCAACAACGACCGATCCGTAATTATTCTTCCCGACATTTCGCACCCCTCCATCACATATACGAACTCTGGGATTTCAGAGTTCCGGTACTGTAACAGTAACTGTTTTTTTCTCCAACTGTCCAAAATTACATTCGAAATTCGCATAATATGTAACAACAGTGATAGAGAAGATGAAAATCTATATGTGTTTTGCAATGATTATATAGAGAACATCCAATTAATTAGTTATACGAGCAAACTCGAAACGGATTTCTAAAGTTACGTTTTTAAAGTTACGTTGTTATCACCTGAATCAAGGAATAGGCCATCTACGCTTCATTCTTCTTTAGTAAACAGGTTATATGTGAAATATAATTCATATACAAGTAAGCAAATATTCCATAGTGTAACTACTTAAATACATGTTATTATGTGGCCATCTGCATGATAATTCCATTGTGTTATCCCAGTTTGGTCAATATTAGTACATATAATAGTATATTATGACACTAGTGCATAATCAAGCTTTTAAAGCACGAGTAACGAGTTTAAAGCCACGACGCGAAGCGGAGTGGCTTTAACATATATTCAAAATGTGTATTAAAATCACAAACGTTAAAACCAATGTTTGGTTTTAACGTTTTAACGTTAAAAACGTTAACGTTAAATAATATTTTAAATTACAATAATTTTTCTGATACTATTAATTTAATGTTGATTTTAAATTCTACTGTGATTTGTTTCCGGATTCAGGCTGTCCATCTTTAATTAACTCACGTTTTTTCTCCTGAAGCTGTTCTCAATAAAGAACGAAAGCTTGAGAATTTAAACGATGAGTTTACTTACGTTCTGTACAGACCACATACCCGGTGTTTTTCAACCATATTTCCGCCCTAATCTTTAAATATTATTTTCTCTTGCGTTTCTGTGTAGTTCAGCACAAGATTAGATGCATAATTTGCGGAAGATATTAAGAAAACCAAATATTCTGTTCAAAAGTTCATGCGGCACTAGAAAAAATTCGCTGAGTGTACCTACTTGTTGAAAGTCAAGTAGCATGCATAATGCGATAAAGCATTATAAGCAATCTCAATTTTTATACAACGCTGTATTGCAAAAAGATTTAAAAAAATTGAAAGCAAGAGCACGTTTTTTGTGGTGGCTGCAACCGCAGGGGCTTTCTAAGCTGTATTTATCTTGCTATGTAAATTGTGTGTGTAAACATGTTTTTATGGTATTGTTACAACACTATCTTGCCATAAATATATTGCAATAGCTAAATTCCTACATTTTTCAGTAACACGTATTTTTCTTATTGCCTCTATTATGGTTTCCATTTCTCTGTGCATACTTTGAGTTGCAGTTGTAAAAGATATTAGCTCACTGTTCTTGCAAATAACTGCAAAGCTGATATAAAATGTCCAAGACGATTACATAACCTGGAACATATTTCATCAAGATATTTCAGACTTGCTTTATCGAGACTTTAGCAGGGCTACATGCTGTGAGCGAACAAACATTATCATCCGTGGATGTTTAGTAAATCAATCACCAGTAAACGAGGCATACCCATGTACCATCGGAAATAGATTGTCAATGACGAGGAGGCATGCACGGTAATGATAAATTTATAATTTATAGTATCACAAAGTATACAAAAATATGAAAATTTACATCAAAATTTATATCAACAGTAATCTTACGTCAATCAAATCTGTGCCAATAAACTGAGAAAATTGCTAAACCTCCGGAGCATACCCAAAAGTGTCACTACACATATAATATATGAGTAAATGTATACTCATAAATTTTCCGGTTTCTTCTATTCCTAAAGTAGATGTTATCAATCATCTGGTCTAGTACTACATACATAGAAGCTGCACCCCCAAATAATAGACATACATACAGATCACATCTCCTACATACACAAATGTAACCAGACATACGGAAACCGTTTCGATCTATTCATTTTTACAAACAGGAATACATATATTTGCTGTACAACACAAAGTACTGCTAGGTAATATACATATACAGTATGAAAATGATATGTATAAACCTCTAGTTTTGTTGTGTTGATATATGTACGTCACTGGTCTATAATATTACAGCCCGCTTTCAACAAGATACATCAGTAGCAACAGCAAAAATAAAAAGGAATTCTTACATAACTTGTTACCGACGCTACACTACAGAATGACTGATGCAAATAAGACAATAGATAAAAATAATAATCTACAAAACAAATAAAATGTTCGGAAGCTATAGTGTGCGTCGACACTTTCTACCTGGTCGTGGGGGGTTGGATTCCCGAAAGCAGCTTGACCCATTGGAGACGGTCGTTGGAACAGATGTTATTAATATAGCGCCACTGTTTTCACAACCAATTTCAAGAACGGCATAGTACTTACTCCGAAAAAAAAGGCAAGTAAGTAGATAGAGGAAGATTGAGAATGCCAAAACGGAAATAATTACCATACATATACTGTCGTCTATTAAAACATGCGAAACAAAAAAACTAAAAATAATAAGAGAAAATAAAATTTATACATATTATGTTCCTTCTTTATGTTAATTTTCTTTTAATGATGTAGTAAAAAAAAATTGTACTGTAGTAGCCACAATCTGCACATTGTAACTTTACATGTAGTACATGCATAGGTCGTTAACGCCAAATGAAATTATTTGAATATATTTTGACAGAGATTGAATTTTAACCTACAACTATAGTTAGGGAGTAAGTATTAGGAATATACACCGTCTATCAAAAAAGTCTCCATGCACCACTCTTTTTACAATATATTTTTTTGGTTTGTTCTTTTATTTAAATTTAAGTAGAATTGTCTGTCATGTAAGTATAGATAATCGCCTTAGGAGTAATTAAAATACAAAAAACGTGAGTTGAAAAACTTTATTTGACCATCAGTAATTAAACTATATTAGCAACAAAAATTGCGTCAAAAAAGTCTCCATACACTAACATACATACAACCTTGGCCAAATGTGTTAGACACCCTCATAAAACTCCATTATTATAAGTATTATTACACTTCCAAGAAAATGAGCATCGAATTTATACTTAATTTACATATTTAGTGCTTACTTTGGGACAATAGGTAAGCAGGCAGCAATTTTTCGATTTTAAATATTAGTGTATTGTCGACGCGATTGGAGAGGTTCATCGTGTAACAATTTGGTAGTCAGTGACTTGACTTTCACCTTTTAATGAATTTTTCGCTCATGAATTGACAAACATTTATCGAATTTTTACGTGTTACGTATCTTCATTTTGACGTTTTTGGATGGTTTAAGGCAACTTGGATATTTCGTGTTTTAATCCGTAGGCGTATAACACATGTTCTTTTTATGCGTATTTCTAATTTTCCCTTTCATTGTTTTCTTTTTTTAGAGCTTTTGGTGTAACCTTTTAAAGTACCCTTGTAGTGAACTTGTTAGGGTAACCTTTTAAGTACATAATTATCTAGTACTTATTTATCAACTTAGTACGACTCCAATAACCTGTGAAGTTTTACACGTAACAAGGTTCAAGATACCTTCGATTGTCGACCCTGAATAAACATATAGCGAGGTCTTACAGGTGGCCAAAGAAAATCTGTGAGGTTGCTGGAGGGTAGAATCAGCTCAGCAGTTGCGTCACCCCCTTGTGAAGCTTCCAAGCTGGTCCTGCGATAAGCTACAGGTCAAATTCTCGCTTTTACTTTTATTTTGTCAATTTAAAATTTCTTGCAAATAAGCCACCGAGCTTGATTTATAATCCACTATAAATTTTAAAATATAATAAATATAATTTTTTTAAATTTTCAAATATGTAAAGATCTTATATGTAAAGATAAAGTTTTTAATGTCGAGTTTAATTGCTGTAAAATCTGTGACGTTCTACTTAAGAAAGTTATATAATTGTCTATAGATATAAACATAGTAAGGGTAGTTTCTCGATAAATCGATAAAGCGTTCCAGAATTTTAGACAGAATAGGTAACAAGCTGATAGGGCAGAGGTCATTGTGCGATCTTGGCTGGCTAATTTTGGGGATAGGAATTACAATAGCTTTTTTCCAACATTTAGGGAAAACGCTATGAGCTAAACAAAAATTGATAATATGTGTAATGACAGGTAAAAGAAAAGGACATGAAAGGGTAACCATTTTTAATGTAATGCCATCAGATCCGGCTGAGTCGGACGAGAGATTTAAAAGAACCTGACACACATCCGATTAATTTATTAGTTGAAACTCAAATTCTGTTTGAAAGTTAGGGTGACGAGCGCTCTTATAAAATGAAATTGTGTCGTAGTCAGGAATAAGGTTTAAATTAGCAGAAGAAATAAAATGGTTATTGATAGCAGTCGAATCAGCTAGTTCCGTAGGTAACAACGGACGAGTTTTATTCAAGATCGAGTTATTGAGGGTACGCCACATTTGCCTAGAGTTAGCATTACGGAATTGATAATTGAAATAGGCCTTCTTTTCTGTGCGCACAGCAAGTGTGGTCTGATTACGCAAGGTCTTGTAATATTCATGATGAGCCGGTTTTCTAGTTCTACGATATCTTTTTAATGCTTTGTCTCTCAATCTAAACATCTGAGACAAGTTATAGGTCAGCCATGGAGGTTTGCGACCATGCACAACCCCACTTGTAAGTGGAGCATGCAGGTCGAACAAGGCGATTAAGTTATCATTGAAGAAATTTACTTTACCGTTAATGTCACAAATGTCATAAACGATATGCCAAGGGATGGACTGCAGGTCATTGGAAAACAGGTCGTAATTTAAGTTAGAGAATTTCCTGAAGGAAATGGGCGTGCCAGAAGGGCTAAGGTATTGAACATTTACTACACAAAAAACTAAAAGGTGATCAGAGATGTTGCTAACATCAATCGTTCCACAACCAACTAGATTCAAATTGTCTGGAAGGATAATAAGATCAATGAGAGTAGCGGCATTGCGTGATACTCTGGTCGGTTCATTAACAACCTGTACTAGGTTGTATGTATCAAACAGAGAGTGCAACAACGCGACACAACCATCATTAGTATCAAGCATATTGAAATTAAAGTCACCTAAGCAGATAACATTGTCACATTTCAAGAACATATCCGATAATGTTTCATCAAAGTTAGAAATATGTTTAAATCATTAGTTAATTAGCCTTCTTTAGGTTCAATTTCATAAAAAATTTTGTGGTTTCTTTCATTTATATAAGCACACTTGTTTAATATGCTTAAAGTGCATTTTTCCTTTAATGTTTCGCATACATTCTTACCCTATGTGCTTAGAGTTGGTAGACTAATGCAACCGTGCTTAGGTTGATTTTCATAAAGGCCATGATTAATGTACCGGGATTTATCTGCATCTTTTTATGGTTTTGGTTATTTCAGTTGATAAAGCAAATTGATCTTTGTGATCTGCCACCACGTCACCACTATTTTTAATTCCTTGTAACATTTTGAAATTGTAATAGTTTTCACTGTTTTGTAATCGCAATATTTTTTAAATTTTCAATATCATTAGGTTGTCATTTCGTCTTAAAAATATATTTCTAACGGGAATTCTTCTGTTTAAAGACAATTTGAATTCATGATTTTTTTTCGTTGATGAGTAATTGTTCTGTCTATTTGTTCTAGAGGCTAACTGTAACTGACTAGGCGCTGTATCTGATTTTCTTAATAACTGCTAAAAAACATTTAAGTCGTCGATTTCAAAATAACTTTATAATTCCAGGTCACATATATCTACTTATGTAGACGTGTAGAAATTATTATTGCAGGACACAATTCATAACTGCCGACATTAATGGAACATCGGGACAATCAATCATTTAACGCTAATCGAAATTCAGATTTTGGAGTTGCTATTGTAATCGTAGGTATTTACGGAATTCCATTGCTACTCTAAATATGAAGCTTGCCTGCTCGTATTCAACAGTGCATTATTAAATACTCCTCTAAATAGACACTGGACGGAATAGCGTTTGGAATTAGGAGAAGATTTAAGCCAGGCTGCTTGGTTGTTATAATTACCACCACACCGTTGGAAAAGCGATTAAATTTCGACCGCTCTCGCTACAATTATCATGAGCGAGCGCTGTACTCACAAGTTTTCTCTGTAATTCGGCATAGAATGCGGATAATTTGAACAGCATGTGGTTTAGAAATTATTTAACTATTTTACGAAGTGGTATTTCTATTTTAAATTTCCGTTATTCAATCATAAAATTTGGACCGGCGAAAAGCATCGAAAAAAGTTTGACACGAACTAAATAATGAAAATAAAATCATTTGGAGAGAAATTTTATATTTCTTTTTAATTGTTGTAAAAAACCAACTACCTTGGTACGACTTTCATATCTGCATTTGTTCATGTACGAGAGGCACGAATTGTACGTAACACACTGTTTCAAAATTTTATCAATATCATAGCCGGTCAAAGTTAAGCTCAAAGCCGGTGATTGTTAAAGGAAACAAGTTTCTAGAGATCTAGAATTATTTCGGCTGTATACGCTTAAAATATTGGTATATATACAGGGTGTTACGTAAGGTAACTACAAAGTGAAATTATGTTGTTTTAAATACAATTGCACCATCTTTAAAGTTCTTGGTTGGTTTAAAACACTCTAAAACATAGAAAAATTATTGTGTAAATGTTCATATAGACATGAATTTTTACTATTTATTTCTTATGTATTTGACCATCAGGATCTGCTACCAGAAACGTATGGCCCTATTGTTTCGACAAGTAATATTACTAGATATTTAGTAGTTATTTCTTCGTTCTGTTTGCAATATTCAGTGCAACAAAATGTTTTGGATAAACTATAGATTCTACCAATATAGAAGAGTTAATCATGAGTCGGTGCGTTTACACTATTCAAGTGAATTGATCAAGTCAGTTGAATTCAAGTGACTTGACCCTCCATTGGAGGAGTTTAGATATTCAATTCGCTTTCAAGTCACTTGAATTCAACTGATTTGATCAATTCACTTGAATAGTGTAAACGCACCTTAAGTATCGCCCAATGAAGCTGTTTTTTCTTATCAACAGCCTATTTTTACAAAACCAAAATACAAAATACATGCGATGACGCAAATAAAGTGTTCTAAATTCAGTTGTATTCTATCTCCTGAATGATTCAGTTATGGGTAATTTTTGCATTTATGGTGTTAAATTGTAGTTAAAGGTATCTTGATTCGATTACAACTCTATCACTTTTCTCTGTCCAACCAGAACATCATATTTAGTGGTCCTTTCGAAATACCCAAGCAATATAATAGCATAAACAAAACTACTACCATTAATTTATTTCTGCAAGTTACTAATACAACTAAAATAGTAAATAGTAAGTCATAATTAACTAATAAGTCGTTGTAAAGAAATACCAAATTGATTAAAACAAATGATTATAATTAATTCAATTCTCTAAAATATGGATATTAGCGCAACTGCATTTGCTAATGCGAATATCGTATTTACTTGAATGTTGTCAGTAACTAATTGTAGCCCAATGGAAACAAATATTTGTTTGCCCATTTCTTCACCAAATTCCGTGAATCGACAATTTCTTCTTTTTTGTTTTTGTGTAAGAACACGATTACTCTGAATCCGCCTTAACGAAACGAACACATTTGATTTTTAACAATAGTTGAAAAATCATTCCCAGGTATGAACCGTATCATACTCATGATAGTGCAGAAGTCGTCCTAAATCAAAGCACAGCAAAGATATATACATATACCATATATCAAAAAGCAAAACTATAAAAGATAGTGCGGGGCACAAATATAGAGTAGAAATAATACTGCTGCCTGTCAACGTTTTTCCTCCCACATAATACCTCTAAAAATATTCTGTGAAGTGAAGGAAGATGGACCCAAGCTAACACTAACCTTATCTATAATGTACAGGTATTGTCTTGGTTTTACTTCCTGTTTTTGTATTTTATTTGTACTTTTGATTTCTAAGTCCTTTTCAATGCAATTTATTGTCTCATTTCATTCTGTTTCACTTTAACTTTATATTCTTTCTCATCAGGACATATCTTTATATTACCTGCTGCGGATTTATTGAATGCAAATTTACCTTTAAATTAAACATATTTCAACCTCATTAGATTTCCTTTGTTTAGCAGATAAAATCTATACCATGAACATGAACGTAAAAAAAATTATTGTTAGTTTGAGTTTAGTATAAATTAAAGTTTTAATTGCCTATAATTCTTGTAATATGTCTATCCTCACGCCATAAAATCGTCATCTTTAATATGTTTCCGCCGTATTTCTGCCGTTTTGCAATTTCTGAATATGTGGATTTGTGGACGACATACAGACCAAATACTTAATCCATGATGTTAGTGACAATAAGGCACAATATAATTGGTCGTAGATGACCTTACCCGTGTGACTCCTCTTCTTTATTATACACCAAGGTGTGCGCATAAATGTCATCATTAATTTTACAGCAAGCTAGCTAGTATGGTACAAGTTGAGAATTCGATAGCTAATGGCAATCATTTCGTCCCTGATGGCTTTTACGTATCACCATAAGTTGAACTTCTGGGTGAATATAAACCGGATTTTATTGCAGCATTTTCTCGAATGGTAACTATTAAAGAATAAAAATTATGCCCTTTAAAATCTGTTTTTACGACTACAGTACCCTATGGTATATTGCTATGTAATATTAGACTATTCTTTATTAATATGACTGTTATAGAGCGTGATGGCCCTTAACGACACATTGGTTATTGACCGAAGTAATGTAGAAATGATTGTTACAAATATGCAATATATTATCATCATGCTTTTAATTCTGTTTCCACAGTATTGTACTATAAAGCTTATAGAGAGATTTTTCATAAATCTTTGCATAGATTAAAATATGTTATAGTTTACTACAATCAAACGCGAAATTTAGTAGATAAAAAGTGTGTTTTGCACGTGAACCTTTGAAATCTTGGATGCTTTGAATCGAAACTACTAAAAACCCATATTTTCAATTATTATTGAAATAAAGCGAATAACTAAAGATATTACCCAATAAATGATATTTTCTAATGTAAGAATCGATATAAATAAAAGAAGCTTTAGTTCTAGTAGACCGAGAGGGTGCCTCAAGAGTTATTGTCTAGAATTTCTTTAGGCTTGTATGCATATGACTATCTAGCGATGAAATTGAAACAAGATATCGGTGTTCATCAAAGAGAGTAAAATTCTCAATTCTACTGCTTTCTTGCGTATTATTATTCTTATGGCATATTCTTAGACTTAAGGAGAATGAGCGGCTAGATTTTGAAAATACGCTACCTAGTTCTCACACTTGACAGAATCATTTCTTCAAATACACACTTATATTCCATGCTTTAATAATGGAATAGTTGAAAGCATGATGAAAAGCTATGGTGCACAAGAACCAGTCAAAGCCTTGTATCTAACATCGTAACTCGATTTTAATTTTATTTCCCTTTTAATTGTAATTAAGATTCCCTATGTCTATTTCTTATAGTTTCTTTGTAAAAGTCAATTTAGTTGTTTAATTGGCCATAATGGCCATTTTTAGTACATAATGTACCAAAAATTTGGTTAAATCAATTATAGTTCTGACATGATAACAATAATTTCAGATATTAATTTTGTCTAATTTTTTCTTGAAAAGTAGCTAGTGGTGCATTACACGTTACTTCATATTTATTTTAAACCAGACAAAAATTAATCAATACATATCTTATTACATATAAATTTACACCATAAACTTAACACAAAAGAAAATAAAAAAGCTAATGAGATAAATAACTAATGACCCACTGCGAAGGAACAAGTTCAGTTAAGAGAATTTTAGGAAGACAAACACAGGTGGTAGTGGGGCCGCCAATTTTTGAACAACGCTGTATATAGCAAACTTTGGCAGAATCTGTAGAAGTTATTAACAAATAAGTATCACTAACGTGCTTTAGAAGGATTAAGGAAGAATTGACTATTATCAGATATAAACAAGGAAAGAAGTAACGATTTTGATAATGTGAGAGTCTTGGACGTTGAACATAATAGATTTAAGAGGGAATTCATAGAGATGTGTTACATTAATAAGTTAAAGAACTCCATTAACTTTAGAAAGGATTTGGAGAATTTAAGCGCCATTTATTGCGATCTCATAGCATAATGAACATTTGGTCAATTACTTTTAAGTAACTCTGTATGATTACTGTATACATACTTTAATGTTCGTTCGATCAGCTGTTTCTAGTATTGCATATTGTACTACATGTAGATTACCATTTTTATTTAACAGTAATTGTATTTGATTTTGAATTTTGTCATGTATCGAATTGTTAGCGTTTTTTCCCACATTGCGATTTTTCTCCTTTCATTAACATTGATTTTGTATCTGTATTGACGTATACCGATAAAAAATGTTTATTCAACTGATGTCTTGTCTTTACTTTATATACGCTCTAGAGCGGTCAACTTGTTAACATCCAATTCGTACGTTTGTGATCATGACGACCTTAATATTTTTTATATATTCAAATTTATGATATTTCACTTTACGTAAGTAGTTTATTTATTGTTTTAATGTTCTTTGACTAACTTGCATTTCGTTTTTTCTGTTCGATAGTGTACTCTGATGAAGCCTACATATTTCGGGCAAAAATTTGGTATTTTGTAATAAAGAAATAACGTATAAGGCGTTTTCCATCTTTATTTCTGCCTACATATTTTCTGAGGGAGTTTTTTCAACCGCAAATCGGTCTTATAATTATCAGATATATAAACCGTGGAGATAGCAAGAAGAGCTGTATGTATTTGAATGTAACGACTCGTCCAGAGTGTTACTTTGTAAGAAAAATTTTCACCTTATAATATTAAAAAAATAATATAAAATTTAGACCTTATCGATGCACCTTTGAAAAGGAATCAACGTCTAACATCATGTCAAGGACCAACTAACCACCTACAAAAAAACCCTCAAGAGAAGACGTCCAGCAGCTCGAGGAATGAAGATCGAAGAGAAAGCTTTCATCATGTAGGTGCATACATCAACACGCACACAAATATAAAGATAAATTAATTCAATAAATTTAATCATAAATTTGGTGATTTTATTTTTTTCAAGAAAATTGCTTTCAAAATTTCAGTTATTATTTAAAGTAACAATTTTGAAATTTGACTAGTGGCACCATCTCTAAGTAGATATGAATAGAATAGATTGCAGAATACTGAAAATTATCTAGAGTATTAATGAAAATACATATATCCAATGTGGCACATTTGATATATCTATTTTCATTAATACTTTAGATGTTTTTTTATATATCTCTACAATTTTTGAGCCCACTCTTTTATAATAAAATGCAAAACCTAAGATCATGTGAAACCCACAATCATATATTTATAAATAAGTTTTGTAGTGTTAGTAACAGGCGTTTGTAAAATATGAGGGATTCAATGCAATACGTTTCGTTACCCAAACTGAGACTTCGCACTGACAATTACTTTGAAAGCATTACTAGCTAGCACACTCACACAACAATATTACTCATATATGTATGTAATTATCTCATTGCGACTGTAAATATAATAATCCTTAAAATATTAAGAAACGTTATTGCTTACCCTTGAATATGTTTTAATTGAACTACTACAAATTTCTATTTAGTTGTTCGTGTATTTGTAAGAAAAACAAATGAAGATATGTATGTACAACAGCTTAAAATAGCAACTGAGAAGAACCAATTGCATTACATCTGTATTTGCTATCAAAGCGCGAATTTGCATATATTACATTACAAATTAATATTTTGTTAGGTAGATAATTTAGGAAAAGTGAATTAGGATATGTTTTGTTTATTTTCAAACTTTAGGCGTATATTATGTTACACGGAACTTCAAGAACGCTGTCCAAAATTAAATATTCAAAAACTGTAAATATATACAACCTTGGCCAAATGTGTTAGACACCCTCATAAAACTCCATTATTATAAGTATTATTACACTTCCAAGAAAATGAGCATCGAATTTATACTTAATTTACATATTTGGTGCTTACTTTGGGACAATAGGTAAGCAGGCAGCAATTTTTCGATTTTAAATATTAGTGTATTGTCGACGCGATTGGAGAGAGGTATGTGTTAGGAGTTTATAACCAGGATATTTTGTGTTGGATACTTTCATTTTTATGGATTAAACTTAATTAAGTGAAACAATGCCAAAAGTTTGTTAATTAACCAAAGTAGAACGTGGGCAAACAGTCCTACTTAAGACACAAAGTAAGACGTTAATCGCTATAGCGAGAATAATGAAGTATTTACGATGTGCGGTTCGTACAACCCTGCAACGATATGAATAGTAGATCGTCAACAAATCGACCAAAAAGCGGCCGGAAACGCCTTTCGAACCTATGAAAGTAAAGGGTGTCTAACACAATTGGCCAAGACTGTATATACCCTGTCATATCATTACACCATGTTTTAGCAAATACGAACGTAATCCATATTTTCATAATATGCATTAAGCATTCATATAGTTTATTTAAATTCTTTAAATATCTCTCATACAACTGATTTCTTATGGCCAGTGTATGTATTCCGTGAATTTTAATACAATTTTGAAACGGTGAACTTTCAAGTAGTTTGTGATTTAAATTCAATCGCAGCTATTTTGATGTCATAAATCAAAAAGCGGCGTAGTCAGAAAAACATACAGTGTCATATAAAAATTATTACAATCGCAGCTACAGGCTAACAACACCAAAGTGGATAGATTCAGGAAGTGGAAGCACGGCACCTTTACAAAACCTTAGAATAACGCAATAAACGCATTTATGGTGACATATTAAATGTATCAGCTGTGGTCATAGTTTACAGTTGTAATTGAAACAACAATTCAGTGTATAAAAGTAAAGGGCACTCTAATTAAATTGCGTGCAGTATAATATTATGTCAACCGTTTTACGATGTCAAGCATTCTGTACGTTACAGGATTGGTTTGTTAACTGTACCCATATTGTAATAAAAGTGTTTCTTAGTCAAGCGGCTGTTAGTTAATTTTAGAAAGAACTAGCTTTTGAAGATTTTTGTTAAAGATAATAAGAAATGCATTTTTGTTTCCTTAGAAACAAATACATAGTTATAGCTTAAAATAATTGCCGGTTTTAATTTTTCTGCTCATAACAGTTCATGAAATTTTCTCCTTTAAACGTAAGTTGGCAGTATAAGTTTAAAAACGTGTTGACTTATTCTGTTATATACGATTTATGTAGATTATGTAATACCGCGGACAGATTATATAGGTTTTGTCGTTCTGACAAATTAACACACGGTTCAGTTGAATAAAAAGTTTAATAACAAGAAAACAAGGACAATAATGTTCAAAGTGAACTCCTTCCTTTTCTATATATAACGCCACTATTCATTTGATGTTATTGAAGGCATTCTTCAAATTATGTAGTGTAATTGTCTCATACGCATTTGGTATCTATAGCTCTAGTAAACTTTTCATTAGGGCGATTTGTAAATATTCTATTTTTTAGGTGCAGATAAATGAAATAATCAATTATTGTCAAATCTGGTAGTCGCTGTGGAAAATCTGATTATCAAAGAATTCATGCAATAATTCCATCGCTTCTCCTATCTTATCTGGTTTATTTTACTGGAAATATTCCTCGCACAGCTCATCGTCATATAATTGATTTGAAAATGTCCGTAATAAATTATTCTGATATCGCTCCGCATTAACGGTATTATTAAAGAATATTCGACTAATAATTCGTCTACGAGAAACAACAAGCCCCAGTGCCTATTTTTGAAGAATGCAAGGGTGTTTCGAAAACTTCAACCAAATTGCGCAGTGTTTGATAATTTAAATATCCTGATAAATTACACAATGCCTCATCAGAGAAGAAGGATTTATACGTACGTCATAATTTGATCCTCAATATTTGCTATATTTTCAATTCTCCATCTACCACTACCTAATTTTCGAAACACAATTCCTATTTTGCAGAATTTTCTCGGTGATTGTTGAATTAATTGCCGCAAACTGTCATATGTTACTGGAAAATTTAGAAATTCTGTCCAAAATTCTTTTATACATGGCTACAAAGAGTACACGCATTCTCTATTCTCTAATTTTACATCATTTCTAAACTATGATTCGACAATAGAAACATTATGATGATAAATGATACTCTAAACATTTTTGAGTCTCAACAAAGCTAATACAGTACGCATTAGGACATATGTATTTTACTTATCACTACCAACAGGATATTTTGATTATTTCATGGCTTGGTAGAGAGCAAATTTATTTGATTGTGTAGTATATAATATTAATATAATGCGATAAGTTATACTACAAATCATGGTGACCCTTCTAAGTCAACCTAGCGGCGAAATTAAGGAGACCGAAGAAATACCATTATATCTTCCATGGGCAGGACTTTCGTGTTTTGTAAATATTTCGGAATTATAACAGTATAGTTTGTTACTAGCATAATTTAAAAGGTATTATATAGTCCCAAGAATAGCGCAAATATGTCTGTACTTAGTGAGATATGCTTCATTCAAAATTTTTGCTTGTCCAAGCGATATACATGCGTACGTATTGAGTTTTGAAGTGTATATTGCGAACGCCACAGATTATCCTGAAATAAATATTACAAACCACTTATGTGTCCATTATCAGGACAGGAAAACTTAATACTGAAATCACGTTTTCAGCGAAAAGATAAGCATCCTATTTATATCGAGGAATAGGATATACATACGTTCTTCTAGGAAATAATAAGCAGACAACCGTCTCTACAAAATTTTCATTAAATTTTACCCTTTGCTCTTATCATTTCGGGTCGCTTACTATGTCGATCCAACCCTGGCCAACGCAATGCGATCAGATGAGGAACTTATCCTTCCCGTTCTTTCAGACCTTGTACGAAAATGGAAAAGTGTTGATTGTGTTTTAATAGCTGCCGGTTTTCGGGAGCGGGCTTTATCGATTCGTTCGGCCAGATATTGCTCAAAATCCATATCGAGTAGGGTACCGTATCGCTGCTGAGGGATGGGACTGGTCGAACCGTAACCACAAAAACTACCCCAACGTAACGCTGTAGAAGGAGAGAAAAGGAAGATGACGAGAAAATTCGCTAAGAGAATTTACTGCGGCAGCCTACGTTTCATCATTTATCAATGCGTCTAAATACTTGGAATAACAGATGTTCCAGGTCGTGGACGTGTGTCTGGTATGAATAAAAAATTTGGACGAGATGAATTCTTGCGTATATTTTTATTTGAGTCATAGGGTAACCTAATAAAATGGCTTTCGCCTGTTTTCCCTTTGTTTTATTCAGGTTTTATATATTCATTTATTGTTTCTTTTCCATCGTTACCCAAAGTACGATGTTAAATTTTTTTCCAGTTACTTTCTACCACACAGGGTACTTGCGGTTATACAAGCTGAATATATGATGCTTTTAGATATTTTATATATCACAAAAGAATCACAAACAAAAACAAAAATACACTTAAAGAAAATAGGAACTTCATTAGTTGAACATTCGTCGGATAGTACACTGAGGGAAAAACAAAAATTGAAAAATTGATTCAACAAAAAAAATGGTAAATCCAAGAACAATTGTCGTTTAAATACGGCGAACAGGTTTTTTTTAATCAATGCATGAATTTTTCTGAGTGTAGATAAACATTGAAAGTTTTTAAGAAAGGAATGTACAAGAAGGCAACAATGCTACAATAGTTTTATACAAAACCTATGTTTTCATTTATCTTATTTTTTGAAACGTATGTGCCAGATATATTTGTTTAATCCAAGTAGTACCTATTTATTAGTGCTGCGGAAATCGCCAAATATTACAAATCGATTAACCGACTTTTCCTCAAACCGGTTTCATTAAAATCGATTAATCGTGTTGAGTCTTTAAAATCGATTTTTTATACCGATTTTAAAAATCGGTTCAAAACCGGTTTAAAATCGATTTTGAAATTGGCTTTAAAATGTGATTTTTAAATGGGTACACTAAGTTTTTTGATTAGAATTTCTGTTTTGATGGCGACAAATCGTCAAACATAAATCCAGTTTAGCAATAACATTGATTCCGCAATATAATTTTTTTTTTCGATCGGAAAGAAGTTGCAGCTACTCTTTTTATGGTATATACGTTAGAATACTGATTGTTACTTGTTTTATTAAATTTCATTTATTCATATTACCGCTATTTATTTTTTCATCCACGTTAACCACAACATGCTTTATGAGGTATAGATAAATAGCAGGTGTCGCTGTTTAGTATCTCAACGAATATATTTTGCATAATAAGCACAAATGAATGAAAGCATATTTTCAGTATTTTTTTACAAAACGCACTACATTCTCTATCTAGACATCATCGTGAATGTATTATAAATATTAAAACAATTGCAAAGCCATACAAAGCGAATTCAAAAAAAAATCGATTTGAAACCGATTTTAAAATCGATTTCAAAACCGATTTTTCGATTACGATTTCCGTTTGATGGCGGTTAATCGCTTAACACAAAACCGGTTTGGTATAAAACCGATTACGATTCGCAGCACTAGTATTTATGTTACAAACTAACTCATGGTAACTCGATTTAGATTTTCGTGAATACTAGTAATTAATGTAACTATTAATTGCTTAATCGAAAAAAAGTCCACAAGCGAAAATACAAAATTATTAGATATGCGATACACAATAGTTGTATGTGTATATTATCATTCGATGCCATCAGACTATACCTAATAATTTTTGTCCATTTTTCTTTCACTTGGCATAATATGAAAATCTATAAAATTCGTTTAATTCAATTTATGTTGGCCTTGTGTGTGCAGCACTCCTGTTACGGATTATGTTGTATTTATGCGTTCCATTTTCTTAACGCTACAACCAACTGACCTATTTTTTTTTATTTTTGGTCTTGAAGAAGGTATCTGTGAAGATGATCTAAAGTACAGTCTCTGTCATCCCGAACATTCTACTTATTTTTGACTGCTGTTTGTTTGGTTAATATCCGTTGTTCTAAAGCTTTTTTACCAGAAATCAATGTATTTTTTATGTGTGGTGCTTAGTTGCAGGCACTCCACAGCAAACAGTATTATCAACTTGTCTGGCTATCATGCAACTCTCGCGGAGTAGTTTTTTTTGCAGCGCTAATGAAAATATAAGTCATTCGCTGGTTGTTGAGGCAGCGGGGTTGCAGAAATAATATATACACTATAACCTAAATTATCAACTCAACGGTTTGATCTTTTACAACTGATCTAAAATTTCATATATTTTCAGATTTCTTATGGAACTAATTTGAATAATGTCATAAAATAATACAAATATGTGAACAATATTCGTCGATAAAAAATATAGGATACCTTATACACGGAAAAAAACTGGTCACAAATGTCAAGTGTTAAATGGCCTAATGGCTTAGGCAGGTGTAAGCATATATACGGTCAGCATATTTTTATCTCACATTATAACATCTTTAACTTTTTCTGATTTAGACAGAGTTTGCAAAATGAGCTCGAAGAAAGAAAGCAGGCGTGAATTAATTGTGCGAAAAAAGCAAGAAAATCCGCATTAATCTCACAAAGACATTGCAAAAACGTTAAGTATTGTAAAATCAACTGTAACTCTTATACTTGAAAACTTCAGTGAATGTTTAACTACAAAACGAAAAAGTAGAAATAGACGAAAAAAAGGATTTACTTCAGAAGAGAAGGCTAGAGAAGTGGTATGTGCATTTCAAAGAAATCCTGGCTGCTCTATCAGAGATGTAGCTAGAAAAGTGCATATGTCGCTCGAATATGTACAGGAAGTTCGCAGAGAGAAAGGTCTTCAATCATATAAAGTTGCATTATTAGCACCCAACAGAAACGACAAACAAAACAAAACCGCTAAAACTCGTTCTCGAAAACTTTATAATATTGTCCACAATTTTGGCTGCATGATCATGAACGACGAAACTTACATCAAAGCAAATTTCAATCAGCTTCCTGGTAAATTGTTCTAGACTGCACGAAAAAGCGACGATGTTTCACCTAAATTTAAACAAAAAAAGTTTGCGAAAAAGTGTTTGGTTTTGCAAGCAATTTGTATATGCGGTCATAAAGACAGCATTTTTGTCTCGACTGGTTCGATCAATCAAATTTATGTCGAAGAATGTCTACAGAAATGATTACTACATTTACCCTGCGCCTTTTCCAGCATCCTGACATTTCTCAGTATTTGCATAACCTCCACAGACTTCAAACAAAATGAGTGACACCCATATATGTACATTGTTTCTGGAAATTTCTGAAACCACCCCGTCTCACTGAAGCTGGCAGGCACTCGGATTGACAGATGCACTAGGTACTTTAAAGCAGCAAATATGAACGTATTTTAGGAATCTCGAAAAGACGGTAGGTGGAATTCTAGAACAGTACATGACGATAACAGAAAATAAATGTATATTGAAGATTAACCATCTATAACTTCGCGCTTCCTTTATCAATTACACCGCTTATATTATATGTGACTGGTAACATTTATTTGTCTGGAAATGACAATCTTTGTTTTTGCATCGACGTTATTAATATCTGCAGTTACCACCAGCCGCAAATTTCGCTCGGTTACCTGTTTGCCGCAAAACTGACCGCTCTTAAATTATTAACATTTTTCGTAAATATGCACTTCTCAATTCCCATTCGGATAAAATATAATAGCATTATTTGCTTACGTGTTAATCTAGTAACACACAATGTATACATTTACGGTGTTTTGTAATTTAAATTAAACTATAAAACAAAACGTTTTATAACATATTTTATTTCACCTTTAAACTATATTTAGCATGTCCCTTTTTATAAAAGATGTCTTCATTCTTGTTTCGTTGATACTAACATCAGAGCTGTAGATAAAGATTCATGACTCTCCCCAAAAAGCATATATGCTAGCAGCACTTATTTCAATTTTCTCATTCCTACAATCTTATTTTCGTATTTTTTCGCTCCCACATTTCTTTATATTATTATTTACATTCGCATACAGTGTCACAGACGAACGGGTAAAAATAACTACCTCATCCGAAATCTACTAAAACTGTTTGTGCTCTATTCAAAACGCGTTATATATCCTCTGCCGTCCAGGACTTAGAACGACATAAAATTCCAGTCGGACTCGATTTGTTTTCTCAATGCCTAGGCACTCCAATAAATCTTTTTTGCCTTTTTTCATCTTATAGTGCGCAGTTGTGCTCTCCTAAGAGGAATTTTATTTATATTGACATCAAATTTGTCTGGGTTCTTTGTAACCGCCGCTCCTTAACGCAAACACAGACAATTTTATAGATATATATACGAATTCGTATATAGATGAGATAGAATAGACGTGGAGAAGAAGACAGCAAGATACTGAAAATGTGTGGCGGAAAACACCATTATTGCTATTTATTATTATGTGTGTAGAGATTACTACATGTAGTTAAAAATAATAGAGGAAAGTTAAATTTTATTGCTTTCGTATAACCGAACTAGAAAGCCATGGAAATTTATTACCGACAATAGTGAAAGTATTAAGTATGGCAACTTCATTACCTGCAAAACATATTACGTTTACTATTGCTTTTTGTAATACCTGCACTAAACGCTACGATACTAATAAAAATGATACTTGTTTTTCATTACCATAACACAACAGATAGCTAAGCTTCAATGTAAGATACACCTTAGTATACAAAATAAACTTAATCCTGTTTAAGAAGTAACACAAACTTACGAAGTCGATATAGCTAATTTAATATTCGCCTGCCAGAGTTATTTTAAAATAATACGCGTTTAATCGAATCCAAGAATCAAGTCACTGTACTCGTGACTCTGCTATCAATACATCTGCACACCGTTATTTCGTCTAGTGTACACACATACTATTTTTTCTCCTTATAATTTCTTTTTTCATTCGGTTAATCTTGAAAGTTAATTTTGAAAGTTATATCAAATTGAAGTGCATATTTTTCTCCGCAAAATTGTAATACTCTCGCTGTTCTTCACTCATTATATTTTTTTTCCTCTATAGCAGACCCATTTGAACTATTTTCACCGGTAAAGCACCGCAGCCTGCAGGCTTGTTGTGTCACGTCTGTATATTCAAGTCACCCATTCTAACACGGTAGTCTCCTCCAGTAATCTGTACAGGTCCCTAACCGAGTGGGTAAGGTATGTCTTTGGGTCTCCTTTCGTTCTCCCAAATAGATTTTGCCTTCTGCGATCTAGTGCTCATTATATTACTCAATCTTAGTACAATTCACACAGACGATTACTCGATTACGATTACAGGCAATTTTTCGCGATAGAATACCAACACCACTTCAAATTCACAAAGAAGCCAAAGCGGAATTGAATAGGCGTATGAGAAATGGAGAAACAAACTGAAAAATTAAATATCATAAAGGTATTCCAAACATTGTACCTTTAAACTAACCATAACCACCATTTCCTCTGCTCCAATTAATATTTACTACCAAAATACCCGTGGTCTTCGATCAAAAACTCATACATTTTCTATCAATGCCTCGATTAATACCGCCGAAACATTAGCACCATTCTACAACATTATTCGATCCGATAAGAAGTTTTCTCTAACCAATCGATCCACTGGTGGAAGAGTACTTACTGCTATAACAACTTGAACAGCTTTTAAAAATGTAAAAATGAAAATTAAATCACCCAAACCTCAGCGGGTTACGAGGCTTAAAAAAAACAGGGCGCCAATATGCAAATTTTTTAAATAGGGGTGCATATTCCCCGATAGAAACATGAGCTCTCAAGCTAGGTGCGTGTAGTGAGAATAAATAAAGGAAACACTAACTAACTAATAACAATGATTATTACAACACCTTTTTAAAAGAGAATTAGAACAATAATAATTTACAATTTTAAATAATATTGAAATTTTACAATAAATAAACGGTTTAAATTTTAAACATTTAAGGAAAGCTTGTTTAAACAAATTACAAGAATAATTTAAACTAATTAAATAAAATACAATGATGAAACATTCTGAATATATGTATATATTATTAAATCAATAGCAGATAAACTTATACTTATAAATAAAAAAAATTATATTTGTGAGTACAGTGCAAAAGACACAAAAAAAAAACATGAGAAAAACCTAAAATTTTTAAGTTGACGTGATTCTAAACCAGCTGGTATTTATACAATTATTTTATCTTTACGCTTTTTTTAAAAGAAAACCCAATTAGCCTGATTTATGCAAGATTTGATTTTACATATCTTTAATCGAAATAATAAAATAAAAAACCAATTTAAAACGCCTAACCTTGTGTTACTCCTTAACCGAAAAAACCCTGCGACGCAGGATACATGCTTAGCCTCTCTCTCTAGTTCTTTCTCCCACACTGTCTTTCTCCCGGGAAATGTTACAATGTTCTGGACTCTTTGGAAGGTATGGAACACTCATTGACCGACCTCGTGGAAAATTTAACCTACAAACACGACAAACGAAAACCAGAAAATGTTTCGTACGAGAAAAAACGGTTAAATTTATTTCTACCAAAACCTCCAAGAAATGATCTACCAGATAATATCCTATTTCAAAACATGTAAAATGTGTATATACTCTTAGTTAAAGTTAACAAAGATAATTAAGAAAAGGAAATTAATAAAGATACTAACCGAATCGAAGACTGATGTACTCGTCCGGAAGAGACAGTGGAGCTTGCAGCGCCAAGAGAGAGAAGAAGGAATTTATTTGACTTAACTTACCAAGTCAACTCGGATATTTATCGCGCAAGTGCAAAAATTATTGCGATGAAATACAGCACGGTTCAAAAGTAACGGTATAACCGTTACACTGCTTGGTCTAATACATTAAACTATGAGTATATCAATACTGATGCTATCACATCTGCAGTCCCATTAGTGGATTTAGTAACATGAAATCGACTTCAAACAATTTTCATATTCTTACACTCTACATATCTATCTTCTAGCACAATTTTGAAATCTTTTTTGAAGCCCTGGAGGTTTTTCTTATATTCTCTTCTGATAAATCATGTATTTTGCTTGGTAACTTCAATATACCACAGCTTTCCCGATATTTCAATACCTGTGACAAGTCTACTACCTTTTATGCAATTCACTCCAACTTAAGCAATATAATCATATAGTTAACTGTGATAGTCGTCTGCTATAGACTTATTTCTGTCCAATATCATACACTCAGTGACAGTTGAATTCGATGAGTTTGAATTACTGCAAACAATGCCCAAAAGTTTCCTTCAAATAACAATCTCAGATATAATTTTAATAAAGCTGACTATCAAAAACTAGACTCTGATGTTTCAAATATCGACTGGACTTTCGTTGAAAACTATAATGACGTGAACATTGCTCTTGGCGACTTCTATAATGTATTATACAACATTTTGGATGAATCAGTTTCAAAATTTACAGTTGATTATAAATCTAACTATCAACCATGGTTTACCGAAGATATTATCCATCACTTGAAATTAAAATTTTACTGCAGACGAAAATGGAAAGCCACCAAGGACCAATGTTATAATAATAAATTTAAAAAATTCAAAGGAGAATCCCTGATTGATGATTCGTATAGGTGCTACGTGGACAACGTTGAAGCCTCTATTATGAATAATCTAAATGAGATATTTAGATGCATGCGTAGTAAACGTAGATCTTCCCGCATACGTAATACCTTGACTTGATGATTCTACAATGAACTCTCCGCAAGATACAGTCAATAGATTTGCCGATATGTTTTCTTCTATTTATCTTCCTGATACACCTTCTTCTTTAAAAAATTCTGGCTATTACCAATTATCAATTAATTTACTTGATACCTCTTCATCAAAACCGCTAGCCCTTATCGTAAATGTATCTATTAGGACGTTGGAATTTCTTGGTCGCTAGCGAATTTATCTAGTCAGTGTTACTTAATATACGTCCAGGCAAAAAAATCGCTTGTTTTACAAATAGCTGCTGTGTTCTTTTCGACAAAAATATTACAATTTCAATATGAAAGCAGTAAATATACTAACTGCTTCGCTGCTGTTTGGTGAAGTAAACTTTTATTATTTAGTTAATAATAGTGCATTGTGATGGTGGTCTGTCGGTGATGATAGTGATACGTATACTTTTCAGAAACTGCAGTTTGGGTAGTTGGAATATGTATACTGAAAAAGTCTTGGAATAATTCTGCATTAAAGATAGTACCGCCCTTTTTTTGTTTATTTTTAGGTGTAAGAAATCAAAGTTTTCTCCTACTGTTGAGTAAATAGGCAATTTACATACATTTAAAATGACAACGAAATTATATTCATTTATAAGAAAGAACTTCTTATGACAACAATTTCTTTCGATTTAAGATAATGAACGTTGTTGTGTGGGAAAGCTGTCCTATTTTTTTTGTAAAAAATCAAATATTCTACAAAATTATTACTTCTTACATATTAAGAAACAAGTTTAGTAGTAGAGTTAACTAGAATTACAATCAAAATTTCATATTTTAACCTTAAAGACATACCTTAGAGTAAAAATGAAGCACTATTAAATTTGGCTAAAAACTAACACTTTAACATAATAGTGATTATCTCTATTTTAAAGAAATCTGAATTCTTAGTAAGAACATATTAATATCTGGCGAATAAAGTATTTTTACTAGTGAAGGAAACATTGTAAGAAGCTATGGGGTGGGGTAACTAGATGGAACCTGTGCATTTTTTCCTTTTCGTACTATATTAATAACTCATACCGTCATAGAAGTATTGTTTAACAGATAAAAGCAAGAAACATTTCAAAATAAGAAAATACTTTCTGATTATTATTCAATTCGGTGTAGTGCGTAGTACTACTCCAAAAGGGAAAATATATTTGGAAAACACATCTACCTTTTATCTTTCACTTTCTTCTCGGCAGCCAAATATTTATTTAGTTCATTTCCAGCGTCGGAGAGGAACCCATATAGTACAATAAATGGGTCTAGCCCCGTCATTATTTTCAACTTTGTACCGTCGTAATCTGCTAAAATTCAGTTCTCAAGCAGCCCTTTTCTCTTATAATACACCTATTTCTTTTTAGTTTGCAACAGTTTTCGCTATTTCACCGTCGTAAAGTAGACTACGCTCCGAGGAGAGATCCCTCGCTTTTTGCTTAGGTTTTACTTTAGAAACACCAAGAGCTTCGCAGCAGTTTCCGAGAAAACGTTAGGGAAAATGTTTAGAATAGCTTCTTATGTTCATCCGAAATATTTAATTTCAATAAAGTAAGATGCAGAGAACTTTTTAATTTCGTTTTATCTTATTATATTATTATTATATTATTATGTATATAATTTTATCTTAATATAATTATATAAAAGGGAGCATTTAGCTTTCATTTCAAACAAGTATGTAATAATATGCATATATGCTGAGGATTGGCTCACTCTCTGGGACCATTACAGAACTTGTACATACTTTTTGGTAAACTATTCTATTACATATTAGTACGCATAAGTTTACAAAACGTAACATGATTAAATTAAATTTAAAATATGTATATGTTTCATTTTATAAAATAATTGATCTTCTGTTCTAGAGTTATCACACCTCCAATATAACCAACTTAAAGTGTCTGCGGTTCTCTTTGGTTCATTAAAAGTGATCATTTTTACCATACACACATCACAATAATTCTTTACGAAGAAATGGAATATATGAATTAGACTGCCTTCATCATCTGGGACGAATTTACTAGAGAAGAAAAGAAAGACCACGTCTCGCGCATATGCAATTTCAAATACCTAGAAGCATTTCTCAATTTAATTTCACCTTTCTGCATAATATATACCTTTCAGATCTCAGTTTTTCATAGGCAATAAACACAAAGATATTCTTTGCTTATTTATTTATTGAAATTTATTTCGAATGACCGGCAATATAATTGATAGGATGCTAATAGTGATAGAGTAACATATTCTTTTATGTGTGGTGGATGCTTAGTTGTAGTGACTCCGTAAGCTGTATCGGTTGTGTGGCTATCATGCAACTCTCGCGGTATAATTTTGTGTGTGTGTATAATTGTGTTCAAATGGCTTTGTGACAGCATTAAACTGCCTTTTATAATACCGCACTGTTAATTACTTTGCTCCCAACAGCGCATGGTAAGTCGATGCAGATTTCCATTCACCGAAAAAAATGTCACCGTCTCTCCGGAGGATTGAAACCCGGATTCTATCGTTCAGCCACAATATTTTTCAGCCATCTAACAACTGCGGCTATCTACCCGTTTAACTATAATGTTAGCAACATTTCCGTAAACAATTTTTCTTAGGAAACACCCTACAGACAAGCCGTTTCAAATTCCTAGAGGGGATAAAATAGGGTGGCAAATTTTGTATAGAAAAAAATATATATAATAATATATTTTTATTGTAAAATTTGCTTGAAACTTGGCTCTAATGCTCTTGACACAATTAATAAAACACATGTTTAAGTGTTTCTTTCAATAAAACCCTTAACGGAGTGACAAAGCTTGTATGCAAAATATTTTTTATTGGCAAGTTTACTTGAAACTGTGTAATACTGTTTGCCACAATTAATGGAACTTTAACTCTCTCCTTATTTTGTAGATTGTTGCATACAGTTAACATTGCCGCAAACTTATTTTATACCTGTTTTGTACCATTAATTCTTATTATATTGAAATTGATATTGAAATATGTTATACCATGCAATGTGTAATCGGTGACATTTTTGTGTAGAACTTGTCATTGCATACTGAAAAACTTCTTGATGTTTAGTTCACTGCAGTCGTGAAATATATAATCGTTAAGTACCCAATGTACAAAAAGTGAACTTGGATTTATTTTATTATTTAAGTTAATGTTACACACTTCACAAACTCGATAATTTGTATCGATGAAATCTATATCATTCACCAGGATAAGTAAATCTGCACATATAAAAAACACATATGCAATTAATATATTAAACAAACAGTTTTGTGTTTTATATGATTTTCACTGTATAGTTGTTATATTGTTGATATGTGCGTTATAAATGCGCCAGCTTTGCTTTTGTACTATTTAAAGTGAATATCGCAATACGTATGTGTATATATACGTACAACATGTAGTACATGTGTATGCCCATTTCGCAATAACACTAGCTACCGTATTTCCATTATTAGATTGTAAGGCAATTTCGTGCAAGTTTAATTCGAAATATCTCCATGCCATACTACGAACCAGTTAATACATAAACTGAAATCTACATGCATAACAAGAATATAAGCGGGTAACGTATGTTCAACCCCGCTTATTTAAATTTATTGCTTCTGTTAACAGGTTCTCCTTCTAATTTCAATTTAGCAATTACGCCGGACCATCTCCTATCTGTTACCATTACAATAAATACAAGAACCCCAACAGTCTTTCTTCGATAGTACAAAACAACCTAATTGCTAAAGAAGTTATATTTCCGATTGAGTTTGAAAATGAAATATACAGGGTGTTCCCTGAGGTAACTGGCAAAATTATACCATGTGTTCCAGAGATGATTCTGATCAAAAAAGGTCATATACAGCATAGGTCAATTCCCTTCCGTTTTCGAGATATCCATAAAAGAAGAAATGTTTACCAATAGACATTTTATTAAGAAACTACAAAATAACATAAAAAACTAGGTACTATTATAATAACTACTCGAATTGTTCCCCTACGCTTTTCCGAACATGCTGCTATTCTTCTCGCGTGTCTGGCTTACCATTTTTATAAACACGAGATTTAAGGTAACCCCAAAAGAAAAAGTCGAGTGACGTAATGTCAGGGTAACGTGCAGGCCATGGTATAGGGCCTCCTCTTCCTAACCGCCGTCCATGAAAATTTTATTGTAAATATTCAATAACTTCCTTTCACAGAGAAACGATTGCCCACAGTTACACTATGTGGGTCTTGATGGGCCCAGTTGTGAGAATTCCTGGTATTGTTTATACAGTCTTGAGTAAATTGTGGCTCGTCTGTAAAAAGGATACGCGAAATAAGCTCTAAATTATTATGCAACCATTGGCAAAATTGCAAGCGATTGGACGAGTTTCCTGGTAATAAATAATGAACTTTCTGAAGATGGTAAGGATAAAGTCCATTGAAATGTAAAATTCGCCAAACCTGAATATGACGAACACCGATCACTTGAAAAATTCTGCGTATACTTGTCTCTACTCTCTACTCTCAACTTCATTTAGGACAACGTTAGCTTGCTGAGCACTATCAAATTTTTTTTTTCGACCGTTGAATTGGGAGAAGATCCCGTCTCCCTCCAATGCTGAAAGACTGATCCATTTTTTTTTAATTTTAGAATAAAATTCATAAAACCAAAGACTTTTTTTCGCAAACATTCTAGAACACGTTTATAAATTTTATACCGTTTTGGTCTTACTCTGTACCGCCATATTTAGGCATGTTTTTTGTGATGTTATAAACATTATCTAAGAACAGGAACCTACACTTTTTTCCCCTTTTATAGAGTGTTTCATTGATAATTTGATAATTACAAGAAAATATGTTCTATTGGTTATTTGACAATGGTGTGTATAAAATTGAACAAAAGTTGCTGGAAATGAATTGAGAGAACAATCAAGACGTTTTTGAGAATAATTTATAACAAAATAACTAAATTAGCTTACGATAAAATAGTACGGGTCACTATTTAAAAAAAGATGTTGTCATCGACAACCGCATACTATCGTACAAGTTAAAATACGGCCAATATATGGTTTTACATTCTCCGAACTTGTTTCGTTCAATTCAATAAAAATGTTCTTATTACAACTATTCATTACGAAGCGTTTGACAGGTACCGTACTTATATTTTGGAAAAGAATGTGCAATTACCAAATGTGCGATAATGAATTAGCTGTGTTATCTTCATCAACAGGATCACACATTAGTATGCTAATCCCACACGGTTTAATGGGATTCAGGTCTGAGCTATACGGCGGCCAATCTAATCTTTGAATTTGAGCTGCACCAAAGTAATTAGTCACTATGCTGCCTGTGTTCGAGCGTTATCCTGCATAAGTATGAATCTGTCAAAACCAATCTGGTCCACATATGGCGAAACATGTATGGAAACACATGATCTTGGAAAATGTTTTCGATATTCAAGTCACAAGTTATTCTTCCATTGGCTTCTACAAGTTCGGCGCGTTCATAACTTATACCTTCCCAAAGTGTTGTGCCACCACCTGCCCCCAACTCTTTTATATGACTTCCATAATTAGATTCTAGTCTTATCAGTGAATAGAACATTTTTCCAATTCTCCACTGAGCATTTGTTCTGCCAAATTGTATCGACAAATTTTGTGATTTTGGAGAAGACGTGAAACTTTGTTGTCTCTGTATAACCGCTCAGGAGCTAGCATTAACATGTTTTACACTTACTCATTTTTGAGATATATGGATGTCAATGTGCAATTTTGCGAGTGTCACAAAACGGTCATCAATTGCGAATGTGTACCTTTTGCTCTCTTGGCCGGGTCTTCGTACGAAATTTACAGTCTCTTGATACCTTTCTAAAATATTTGATACTGTGGCTGAGACATCGCGCGATATGTTTTTGTCTCTATCCTTCGTCATACAGTGTTACAATTTGTGCCGCTTGAATTTCATTGCAGTATCTCACTGGTGGTATAATGCTTGTTTTTAAGAGGAGGGAACAACCAACGATCACTAACATTAACTTAATTTCACCACAAATAAGATCATTCACGTTAATTCTTAAATTATGTGAGGAATTTTTAAATGAAGCAACGCACGAGAAGCAATGTACGCCATTAAACTTTCGATATAGTTTCTTTCCGAAGTTGCAGTCGTTTTTCGTTATTTTTGCGTATATTTCTTCTGTTAAGTTGTCTTGTTATCGATTCTTATTTTGCATCTTATAACACAAAATCTTGCCACCTGCCTCGCATGTACCTTAGTGTATAAACTTTTAATATGACTGTTTACAACAATTCTACTGGTTTGCCACTTAATATTTCGTGTACAGTGCGCCATACATACTGATTGATTTCAAATTCACTTATATATTAATTTAAAATTTGATCTGTTTCTTGAATATTATTTGTATTACTTCGCCAACTCCCTGTAATGAGAGAGTTTTAAGATGCAGTGAAGTAGAATTGATAATTTTGGTACCATTTTGTAACCACACAGTGGTATAATCATGGTAATAAGTAGAGATGGCAAATTTGATACATATGCCAGAGCAATTTTGAATTTAATTCAAATTATAAGAAAAAAAAATACGCTGTATTCCACATTTGACGTTTAAGCGAATCCACCGATCGTAGCATATTTATGCACGAGACGACTGCATACTGCAATTCAAAGTTCATTTCACTCGCACAGCTAGCCATCCATTGCAAATCCAGTAACGCTCGAAATATCTCCGGTTATGTGGGTGGCATTAACATGCCAGCTCTAGTAATAAGTGAGATCTGTTCTGGGCCTTCTTCAATTAACATCTTAATTATCCACCACAATACGATAAATTGAAGATTACGGGATCATTAATTATTACAAATGTGCAATACAATGATAAAATGTGATTCGTTGTTTAAAATACCCTCAAACACGTTTGTTATTGTATCACTTACATAGATACATAACTGTTTGTCGTCTCGTGCACACATTACCTTAGACATTTATTAGTTACCTCAAGTCTAATTGTGTCTTCAATATTCCTAACATATAATATAAATTAGAATTACAAAATGCTAACTTCACATTCAGCTAGCATTATATAACACAAAAGCACTAGTCGCGTCATAAATTTGAACATTATTGCTATACGGTTGCCAAAAGGAACAAATTACTGTAGAACTTTGTAGTAGGCGTTTACTCCACACAAAGATAAATAATTAATGTAATCGCTAATTCATTTAGTGCGATAATGTTATTCACGCAAAGATATTATAATATATAATTTCTATCTAAATACTGAGTTAAACTACGCTTCTTGCTTCATGAAAGAGATTACCGAATATATGCGTCATATTCAGAATCACTTATACATCGCCTTATTTCAACCGCAAGCACATGGGGAGCATACATTTCACAGTTCCCAACATGTCTCCTCATCTATTCCGCAAGCGGAAGATGAGATTATGGAACAATACATATCTTGGCTTAAATAGAAAGCATATGAAACCATTTCATATATAGCGTAGGTAATATCTATACAACTCATAATTTTCTTCCAACTGCAAAATTGTTTAGAAAATATATCAACAAAATCTCAAAAGAGTAGTGCGTCATAGAAACAAAAAAACTACGATACATACGTACGTATGTATACAATGTTGCCACGTGCGTCTGCACTATAGCAATAGCTGTAGTGCAGAGGTGTCCGTGTATTAGAATGGTAAAGAAGACGATAGATGTGGATGTTTTGGACAATGCGAGTGCATCATAGGGATATGCGTAATACTAGCTCTGTTGTAATCCAGTAGAACATTGGGTCTACTTGTTTACCGTTCTAACACACGAACACCTCTGTGTGTTTCGCTTACACCACAGGTATCGCTATAGTGCCGGCGCACGCGACCACATTATGTATACCTTAATAGTTATCATTAGTAAGGTCTACATACTTATCTGTTCTGATTTAGTTCCATATCTATGACAGAAAATTGAAAACTACTTAAAGGGTACACAAACTAGTGTAAGATACAGTCACAATTGTAAGTCAATAAAGTAACGTACTTCGGTTAGCGAACTAGCTCTGTGTTTATATGCAATGACACCAACTTTTGTTACTTTTTTCCCGGGCAAAGTTTGAGTAGGGATGTTTTGTAGTATCCGCCAGAATAAACAGTACCGAAATTATTTTTTAAACTTTGTAATTTAAATGTTCAAAATGTTCACCATTACGACGCAAACAAGCTTCCTATCGATTTTGTAAGTCACTGAACATATTTATAAAAAATGGTTGATGTAACTGCCTGAAAAATGTTTGAATTCTTTCTCGTAGTTCTGCAATATTGTCCGGTGGATTTTCTGAGCAAAATATTTTGTCTTTCATCATGCCCCAAATGAATGCATCAATCTAGTGAATGAGAAGGATATTCGAAGTCTGTTCTTCGGGAAATTATTCTATTATCAAAATGCTGACGGAGTAAGTTGAGAGTGCGCGCAACTGTATGGCTCGTTGCAGCATCTTTTTGAAACCATTGTGTGCGCATCCGTAAATGTTGTGCACGGCAAAAGTTCTGTAAATCTCTCACAAAAGGCATGATAATGTTCTCTCTATAACGTTCTTGGTTTACAGTAAGTGGATTCTGATTATCGTCTTCAATGAAATATGGACCAATTATTCCATGACCAGAAACCGCGCAGCAAATTGTAACTCGGACACTGTGGAGTGGTTTGTCTACAATAACATCAGGACGTTCAAATCCACGAAATCGAGTTGTTTCTCGATTAATATAGCCGCTAAGATGAACGTGACTCTCGTCTGAAAACCATATTTTTTTCAAGAAATTGGAATCAATATGCGACCACAGTAAATTTTCCTTGCATGTTTGTCCGCAATGTTTAGTCGTTGTCAAACTTGAATACGGTATGGATAACCACCAATTGATTTGAACATCTGACGTGTAGATGTTACACTGATGTTGAGTTTACATGCAGTTCTTACAAGTCTTCTTTGTGGTGACTGCACAACTTCATCAAAAACACGTCCTGTGTTTTGGTTGGTACACACTGTTTGTCGACGACCTGAAGAACCTTTACGTTGACACAATACACTACCAGTGCGACGAAATTTCTCAACAACACAACAACAGCTAATATCGCACTTTTACTTGGGGCTGCTTTATTAAACTGTTGTTGATATCTTACTACCATCTGTTGTAAGCTTGGACCATCATTGCGACCATTTCCGTATGAGCGAAAATCATGTTCTACCAAGAACACTTTTTCTGCTGTTGTTAAAACCATTTTCAATTCAAATTCAACTCCAGCGTAACATTCATATGTTAACTAATGACAATTAAGTCAATAATAACAAATGCATATTACATAAGCAACTCCATAGCACCTTAGATTTCGGTACTGTTTATTCTGGCGGATACCGTAGTATGCTTTATTCAGTAATTTTATTCATTGTTTGTCATTGCGACGTTTATATTGAACCAGATACACGTGTTAATGTAACTTTGACTGCTGTTTATACAATACTGACTTCACTGCCACTTAATAACTGAGCAAAAGCTCTGACCGCGTATACTTACCTTTAAGATAATGACAGTATAACTTCCGATTTGCAGATACTTATTGCACTACTATTTTAGCGTTAGTTCTTCATACAAAATACTCTACCGGTAAGATCTCTGCTCAAGCAACGATGGAGGCGTGTCTATGTCCCCACTATAACTTCCTGCAATCTTAGCGAACTTATTTGCACAGCTTGTTTAGCTCGGCTATTAGTAGTTAGTCAGAAATAAAACAACTCATATTTGTGGAAAAAATTCATTAATATTAAAAAAAATGTTTTCAGTGTATAAATAAAATAGTTGTTTAGTTTGATAGCCCATAGGTATTTCATTCCCTTTTCAAACGTCATACTTAACACAAGTATATGATGCCGACAAGCCTTATATTACGCTTATCAATCTATCGCTCTGGTTAACGGAGGAGAGTACATATACGTAGTTGTGGGGACTGGTACATACATGCGCTATACAATCGTTGCGTTTACAGAGATTCTACCGGTATATTAAGTAAGTTATTATTTTCAAATAGTTTAGTCGTTCATTCGACTTGTCATTACGAACTGTACAAACAAAATTTCCATCTGAGACTCCCTAACTGTCGACTCACTTAATAGTGGGTAGACAAAATTAACATCCTGCTATGAAAGTTCTACAAGCATACCATGTGTATGTATGTATTATTTTCGTAATTTCTTTCTTTTTTTAACCTATTCAATGTAAATGGCAAAAGAATAAAAATGTAGAGACTTCGAAAGATGGACACTCCTATCGAGGCGGTGAAACCAGTGTGTTGTCAGAATCTGCAGTGTATAGAGTACTTTCACAAGTGTGTATACATGCTACGTGTGCAATGGAGATTTGACAGTGCCCCATTTCATTTTTTTGCGGGAATTTAAAAGACATAATGAACGGCTTTCAGATTTTATAGTAAGTGAACACTAATACGATTTAAAAAAAATTAATAAAATCTTACTTAATTTCCAAAAATTAATGCTCTTTGGATTTTAGTAATTTCGAAAAATACGATACCTATATTAACAAATCTACGAAGTCAAATGGTGTCAGTGCAAATAAGTGATGCAAAAGCGTAAATACTTTCGGCAATGAAACCGGATGATGCTAGCCCTAATTACAAGCTTTCAGAATTGTAAGATATCAGGAACATCGACAAGTTTTAACAAACCAGTTGCGTGAATAAGCCAGTATACATATAAACATAAATCAAATTGAAAACCCAACGATCAAAGCATGTCCAATTATCCAAGAGCGGGTAATATTTACGTTGCATAAGGAATTATATTAAGTTCAACAAAATTAAACTTATCCGAATCCTTTAAGCCAAAATGTAATTTAAATAATAACTTTTGAAAATTATGTAGACACAATAACAATAAATATTTACATAGAACATTGTACCCGGTTAAAGGTATGGACGAATCAGATGTCACATTATAGTAACTATTCGGCTGCAAAAGCAAAATATATGTGAAATAATACAGTAACAAGGTGAACGAAAATTATGTCACATAAGATAAAAACTTTCACACAAGACTAAAGCATTGTCTAATAAATGGAGTGATATTATAATCGCATTAGTTTCGTCTTCATTATTTACACTTAGACATTCATTAATTTTTCCGCTTTATTTACCGCAATATCATCGCATTTCGTGTCAATTTTCTTGGTATGTGTGTTTGTGTAACAAGTGTGAAATAATGGACGAAGCGGAGGTAAAGCGTCAGGGCTGCAGAAAATCTTGATTGATGACTTCCTATTGAGCCAGCTTTGGAAACAAGCGGCGTTGGTTAAGCGTTATTAACATTGTCAACATTGGCCGTTCGTTATCTAGATTCAAATGACAGAAACAGAATTGTTTCTCTCATTTTTGGATCGACGCAGTAATTTAGCCTTGTTGTCCGACTACCATGCCACGTAATCATAAACGACAGTCGGTAATTGAAGCCGTACGATTCAGCTAATGGTCCTAATCGGTCTGTGTCCCTTTTGGATACCGTTTACTGGGTTTAGTAAACCTAAAACTATATTTCAGTAACTTATAGCACTTCTTATCATCTACAGTAGTTTTATACTAAATGCATTTATTTCAGCAGTAGATTAATTTAATCCGTTGCTATATTTTAATGTACTATAATATACTTCAATGTTCTTAATCTAATCATAATTTTAAAATAAGGAAATACAAATATCTTCTCGCTTTTTATCATTCTTTTTTCCGGCGTTATTTTGTTCTTGTTACTCTTTTAGTTGCTTTATTTCAAAGCCGTTATACTGTATATTTTGTTCTTTGAGACAATCAATTTTTAAATCTTTTGGCCTAACTTGAAATTGACACTAACTTTTTCGTTGAAATGTCACGATTAGTGATCACCTAACAATACAATTTATTGATGTACTGTTTTATGAACATATTTTTCTTATTTCAGTAACTAAAACTGATTTCTAATACTTAAATCACTAGCTAACATTATTCATGCCGGTAACAATCATTATTGCTTACATTAACTCACACTACCCAGAAATATCGTGCTAATTTGATTTTCGACAAAATTTGATATTGTAAATCTGTAACAAAGGAGCATGTCTAGTCCAAGTGAGATCACCAGTCATTCAACTTTCAGTTAAACACTATAAAGCCAAATGTCCCGAATTGCTTTAGCGAAAGTGGTTTGTTTGGCTGTTTGCTTTACCACTGGGCTCAGTTTTTTCCCATCATTGAATTTCTTTACATAAACAGGTTAGCCCCTTTAACTAAGTCTAGTAGCCTGCATGGTAAATACTTTTCCGGAAGTCCTCTCAGTGGGTCTCTTGCTCCCGACAATGGCAGTGTCCGTTGTTCCAATGCAAGGCATTCAAATATAACGTGGTAGACTGTCTCCTCCTCCTCATTGCATAGTCTACAAATAGGCTCATCTTCATAGATGCCAATTCTGGTTAGGTACTTCCATAGACAGCCCTGCCCTATTAATAGACTCATCACTGTTCTAAGCTGTACTCGGTTGAGAGCCAGCACGACTTCTGCTAATTGTCTTGATGCCTGTCCCATCATCCGTTCACTGTGTATTTGCCTCTCAACATTGTTCCAGCGTAACTAGTGTGCTTTTGTTATCCACTCAGTTACTGCATCCTATATCGCAGTCTTGTTTATCGTCAGACTCTACTCAGGTCCAGTGAATTTTGTTTTAGATGCAGAAAAGGTGCCGAAAATGCTTAAAAACGTTTATTATCGTCTAGAGAAACCAACTGGTTTATTCTTTCGGTTAGGAAGTGGTTTCACCTTCATTTATCTCGCAAATCTGCAATTCCATTTTCAGTTAATCCACGAATTAGTGTTTTTATTTATTCATTGTATTTTCCATTCCTCTCATTTTCTAGGTACGATGCAAATATTAGTTGCTATTGTAATAAATCGATATTTTCTAAATAAAAGATTTAGAACACCCAATATAGTTTGATAATGCTGCATATCATGCAACATAGATCTCAAATAATTACTTCAAATTTTAAATTCGTACATGCATTAGTGGTTGTTTATAATAGCCCAAAGTTGTCAATTATTTTACACAAATTAAAATAGCCTAAACATGACTAGCTTTATATTAAACTTTAAATTTGTCTTGCCAACACAAATCAATAAAAAAAGGTAATTCCAAGTTAATACGCATTTTCAGTGTAAGCGAAAGAAGTAGATATCTAAAATTCTAAAGTGACAGCACGTAGCACGAAATCAATTATATCCAAAATGTTGGTACTAAATGGCAGTGTTTACTAATTTCCTATATTCCTTTTACTGAAAATCGTTGTGACATATCTATAAGTATGTATATAGATATAGATTTTTGTTTGAAGGCATAATAATGTCATTTTTTACGTAGTTTAATACATAGTTTACTTTTAAGTCGTGGCAAACAGTCTGTATAACAGAAAACATATATACCATTATGATAATTATATAATCTTATGAATTTTTAATTTGTTCTTATAACTACTCGGTGCCACTTGGAACTGTTTCGAACTCGATATCTATAGAATTTAATGTAAGCTGTTCTAGAAATAACATATATTTTTAATATTTATCATTATTATTTTGAAAGACTATATTGAATAAATCTTACTACCTACTAGTATATTTTGTATAAGGTGTAGGAATCTTAAAATAGCAGAAATTGTAAACCTATATTGCGTTATTTTTCATATTTCAACAGTCATGCAGATCTTTAGATATATTTTGCTTGTAGTGAACAACTCAATACTTTTTCATAACTTTTCCATTTGTACTTTACGAAAGTGAGAAAAAATACACTAAAAGCTTTGTTTTGAAATAAGTTTACTTGGTCGCTTTACGTACTATGTGTCTTCAATTTTACGAAATTCCCCTGAAGCGAAAATAACTCATTTTTAGCAGGTTTTCGATTCTTTGTCCTATTTCTCGAACCGATATTCTCTGTCCTTTCCTCTTCTATTTAATATATAACTTAGAAATTTTCACTCGGACATAATTAAAGCAAAATGGCGAAAAAGAAACTGTGTGAAGCAGAAAAAAATGCCGTAACACTCGCTAATAGGATTGAGACAATTCCCATCTCAGAAGGTTCTACGGACAAAACAGGGAAATCACGAAACAATCTTTTTTGCCTTTTAACTTTCCTGGGATGTTGTTGGCTAGAGAAGTGGCCGAGAAAAACGATATTTTGTCGTTTCGAAAGACTTGTATGCTGACGTAGGCGGTCGGTAGGCCTTTTTCTTCCGGAAGCATTTGACGAAGGTCAGAAGGAAATACGTTACGCGTAAACCGTGTATGATACGGATTTTCTAAAAGATGGAAAGGAACGTCGCATGGCCTGATCCCATGCGGTTTGTGCTCACGTTTGTATATTCCGCACTGAAACTCGTGTATTGTCTTTTCCTGCCTCTACATCACGGTATTTGTATTATACTTCTGGTTTCGAACTCAATTCGAAATTCTGAACCATCCACATTACTGTGTGTAGTATTCAAATCAATCTTGGGGATTTCCTCCTTAAAATGGTAAACTACCTCTACTGGACATGACATTTCGTGAAATTGAATTTTCAAATCAAAATATACTCTCAGACCACGTGTATATGAAACTGTCTTGTACTTTCTAGCCACAAGGAAGGCCATAAATTGTAGAAGTAGTAAAATTAAACCTGTCGGACACGGGATAAAGATATTTTTGGACATCACTTGAAGTAAAAAATACATAATACAAACAACACATTTTAATTTGTAATAAAGACATAAAAATACTAGAAATCGTAGAAAATGTTACACAAATTATGATCCAGGCTTCAATCAATTGAAAACTACTGATATCCAGACCAAACAAACAAATAATTTTACATACTGTATTTAATATCTTCGAAAACGTTGTCTTAAGCATATTTTCCTTTAGTAGTAGTAGCGGATGCATTATATGTATTTAGATGAAAAGTAATCACCTGAATCGAATCAATTTCCTGTGACACGTTTTATGAATAAAACTGATTGATTTTATAATGATTGCAATAAAGGCATTAGTACGAAAAAATCAACGAGAGACACTCACTTTGACAAGTTTTGAGACTTAGTGTCTTTTTTAACAAATATTGATTAAATAAGGCATTTTCTGATGCCACATTGATTTCAAGAACAACTATAAAGCAGTTTTTAAATTATGCTGTAATCAGCAATTGGCAGTTGTGCAAAGTGAATTGGCAATTTTATTTCGTGTGTTCTCTTAACTGATTCACGGAAAGATAATTGTGTGGCCCGATATGATCTACCCGTTTTGGAAGATACATACATATATATTGTATAAATACCGAAGATCGGTTTGAAGTGTAGGATTCGATATTCATCCCAAGGGTACATTTATGTTGTCCAGATTGCATTCTCCACATATACATACTTGTATGTATGTATGTTCATACTTATCAAGCTGTGCATTGTAATATGTTACAATCCGTAAGTTTACTCAAAGGAAACGCTATATTTTGTCACGCACTTGTGGCTATCGGATTAAATGTTCAAATTGGCGACCACCAGTCTTAATGCACTTTTGTATTTCCGCAGAAAAATCTCTATACACACGCAGTAACATATCTTCAGAGATGTCCGCACATTCAAGTCTTATTCTCCACTGTATGTTTTCAGGTATTGTTGGTTCCATATTATATACAACAAGTTGATATTGTACACTTAAAATAAATATAGCGATTCTTCTGCGCGAATACAAAAGTCCATTGGGGCTGGTGGACGCCAATTTGAACATCTAATTCGATAGTCGTTTGCTTTCTTCCACTATTTACCTTACGTAAACAATTTGTAGCTACTATTAACATTATTTTCGACTTTTACATTTAACAAACGAAGGAAAAACATTGCTGCACTGACTTTTATTGTCCTCATTTTTTCGAAATATCTCGATTAATATTAATTTGAGGTCATATGTGGTTTAGTATCTTTCTATTCACAACATATTGCTCGTTTAGAATTTGGTAAAAAAAATACCATATGCTATTTGAAAAAACAAGAGTTAACCTTTGTGTCTTTCTTTATAGTGACAACAGTAGTGCAATCAAATGAGCTCCTTCATATAGTTAAACTTTTGTCTAATACTTTTCTTCATAACACTAATTGTTTCGAAGATATTACAGTATTATACTTTAAATGGACCACCCTGTATACATATGTACGACAGGATGGGAATCGCAGTTTAAAATCGTAACACTAATGAATTTAATTTAACGATAAATTTCTAAAATAAAATATAAAAAAAAAGACCATATTATTGTAAAATAAGAAAGTACAAAAGCATAGAAAAATGCGACGCTTTACAGCAGGACAAGTACAGAAAGCGGATGGCTTCAGTACAGCGACGGGGAGCACTCAGGATCGCCAGCGCATACCGTGCGGTTTCCGAACCGGCAGTGCTCGTGATCGCAGGAGTAACTCCGATAGACCTACTAGCTCTAGAAAAGAAGAGAGTCTACGAGACACGACGAGATGTCGGCTCACGACAACAAGCGGACGCTAAAGCGCTCACACGACAACGTTGGCAAGAGCGCTGGCAGAACGACACCAGAGGACGGTGGACGGCCAGACTCATCCGCAACATAACGGAGTGGATGGACCGAGACCACGGCGAGGTAAATTACTACCTCACCCAGTTTTTCAGCGGACACGGGTATTTCAACGCATACCTGGCTCGAATGGGTATAGCAGAGAACTCGACATGTCAGTATCACGCAGAGAACGCGACATGTCAGTATCACGACTCTGCGGAAGATGATGCTCACCACACCTTCTTCGAATGCGAGAGGTGGAGTGACTACAGAGACGCTCTACAAGACGAAGTAGGATCTCTAACGCCGGATAACGTCGTGCAAACGATGCTGTCCGGACACGACCGCTGGCAGAAGATCGCCACGTTCGTCGGGAAGGTGCTGAAGGAGAAGAAGAAAGAGACCCAAGCAATGGAGGCAGCCGATCGAGGCTAACTACGAGGTGCCATCCTGAAGTAATGCGACCAGCGGTTCCAGGATGGATTCTACACCTGACAAAGTGAGGTTTTTTAGTGGGTGCGAGCCCCACACACCGGGGACGGGTGTCGTCCCTGATGGTGCGTTTAGGCATTTTTCCTCACTCAAAAAAAAAAAAAAAAGCATAGAAAAATGTAGCGAAATCAACGTTAAACTAAATATATCACAACTTATCGATTCTCAACCAACAAAATATACTGACGTAACAATTTTCTGAAAATATTAAACGTCTTTTAAGGGATTTGGTTTGAATTCAAGTATCTAGCACGAAATCAATCTATTGTGCATTATTTTTAAATTCAAAAGTTGATTTTTATGGTCACATCACTTACTACGCACAGCTACAACGCAAAGTCCCGCCATGCAACTTGATAGATGTTTGTAATTATCACAGAACAACCTGTTTCTTTTCATAACGTAATGCACATAGCTTATATACATATTTGTAGATTTTGCATATATCATAAAAAAGTAGTTCGTTGCAAAATTATATTTCATCAATTTATGCGATGCAAAATCTAATCCGCAACATTATTCTCCTACAAACTGAAAACCAATCGTCGTCCCTTTCCGATCGGTGAGGCTGGATGAATTGCCTTTCAACACCTTCAATATGGCTGCCTCCACAGTAGTCTCTGCCATTAGGCATTCAATCTGAGTACGATCTGAGAGAGGTGTGAGTAATTTCTCTAGGACAACGACTACGATTACGATGGCTTGCGACACTCACACATCTACACATGACGCACACTGTGCGCCATTGCGGTTGCTGTCGCTTAATTGGAGCCATTCAGTGACGATCCACGATTAACTTAATTGGATTGCACACAAAGAGAGCAACGCTACCGCACCGATTTCCAATAACGAACTCATGCGTACGGAGACAGATAGAACACCTGCTTAGTCATGCTCTTCTTGTCTTACATCCGGTAGTACTCGCTGTTATTTCGATTGTTAGACTCATTAATTAATACTTGCAACAAATGCGCGTTACTTACTCAGATGTTGATATTTTGACATATAGTAAATTCAAATATAATAAGCGGTTTCTCTGTAAGCTGTTACTGACAATGAGCACGAATATACGCGATGATAATTATAAGCATTTCAATTCAAGGTATTGCCGACGAAATTTTCGTGTGCCCTAACCTTACGACGGAAAAAACTTCTCTCGTCTAATGGGACCTAACGAAGACAGGGTAATCAACGGCAACACTTTATATACAGGGTGTTAGTAAATAAGTGCGACAAACTTCAGGGGGTGATTCTGCATGCAAAAATAATGACAGTTTGCTATATAAACGTCCGTCTGCAAATGCTTAGTTTCAGAGTTATTTATTTTTAATAAAAGAAAAATTAATTACTTATTAACAATAATTTTATAGCTAACTAAAAGCTTAATAATGATGAGTTGCTATTTTGACACTTCGTTAAAATATTTGTATTTAACAATGCATTGATATTGAAAGTCAACAGTAGCCTACTAGATAATGTATTAAAGAAATGAAAAATACACGTTAAGATGTTTTATTTTTTTGCATAAAAACGGCACCTCATACGAAAAAAAAGCAAGAGAGGTTTTTTATCACAAATTGAATGGCAAATTCAAAAATGATTTTTAATTTGAAATATCTCAGTGGCGGACCATTTTTTTTCTTTAAAAAATTAAGATCATTACCCGTATGCACGCCAATGATAAATATAAAATTTTTGATTGGATGTCAAGAAATTCGCAATAACCATCTCTTAAAACCCACCAAATTTCATTTGCCTATCTCGACCGGTTTCAGAGCAATAAATAAATCGTCAGTTTTTAAGAAAAACTTTAACACCCTATAACTCTGAAACTAAGCATTTGCGGACGGACGTTTATATAGCAAACTGTCATTATTTGTGCATGCAGAATCACCCCCTGAAGTTTGTCGCACTTATTTACTAACACCCGGTATATGCCTACATTATCTTTATGTCATATCATCATACATTTACAATAAGAAAATGTAGAAAATTATAAAGACTATAGTAGTAGTAGTATAGAAGACTATACTAGTTGATATGGCTTTTTTGAAACAAGTTTTGCAAATAATTATTTAAATATTCATAGATTCTAATTCGGCATTATTTACTAAATTTCATCCATGTACGTGGTTCGTTGCAGTTGTACAACTTATATAAGCATTTTAATTGCTATATGCCCGCTATATTGTTGATCTTAATAATCTGGACCAATTAGAATATTTACAGATTTCTCCCGTAGCCACTATCATTAGTTCCAATAGTCATGACCGACAAATTCACATCAATAATACGGAGCACATTTTATTCGATTGAATGATTAAATTATTATAGGAGATTTAACCAAATTTGTTGTGATATGAAACAGACTGCAAACCGAACTATTAATTTGCAGTCAGCGCCGAAACATATAACATACCATGACATGTAATTTACTCTAAGTGAATTAGTATCTGATACATTGTACTAAAATTGTTAGTAGTTGTCATTGATTTGAAAAACATTACAGTTGTAAGAGAATTGCGATAAATAAATGACTCGCTCTACTGACCATGACTGTCCATGTATGTAAAATTAATTAACAAATGTCCTAAATAAGCCCGGTGAAAATATTTGCACCAATGTATCTACATTAACCTCCATTTAAGTATATACATTGCAGTATGTTTGAGAGTATTCTGTAGATAATATTGTTGATTTACTATACGTGTACAGTCAAACGGAAATAAAATAAAATAAAATAGGGTCGATAGCTGCAGTGGTTAGACGGCTTGTGGCGGAACGATAGAAGCCGGATTTCAATTCTCCAGAGAGATGGTGACATTTTTTCGGAGAATTGATATCCGGATCGATTTAGCATTCGCTGTTGAGCGCAAAGTGATTAATAGCGCGACATTATAAAAAGCGGTTTAATGCTCTCACAAAATCATTTGAATTCGACTATATACACGCAAAAACTATACTATGAGAGTTGCAGTGATAGCCATACAAGCGATACAGCTTATGGAGCCACTGCAAATAAGCACCCATCACACATAGACAAAATAATTACCGTGGACACTACGAGTCTCTATTATATATCACTTGGAAGTTTCTTGTTTTTAATTCCCGGAACAAAAGGGGATTATTTAGAACTTGAACTCCAGATGTTCTTAATCTTATTGAAGATATAATTTTTGCATTTTAAGATTTCAGAAATTTAAGTTAATCGCCATGTTTCATTTAAACAAAGATCAAAACTATTTGTACTACAATAACTTCTAAAAGTTCTCTAAAACTTTAATCTTTGGCATTTACGAATGCCTTATCTGTACTATATCATAAGATCTATTTACAGGCAGAAAGTTACATGATCGTGACCAACTACGTGGACTCAGAACGGTATTTTGAAGCACATCAGAAACAACCCAAACCGAATAGATAAGCATTTGTCTGAAGAAGGTAAGGCGCCTTAAGAACGGTTTCATCTTTTAAATGTGGTTTGTGGTCTGTTGAAACAAAAAGTGAATTTGGCTTTCACAAGTGTACTAAGATATAGGTTACGCAGGATATGATAACCATCAATAGAAATAGTGTTTTTATGCTACATTTTTTTTTCTTTTCTAGATACCCCAATCGTTACAGATTTGCTTCCATTAATTCACAGTCTCTATCTGGAAGCCCATCTTGTAAGGCCGTCGTTAGCGTTTATCAGTAGATCGCTAACTGCACTTTTGAAAATCACAAGGTATAATCAATAGCTGTGTTTTTGCAGCCGTTTCCAACGGTTGGAAGTGGTTGGAAGTATCAGGAGTATGCGCATTACAATAAAACCGAACGCTTTTATTGTAATGGGCATGCTCCTGATACTTCCAACCGTTGGAAATGGCTGCAAAAACAAAGCTAATATTTTACTTCCCAGCTGACACTAACGACATAATAATCTTCCATTAAGAATGATTGCTTCAGTCAATTGAGAAGAGCAAAAGATTAGATTGCGAAGGGCAAAGCTTCAACCACCATATTTGCTAATCTGATATAGATAACTCAGTTTCTAATGACGCAATTAGCTAACAAGTTGTCAAACGAAGGCTTTATTTATTAATTACCTTAATAGAACTCCAATTAAGACGTCTGCATTAAAGTACTAAGGATTTATTATTAATTTTGGGCGTATTATTTTGAGGTAGTAAAGTAAACGCAAATAGAATAATGTTGAGCTTGTAGGGTACAGACTGCTAGAAATTAAAACCCTCCCTCTTAATTTTGAATGATTGTATCATTTCATATTTACGGCAGAAAAATAACAATGACCATGATTGTTTGTCTACTTTCTCAGTAGTCGAGGAATACCCAGGTGTAGAACTGCGCCAAATCGTGAACGGGTCGCCTCGACATTTTTACCACACCCCACTGTTCTCCTTTCCCGAAAGCACTTATTCACATTAAGGGAAGGGAGAAGCGGAGTGTGGGGAAAGTATTGAGGCGGCTTGCTGTCGATTCGGCGCAGTTCTACCCCAGTTCTGTACTTTTTCATTCGCTATTCTACCAGTATTCTACAATTAGTGGACGTACACTACAATAGTTTCGGCTAGTACCCTGTAATGGTAACCGTTTTACATATCCACGTTTACATCTATTTCGTATTAATTGTGATTATTTCTATATTTTATTTACCTAGCCAGCAATTATTACAAAAGTAATTAACAATAACATTTATTACTAGTTAATTTTATTTGTTATTTTGTTAACTGTTAACAATGATACTAAACTCAGAAATAATTTTTACTGAAATTGTACACTTTACAAGTGGTATACTATTCGAAAATACTCATTTGCACCTAAGTATGTATATAAATAGTTTGTACTTAGCGATTAAATTTTTAAGTCCGAGCTCTACGGTTAATAACAACGGAAAACAATAGCATCTGCTGGAATTGTCGCTTCTCGACGTCTTCTGAAAGCCGTAGAGCACCGCATAGAACTCCGAGCGAAGCAAAGCAAACAGTAAAGTTAATAGCGGCCATAATCACCTCTAAAACACGGTCTAATAATTCACTACGGTAGTTCCACACCAGTCACGAACCTATAAATTACAAAACATTAAACTTTTCGGTAAACTGTCCAAGAAATAATTGCGACTGTAGGCGTGTAATTGGGAGACGGCCCAAGAAACTTTCGGCTTATATACGAAAGCGTTATACCTATCTACAACATACATATATACTACAAAAGAAAGAGAAATCCACAAGGAATTCCCAGCTATCTTCGATTTTACCTCTTAACAAGTACATTTGTTAGGTTGGCTTATTTTCCTGTGTGCGCGTGTATACGTGTGTAGGTGTCCCTTTTTCGTGTTCTAGCCTACAAAAGAGAAAAGCTTGGAATATTGTTAGTGGAGATAAGATACAAAGTATCAGTATATAACGATATATTGTTTTAGTCCCTTCTAAATTAAGCTTACATAGGAAAAAGTTAAATCTTCGGTCAAATGAATTGGATAAGTTTGTCTATCTGATAAACAAATAAAGAACCAAAAATTAAGATAATCTACCTGAATTGCAGTTATAGATAAGATGTTGCAATGAGAAATTATTACGGAAAATTGTAAATATCTTCGAAACAGTTGAATTTAGGGATAGGGAACCCTAATACAAAATATTTGCAAATAATGCGTAGAATCGATTGCATTGAAAAAAATTATACCATTGCATTTAAAATAACAAAGTTGTATTTTGTACAGTGAAAATCCTGTATAAGTGAAAGTAATTTTAGAACATGTGCCATATGAATTCAAGTAACCTCCGTATAATTGTTTTTCAGAAAAAAATATCTACAAGGGGAGATATGGTACTTGGACGCACTAGAGAGACATCCTGTACATATATATGTATGTTTATAAAACTTTAAAACTTGAACAGTTCTGACACTGCCAGTTGTAGACTATTTAAAACTTGAACTTACTTAATGCATATATACATTGTTTTTAATTTTTATTTTCGTTTTATTTTTGTATTGTATATATTTACTTTACTATGACGCTGTAAAAGCTCTGACGCCCTCATAACAGAGACTCAGACCGTGGAAGCCTTCGATATATTTTCGATCATATTTTGCATTATTTTTTGTGAGAGTGACATACTTTCTCGAATTAGATTATAAACCTTTAATTTATATATTACTTTACAGGGACACTGTATAATCTTTTAACTCAATTTAACAATTAAATATTCGATATTTTATAAATTATAATTCCTACGTAACAGCACAGCGATTTTCGCTATTTTATTTGTTAACATAATTTATTCACCATTTTAGTGATTACTTATTAAATTTGAAACCTAATTAAATTAATGAATTCATAACATACTCAAGGTGTTACAAAAGAGGGAATTTGTATCCATTCTGAAAATTCCACAACAGAGAAGACTATAAATAGTACTAATGAAACTTTTCCTTCCCATCTCCAGACAAAGAAAAATCGGTAAAATAACACAGATATCTGAAGTACAAAAGTGCTAGATTGATTTGTTGCAAAGCAAAAAATATCTGCTTTGTATTTTACTATATATTCGCGTAGATATTATTGTATCAAAGCTACTCTATTCACTGTGGTAACTTTATTTCATTGCTATTCCATGTCGAATAATTAGAAATATCAGACCGTACTAAATTTACTTTGATAATCATTCATACGTATCATTCATATGTATTCACATACACAAATAAAGAGCCTCAAGTATCAACAATTATACATAACGCAAGAGGGGCAATACCGCTAAAATTTACTTCAAAGGTTATTAATGCAGGAACATTAACATGATTTACAAAGGTAACCCTTTGTTATGTTGCGTATCTTTCATAAAAAATTGTAATATACCAGAATATAGTCACTCAGACTTTATATTTGTATTGCAGGCCAACCAGTAAGATTTCATTTCCGCTAGTTACTCACTTTCAATCGAAAGGTTGCTAATCAAAACTTGGGATCAAAGAATTTACCCCTTTTACGTGGAAGTACATTCGGCTTACAGACTAATCAAGCTCTCGAATATAGAAGAAGTGGAAGAAAATTGAAACATGCGCTTTAAAATATAGTATAAATGGAAAAATATGCTTGATTGCTCTCACAGAGTACACACCAACAATATACGCACATTTCTTAGAATTTACTAAATAAGGGGCAGGTGGGGGAGGGTACGTACAAAATTTTTACACATGTATATGTCTTATGTAACTAACAATTATTTATAACAAAAATAAACACCAAATAGTGTATAAATCAGCAAAAACAGTTAAAAGGGAAGGGAAAATCTATACAAACAATAGATATTTTCGGTAATCAAAATAATAAAATTGCTTCAGGATAAGGAAAAAACAACCTAGTGCTGTAACAGCTAACGTAAAAGATAAGATCAACTGCCATAATTATCTAAGAAAGAACAAACTGTCTATAGTTTTACCTGCCACCAAATATAAGCGATTAAGTACATATATGGCATCCATTTAAAGAACCTTACAACTGGACAACCAGTAATTCTAGATAATCTTGTAAGAGAAATAGTAATGGTGGGGGAGGTAAAGTACCTTGGAGTAACATTAGACTCCAAACTTACCTGGAACCAACATTTGGACAGAATTACCAAAAAAGCGGTGACAGCGTTAACGCTGGTAAGACGCACATATGGAAAGAAATGGGGGCTAAGACCAGACATGCTGAGTTGGATATACAGCATGGTGGCCAGTAATGACGTATGCAGCTTTGGTATGGTGGACAAAGACGCAACAAAGGAACGCTATTCAGAGGCTGAGCAAGGTACAAAGACTTGCCTGTCTAGGAATAACGGGAGCAATGCGGTCGACACCGACTGCAGCCATGGAGGCACTCCTGGACTTGCCACCGCTGCACCTGGTCATACAGGGGGAGGCAAGGATGGGGGCATACAGGCTGCAACACACAGCGACTCCGAAAAGGGTCAACACAAATCATATGTCGACAACTGAGCATGTGGGAAAGGGGGTGTTGGAAATGCGGACCGACCACATGCCGGTAAGGCATAGGTATGGGAATCCCTTCACGGTGTCTATAGCGGACGGACGGGAGGAGGCTGCCAGGTATGCACTAAGAATCAAAGAGCATGACTTAGTCTGGTACACGGACGGATCTAAGACGGCTAATGGTACCGGTGCAGGGATATGCTCTCAGAATGAGGGCCACAGTTACGCACTGGGGGAGTATGCTTCGGTGTTTCAGGCGGAAGTATATGCTATTCTCCAATGCGCACACACAATAAATGTGAAAGCGGTGACCAACAGACGAATTCACATCATGTCTGATAGCCAAGCGGCATTGAAGACGTTATTAAGCCGGAAGGTGTCGTCCAGGCTGGTGACGGAATGCCTCGACGAACTGGTGAAACTGTCGAACCGGAACAAGGTTTGGTTGATTTGGATACCGGGCCATCAGGGGATAGAGGGCAACGCAAGGGCTGACGAACTCGCGAAGAGAGGGTCAGAGATGGAAATGTACGGCCCAGAACCTTTCTTCGGGGTCACAAGGCAAACGGCCCGGAGACATATAGGAGACTGGGTTCGTACGAAACAGCAGGAATACTGGAGAGCCTCACCCGGTATAGTACATGGCAAAACCTTTATAGGGAAGCCATGCAGGAAAAGAGCTAGAGAACTACTACATCTTAGTAGGAAACAGCTCTACATCGTAACGGGACTAATGACCGGACATGCTGCGGTGAAAGAACACCTGCACAGAATCGGAGTGTTTGACGGGGACACAAAGTGTAGACTTTGTGGGATAGAACCGGAGACAGCCGATCACATACTACGCGACTGCGAGGCACTAGATCGCAGAAGGCAGAATCTATTTGGGATAACGAAAGGAAACCCAGAGAGAGAAATAGTACCATTAGCAAGTCGACACCTCCCTTGGTGGTTAAGATATGTCAGCAATAATTATTAACGTTAACATTTTCAAGTCACGACGAATTATTTACTGATGAAGCTAATTTTCAAAACATATCTGAAATATGGATGAGTCCAGGAATAATAAAAGATTGATGGAATGTCATAATACAAATACCAAATGCTCAAAAAGTATCTCCAATAATGTTTCAAAGAGAAAATCATGCCATAAACCTGGTATTCGAGAAAGTCTGAATAAAGACATGAAAGTAACAGACATGTATTTGCATTAATAATAATCAGATACTGATTTAAGTCTAACTGGGTCCGTAGGTATTGATACAAATAAAGAAAACATTCATCAATAGTATTTCAATATCCTCAGATCTCACCAATGTTGCGGACAATATACTGCAGAGTAACTACCCAAACACAACAATGAGCCAATATACCGATCGTTTTGAGAAATAGGAGAAATAAAGCGGGGAAGAGGTACAGGGTATAAAAATTTCCTAAGAAGTGGGGACGCGTATGACTCTACCACAGTCTAGTCTATATCGGTGTGCTCTTCAATATTGGTGGGGACGTAGCTCCCTTCACCTCCTCAACGCTTTAAATATCCTACTACTCAGAACGACTGGTATAAGGTTTCTGGATACCTTTGTTTGGTAACTGTAGTATCCGACTTAGGTGCCAATTAAGAGAAATTAAAAGAAATCTTAATTCTATGAGGTTAGAAATGAGTTCACCTAGTATACCTACTAGGGTGCTGATTGGAAAGATACTAAGCCATTGGAAATTACTGAAATAAGACAATACTTTTAGTAAAAAGTTCTGAGAAAACTAGTTATGTCAAATTCTGAAACGGGGCTTTGAAACTATAAAGTTGATCCAGAGACAGATAGCAACCTTATTCTTGTTAAAATTAACAAAATGTTTCTGAAATGTGTGCTTCTCATGTACTTTAACCAGTATCAATAAGTATACAGTGTACATACATAAGTATTAATTGATGTAAAGAAATAGTTCTACTATTAGTGTTAATAAATTATTCGTTCGAACATATTGTTAGTTCAGTTATAATGCGTAAATAAATTCTGTTATTAAGAAACCTTGCTTGAACCCTAAAAACGTAATCATTGATATCAAATGTAGGATTTTCCGATATTTCTCGAACTACTGTGGTAAAAATGTCTACACAGCCAATAAATTTGGTGGATCTCAAACGGTAACTTTAAGGAAGCAATCAATCTCCAGAAATTTATGCAAGAAAATCTTAAACATCCCGAAAATCATGTGTTTGAGATGGATGGCGGTACGAGAGAGCTAACGAAAATAGTAGAAAACTCCATACAAACTTGAAAGAAGAAATGACTGAATGAAATGAATGAACTTGAAGAAAATGATAGGAAACTTGAAGAAATTCATTGAATGAAGAAATGGCAGAAAATTTCAGAAACATAGAAGAGAGACCTATTTAGAGAATGGTTAACGGAGAATAGTTAACGGAGACTTCTAAAACTATGCAGGAAAGTTTAAAACTTCTAAATCACAAAAGTTAACCGAAACTTCTAAGAGCATAATATATGTAGAAGCAAATGAAAACGAGATTGAGTCAAACACATTGGATAGACGCTTATAGCTTGATCTAGCCGGAAGCAGAAAGTGTGGCATAACTGCGAAAAGAAAGAATGGTACCAATTATAATACTTCATGGTAACACCATGGAAAAATCTAGAATCTTCTCGAGCAAGAACATTCTGGATACATTGTTGCATATAAGAAAGCGGGCAGTGCACAATATAAATGCAAGTATCAATAAATATATAGATTGTGTAAAATATTAGTCGATGTAAATGAATAGTTTTACTATTACTGTTAATTAATGGCGTCTATTACAACGCGTAAATAAATAAAATATATATAATATAAATATATAATATAAATATATATAATATAAATATCGCCGATGAACCCTGACAACGTAACAATACGTAAAATAAATATACTGACGATATACATTATATGATAACTTTTAACTGAACTTTCAATTTACATAAAACGGGAGCATATACTTTGTCTTTGTTTCTATACTTTTTTACTTCTTCTTTTTCTTTTATTGTGCTTTGCTAACAAACTATATTATGACTTTCTAACTTAGCTTACCTTTTTAAAGCAATCGCCCACCATAAAATTTCCCAAAAATAAAGTAGATTCCATTTTTTGAATTTGCATTTGCAGAGAAGCATCTATAAAGTTTGAACGTGATGTATGGAAAATTTGAATAATAATAACATGTAAATCTATCACATCGCTGTAAATATGTCCAGACTTCAAAGTTTAAGAGAGGTTCGAAATCCGTGTATTAATGTGCTGAATACCAGTTGAAGTGCTACACTTCAATTACGTATATTAATAGACAATTTACTTCTGTACCTATAGTAAGAGGCTAATTTATTTCAATTTTCTCCCGGGTGTAAGGGGCAATTTTCTCATTGTTCTACGTGTTCACTCACGAAAATAGGTAATTTTCTCTTACGTGTACTCTAATTTCACAAGAACAACTGGGGGAGTTGTGTTGCCGAAATACACTACAAAATACTATATTTAGCAAAAAATATATGTACGTACATTTATTAAGATTTAAGACTATATTTATGGAGTAATAACTAGTCCTACTAAAGACAATTGTTAACTGTACTTATCAATAACAATAACTATAGTAACCAGTGGTAAGTAAGAGCAGCCTAGACTCTATATACAAATAGATGCATATATATTGCTGATACTTGGAATATGTTGCTAGATCTATTCAACAAACTAATTGATACGTCAAATTTAGCTTGTAGGTCATTTTTGCGTATGAGAAAATAAATATCTTTCCTAGGTACGCAAGTTTCTCACGATGGTCGTTGGTTAGAATTTTATAAGGTTGTACCAAAAAAAAAAAATTAAATTTCTGAAAGGTTGATTACATTAAATATGTTTGCGTTTGTCTGGCACTTTCTATTATACAGCAGAACATCTTAAGCCTTGTTACTTTACAGAAATAACAATTCTCAATATCTTCCATTAAGATATCATCAGAATTATCTCTTCCTATTTTTGAGATAAAAATAATGTTTCCAAAATTTTGCCAGCTAACTGAGAATCTAAAAATAAGTGTGTAATTTCTGCTGAGATTCCGATAGAACGTTAGAACTCGATTCAATTTCTAATCCACAAATTTAAATTACGGAAATTGATATTTCTCACGTATTTTAAAACAAGTACCCTCTCAATTTATGTTAAAAAGTATAAAAGCTTGTAGTAACGTATTAAAATGTATTATAAATGGAAAGGAGTATTAAACATTTACTGTAGTTTCTTTTCGAAATCAAACTTTCTTCTTTTTGAGATTTCAAATGCTACTTCTCTTAGATACCTAATGCTCCGTTGTAATTACCCAGTTCTATCCAGATAGTGTTCACGAATCCTAGAATTAGCATAGAGCAAAATTGATCTTCTCAGGCGTTAATGTTGTCACTGAAGAATGCTGAAACTTTGATTCGTTTATTACTTGTTACGCATGAATTTGAGTTTTAGTAACGTCGAATTTGTCATTGTTTTTATCAGTTTTTAGCATCTTTTTATAGAGTAGTAACCCATTAGTAGACTTGGGACCGTCTGAGCTGATTAACATCTTTTCTTGCATTTATCTAGATATTTATCAATACTTGACTATATTGATTTGTCTTCCTTGCAGCGACGTTCTTATTGACTCCTTATCAGCAAGCTTATCTGCCGTCTCGTTCTCAGTAGCATTGTCATATCCTAGAATCCACAATAGATATCACGTTCTTGACAGCCAGTTGTTAACCATTGACACTAGATTGCTAAACTCCTTTAAAATCAAAACTACATGATCTCAAAGCATTAGGAATAGCTTGATTTCAGGCTTGCCTAGCAACACTTTCATGGGGACTGCGTACCATACCTGGATCACAGAGTTCTTATAATTCGCAAACAGACAAGTAATTGCAATGTATGCGCCTTGATTTCTGCTATTTTTCGTCTGTTTGGCCATCATACTATGATACCGTAGATGATCATCGGATGTATTACTACATAATAGGCAAATGTATCATTTTTGGTTTTTACAAAGAGTCTCTGGCATGTTGAGAATCCCATTCATTCAAGTATTAATTGTAGTTATTTGGCTTTGTTGGAATATTCCAGTGTTCGCTGTTTAAGAATATTGCCCTTGTAAAAAGTAAGAACTTTAGTCTTCCTCTATTGTTTAGTACTAGTGAGTAGTGGCGTTAGGATAATGACACTCGCTTCATAGTTACCCTTTATTCCCACAATTACGTCGTCTTCATAAATTAAGACGTTAAAGTCTTTTTGGTTACACGTATTATGGTCTCTATAGGCCATAATGTGAGTAATAGTAAAGGTACCATTCTATTGATCTAAAGATTACCGAGGTAAGACACAACTAGACTGTAATTCTACGGCTTCCTAAAATGGAGCAAATTCGTCAAATTATGAAAGGCTCTAAACCTGACTATCATTGTAGACTCAAAGTATTATAAAAAACACTGCCTATAATGTAATAAGGAAAGATCGTTCTTCAATCTTTTTTACGTGGTTATATTTTCGTAGATTTGCGAGTGCAGCAAAATCATTTAAAAAAACAAAGGTTTATATGTAGTTATTTATAAAAACAATTCATGTCCCACTTATGCCAGGCAATTACTTAAGTTGAATGACAAAAAATTATTAGCTTTCGCTAGAGAACGAATATTCGATGATATAATATTTATATGCACAATAAAAAGGCTTAGGTACAGTAGTTCAGTAATTATACGCAAATGTATGAATACAGCTGTCTTAATTTTTACGTTTTAATTATAACTATACTCACAGTTTATTTTGAATGAGCATCAACAAGAATTAATTCCACAATTTGATCGAAAAATATATGTATGCAATATTTATAAAGCCACATGAACCAATAAAATTCAATAACTTACCTTTACTCACTACAATTAACTCTCTCTCAATAAAAAAGTCTGATGTGTTAATAATTTTGCTAATACATATTAAGCTTAATATAAATTTACTCCTTTTACTTAATTTTTGCAAATTCCGCATTAAATCCATTGCAGCAGAGATAATAATTATTCAAATAAATGCAACAGTTCCTAGCAGTTAGTCTGCATAAATCTATGCACCTGAATTACTGAACTGGAATATAGCTTCTTTCAAAAGTACAATGCATACGACAATTGGATATAGTCCGTTAATGATTCTGATTTAAGATAATCTTTTGCACTGATAATATAAGCGATTACTCCGCAGTGAATTGCGAAGAACGTGAATTCTGCGAGAACTTTCCCAACTGCAATAGTTCAGATATGACAGTCTCATTGCAGAAGCGATTGCCTCACTGGAGGCTTACGCAAATGTTTCAGGGTCCGTGTGACTACGTTAACAAACACGAACTCGAAAGTAATGAGCCTTTGTTTTACAAAGCTCGTGCTTAACGCTCCTAGAAAAACAAAGAGAAGAGAAGAAAGATATAGAAACGGAATAAAATAAAGTGACACAACGAATGAAGTACTATATAAAAAAAACCTTTATATACTATATGTGCGTAGAGTTAGAATGAACCGTCTAGTGATCAAAGTGAACGTTAGATTGGTATTGTTCTATTTCCGTTACAGTCTCTGCAACTCCTCTATTCGTATGAACGTTCTGTCAAGCCTGCAATGTTCCCGTTGTTTTTCCCATACGCAGGCAAAAACTATACTTACTTTAACTTTACTTTTTGCTAAGGTCCATTTCATACCAGTTTTATCGAGAAAAGTTACTCTAAAAGAATTTCTCCGCATACTCTCTATAAAATTTTCATAAATGAATACTTTTTCGTATGCATATATACATATGTATATAACATTCATTTGTACATGCGTTTGCTTAATTTCTTTTGCTCGCTTGACGTATATACAGATCAAACAGCCGCCCTATAGTCGGGGCATCGTATGTCGGAAGCATTCGGGAGTAGAGAAGTAGGGATGCATTAGTAGGCTTAACTCGACAGCGCACAGTTGTATTGTATTAGCGAGATAAAGTAATTCATGCTATCGTAAATATACGATTATTATTGTTACTATTGCAACTAAGCACCCACCACATATTACAAAAAAAAATTACTGATGCTCATTGTTTTCTAATTCATTATGAACATTTATACCCTTCAACAAAAGAAATATGTTACAAAACAACATCATTGTGGTTACTCAATAAGAGATATTGTACGCCTATTTAACGACGAGTTCCAACAAACTATTTGTTGCGAAACAGTTCGCCATATAATCAATAACTTTGAAATGTATGGCTGTTTATATGTAACTATCAACTAATACATCCCTACTTCTCTATTCCCGAATAGTTCCGATATACGATGCCCCGACTATAGGACGGCTGTTTCATCTGTATACATAGACTGTTTGCGCTAACATTTATTTGCGTTGTTTTTTATTATTTTATTTCTTTTGCGGGTCAAGAAAGGCGCATGGCATTCTATCGGTAGAGTTAAAAGAGTCAAGTTGAATTAAGACGGCAACCAACCGTAGTACAGAATTTACATTATATTTTCGGGTTAATTTTTAAGTTAGTTAGGTGAAATCGTAAGCAAGTGTTCCTTTTTTTTCCCATCCTTTCCCTATACACTGATGCGTGGATTGGACCTAACAGCTCAGCGGTAAGTTTAATTAATCTTTAAATCTTTTTTTTTTCCTTCATGTTTCGGTATTTATTGTTACCAGCAAGGTTTCGGATAAAACATATTTATGGTCCTTCGAGCCGGATCGGACGTTGTTGTATGTATTATTCTAATTATTTGGGAGAATTATACTTTACAAATAATTACGTTAACGGGTTTTATTTCGGCCGTTTAAGGTTAATTTTTATCGGATTCGTACATCGGTCACATGTGGTTGTCGTCTTACATGCGGTTTTTGCTTTAAGTTTTATATCCAGGGTTTTTTGTTAGATGATTAGAAAAACTTGTTTACAGTTCTGTCAGGAATATATAGTTACGGAGCGGTTATTTATTTCATTTATAAATTATATGAAAATTATTATTAATATAGAATGGCTACCATGGCAGAGAGACGCTTTGGGACCCTTACTGCAAAAAAGGAATCTCTGTACACCATTTTACAAACATTATTAGATTTGTCAAAAAACCTTAGCGTTCCTACTAATATCAATAGATTTAAAATTTTATATCGGTCAATGGAATCTACTCGGGTAGATTTGCTTAAAGCGATTGATGAAATAGTGGATATTAATTATGAGATTAAGAAGGATTATGTACCGGATTTTGCTATTGTACGGACAATAGATGAAATGTGTTGCTACATTCACGCAGCGGCGGATGACATTGCGGAGAAAGAAAAGAAAATTTCAAAACCTAATCCTGAACACAAAACTTCGAATAATGTACCACTCCCTAAATTACCCAAAATAGAACTACCGGAGTTCTCAGGTAACATTCGGGAATGGGGAACATTTCATTCGATTTTCAACAATTTGATTCATGAAAACAAATCATTGACTGATGTAGATAAGATTTACTATTTAATTGGGAAATTAAAGGGTTCAGCACTGTCTCTGTGTTCGGGAATTCCACCTACTGGTGAAAACTATAATATTATTTGGCAGAATTTAGTAGATAGATATCAAGATAAACGGGCATTAGCAAGTAGCTACTTGGAGCAAATAATTGAATTCAAATCATTAACGATTGAATCGTGTAAGAATTTGGATCTGTTTTTGGAAAGATTTGATACGGCGGTTCAAGCTTTACAAAAGGTCGGTGTAGATGATCTAACGGATTTTATATTAATGTATTTGGCATTAAATAAATTAGATTCGGAGACAGTTCGTTTGTTTGAATTATCTAGACGGAGTTCAACGATTCCCAGTTACAGTGACATTGTAAAATTTGTTAAGGAGCAATCAAAGATATTATCTAATAATCGGAAAGCGTCGTCGGTTAAATCTTCAGGAACGGGAGATAAACAACGGGCACCTAAAACGTTTTTAGTCAATCAACAAAATAAAAATTCTAATACGAATCAGTTAAAACGAAATACGTGTGTGTTTTGTAAGCAAACTTGGCATTATATGGAAAACTGTGAGAAATTCCAGAAATTAAGTCCATCGAAACGGTATGATACAGTTAAAAATGGTGATTGGTGTTATAATTGTTTATCGCCTAATCATAGGGTTGCAACGTGTAATGTTAAGCGGAATTGTACACAATGCGGCAAGCGGCACCATTATTTATTACATCATGGAAGACTTAGTTTTAGTGAATCTCAACCAGTTGTTAATTGCAAAGAGGATGAAGATATAAAACCTGTTACTGATAGTACGATTAATAATGATAGTGTCTGTTCAACAATGACGAATGATATTAAATGTAATAGTACGGTCTTATTATCAACGGTAATTGTAAACGTGGTTAACAGTGTAGGTAATAAAACAGCTAGGTTTTTGTTAGATAGCGGTAGTCAAGCTCATTTACTTACGGTGAATTGTTGCAAACGTTTGGGTCTTAACATATCAAAATTTCATTCTTCGATACAAGGTTTAGGAAGTAATTCGTATCCTATAAAGGGAGTTACATCTATGATTATTGCATCTCGGCACGATGTATCTGCACAATTTGAGATTCGTGCATTATTAGTCGATAAAATATCGGAAAAGCTACCCAAGGTTTCAGTTAATTTAAGCAAATTATCACATTTGAAAACACTTCCATTGGCAGACGAAACATTCTTTAAACCAGGCCACATAGATGGGATTATAGGAGCTGAACTATTTCCAATTTTGCTGGGCTCGGGTCGTGTAATGGGATCGGCAGATGCACCAATAGCCATACAAACAGTGTTTGGTTATACTGTAATGGGAACTGCACCTACAAATGCTAATATAGCAAAACCACATGCATTTCTATCAGTAGGGAACCATTCATATTTAGAGAACATGGTTAGTAAATTTTGGGAATTAGAGGAGATTCCAATATGTGATGAGCGAACTGTTGAAGATATAGAATGCGAGAAGGATTCCGCTAAACATTGTCATAGAGATTGTACAGGACGCTTCGCGGTCGCATTGCCATTTAAATTATCAGTAGATAATTTGGGGGATTCGAAACTGCTGGCGCAATCACGGTTGCGTTCTCTCGAAAGCCGTCTTTCACGAAATTCCGAGTTGCGTATAGAATATAATAAAATTATGCAGGATTTTATTGATCAAGGACACATGCAACGTGTTTTACCATCTAATTTGCAATGTCTTTCGTATTACCTTCCACATCATGCGGTATTTAAACCGGACAGTACAAGTACGCCAATTCGTGTAGTGTTTGATGCTAGTGCTGCTTCTGTTAGCGGGTATTCTTTAAATGATTTACTTTATACGGGACCTAAATTACAAACGGATATTTTTACGCTTTTGATCAACTTTCGGTTATTCAAATTTGCGGTAACGGCGGATATTCGGCAAATGTATAGACAGATTAATATTATTGCAGATCATTATAGGTTTCAACGGTTACTTTGGCGGTTTAACTCAGACGAGGAAATAACTACGTATGAATTAAAAACTGTCGCTTTTGGTGTAAAGTCTTCTCCGTACTTGGCGTTACGAACTATTCAACAATTAGTGAAGGAGGAACAAACTCATTTTAAATTAGCGGCCAAGATAATATCGAGAGATCTTTATATGGACGATTTAGTATCGAGTCTACCAAGTATAGGTGATGTTACTCAACTATACAAAGAAGCGACAGAATTGTTTGCTGCGGGTCAATTCGAATTGACGAAATGGTCAACTAATGCTAAAGAATTGTTAGAAACGATACCAACTGCGAAGCAATTACTAAAACCAGTGACTTTCAAATTAGAAACAAAGATTTTGGGGCTTCAGTGGGATTCTGGATCCGACGTTCTTTGTTTTAGTTTGCAACAACCGGGGAATCTTGTACAAAACGTTCTATTTTATCCACTGTTGCAAAATGCTATGATCCGATAGGTCTCATAGCTCCATTTATTATGTATTTGAAGTGTTTGGTTAAACAGTTGTGGATTCTTAATATTGATTGGGATCAAGCTCCTCCGGAAGACATTTTACGGTTATGGTCTAGAATAAGAACGGAGTGGTTAGATTTAAATAATATAGAGATACCACGTCATATTGTAGACAATGAATGTGATCCGGTTATATTGTTGGGGTTTTCTGATGCTAGTAATAACGGTTACGGTGCAGTAGTGTACTTACGTAGTCGGAATGAAAATAATGATGTGACAGTAAAATTAGTATGCGCAAAATCTAAGGTAGCTCCCATGAAACATGTCACTATTCCAAGGCTTGAATTGTGCGGAGCGCTATTGTTGTCAAAATTAGTGAAATATGTTAGGGATATTTATAAGGCCCGGATTTTAATTTCGGACATTTTTGCGTTTACTGATTCAAGTACGGTTATACAGTGGCTACGTTCGTCGAGTTTAAAGGATGTTTTTATACTTAATCGAATTACGCAGATTAGGGATAATTTACCGGAAGCAAAGTGGCGGCATATTAACGGCGATACAAATCCAGCGGATATATTATCGCGAGGTACAACACCAACACAATTAGTTAATCACCCAACATGGATGCACGGTCCACATTGGGTTTCAGAAAATGTGGAAGATTGGCCAGTAAATTTGGTAACTGGTAATGATCAACCTATTGTTTCAGAAACTACTTTAATAGTTAGGAATATTATAGAAGATCATCCTTTATGTGAGCTGATCGTTAGAAAGTCCTCTTGGTTATCAATATTACGTACAACGGTTTGGGTTTTGCGATTTTTACGAATATTACGTGTACGCGAGAATATTTTTGCGTCAGATTTATTTCAAGCCGAGCTTTGTCTGATCAAACTCGTTCAATTGAAACATTTTCATACGGACATACATCTACTAAGATCGGGAAATGAATGCTCCAGTAAGTTGCGTAAATTACGCCCATTTATCCAAGATGGATTGCTCAGGGTGGGGGGTAGACTGTCTCATGCTGACATCGAGTCCGATCAAAAGCATCCTATATTGCTTCCCGGTAAGGACCCATTTGTTACAAGAATGATAGATTACTATCATCAAAAATATTTGCATACGGGGGCTTATTTATTGGATGCCATTATTCGACAGAAATATTGGATTTTATCAGCACGTAGAATTATCAGAAGTAGGGTTCATGCATGTAATCGTTGCTTCAGAACTCAGCCTAAAGCCACTAGTCCTTTAATGGCTGACTTACCGAAATGTAGAGTGCAGCAGTCAAAACCTTTCACTCATACTGGAGTGGATTATTTTGGACCGGTTAATATTACTTTAGGTAAAAGGCGTGGAGCCCAAGTTTTCAAGGCATACGTATGCCTATTTGTATGCATGAGCGTAAAGGCAGTTCACTTGGAATTAGTGAGTTCCTTGTCAACAGATCATTTTCTCCAAGCATTTAAACGGTTTTTATCACGTCGGGGACCTTGTAGTACCATGTACTCGGATCGTGGTACAAATTTTGTTGGGGCTAAAGCTCTACTGAATAATTTGAACGTTCTTTTAAATTCGAAAGAACATAATGACGTGTTGAATTCTGAATTAGCAGCACAGGGAATCAAATGGCGATTCAATGCGGCTTCGGCTCCGCATATGGGAGGTCTATGGGAGAGTAACGTCAAGTCAACCAAGAGACACATTTATCGAGTATTAGGGGATCAATTATTGACCTATGAAGAATTCGCTACTTTATTAACACAAATAGAATGTTTATTAAATTCTCGGCCACTATGTCGTTTAACTGATGACCCATCTGCTCCCTCTGCGTTGACTCCGGCACACTTTCTCACGTTATCTCCGTTAAGAGTTTTTCCAGCGAATTATGATGAGTCTGTTCCAGTAAATCGATTAACTCGATTCCAGTTAATTGATAAAATGATACACGATTTTTGGAAACGTTGGCACTTAGAATATTTGTCAACGCTGCAAGCCAGGCAAAAATGAGACACACTTTCGCCCGATTTGAAAATAGGAACAGTGGTGGTTGTGAAGACTGATAACGCCCCTCCTCTTCATTGGCCTTTGGCTATTATTACAGATATTCACCCTGGACATGATGGAACGGTTCGAATAGCAACCATTAAAACCCAGAAAGGTATGCTGACACGTCCCATAGTAAAATTGTGTCCTTTGCCGACGCAGTAGTCTATTTGTTTATTTATTAATTTTTTTTTTTTCGGTATTCGGGTTTGAATTGAGTGTTTTATTTTTGATGAGAACTGAAAACAGGTTTTCAGGGCGGGGGGTATGTTTGCGCTAACATTTATTTGCGTTGTTTTTTATTATTTTATTTCTTTTGCGGGTCAAGAAAGGCGCATGGCATTCTATCGGTAGAGTTAAAAGAGTCAAGTTGAATTAAGACGGCAACCAACCGTAGTACAGAATTTACATTATATTTTCGGGTTAATTTTTAAGTTAGTTAGGTGAAATCGTAAGCAAGTGTTCCTTTTTTTTCCCATCCTTTCCCTATACACTGATGCGTGGATTGGACCTAACAGCTCAGCGGTAAGTTTAATTAATCTTTAAATCTTTTTTTTTTCCTTCATGTTTCGGTATTTATTGTTACCAGCAAGGTTTCGGATAAAACATAGACATACCGGTAAATTTCAGAGATAGTATAAATAACGGCATGAAGGGGCAAGGGATAGGTACGCAAATTCGCTAAGAAGTGGGGTCGCGTGAATTTATCACAGCGCTGTAGACTAGACGAGACTAGACTGTGATAGAGAGACTCGTACGCGTCCCCACTTCTTAGCGAATTTTCATCGCATATGTATATACACGTGCACATACATACATAGATATGAAACCTTCCCTCTTTGGAGTAGATAGATAGATCGATAGATAATTACGTGGGATGGCTATGTGGCCTCTTGCTACTGCGACCTATAGGTCTATTGTAGCTCCCTATTATCTAGACTACCTGGTCTAGCTTAGCCTTTTTTATGGGGCTTTCTAGCCTTGCCGGGTTAGTCTTCATGTAGCTCGCCGCGTATGGGTATGGTTCGCCAATGCATTCTAGCCTCAATCTGGCTAGTCCCTCGCATTGGCACAGGATGTGCTGCGAGGTCTCTTCATCTGTCTGACAGATTCTGCACATGGCGTCTTCCGCCAGACCAAGGTTGTTAATATGCTTGTTGAGTCTGATATGTCCTCTTAAATGGCCTACAACTAGCCTGACCGTTCTCCTGCCTTTGTTCAGAAGATCCTCAGTGTATTTAGGCATGTATTCTTTGATTAATTATTTAGCCTGCCGCTGTCCTGGGGAGCTTTTCCACCATTCGAGGGATTTATTTGCCGACCATTTCTCCATGGTTTTGGCTATCTCCCGTTTCGTGGTTCCACACGATGTTATAGGTCCAATGAGTGGCCGAGATGTTCCTTCTTTGGTCAGGGCATTAGCCTTCTCATTTCCTTTAATACCTTCGTGCCCAGGTACCCAAGCTAGGGTCACCTTGCTGTGCACCCCTAGTTCATTTGGTGCGCAAACGCAGTCCCATTACAGCTTTGATGTGATCTTTGTCGCGTCAAGCGCTTTTATCACAGCTTGATTATCAGTGAAGATGGCTGTGGGCTTTTTTTCTGTCCATTGCCTTAATATTTCTCTGACACAGTGGCGAATCGCAACTGTTTCTGCCTGGAAAACTTCAGTTTCCTTCGATAGACTTAGGCTAACTTCCCTTTTTGGTTTAAGTCCGAGTATTCCGGCTCCTACACCTTGTTCCGTTTTTGAGCCGTCTGTATACCAGCATATATAGCATATAATAGCGCTTATAACATTATTGTTATCTCGTTGCTTTAGGGAGATTGATATTTTTACGTTTAGTGGTAACGTACATACATATACATGTAAAAATATCCATATACGAGATGATCACAAAATTCACAAACATGAAATTATAGTTACTTCTGTGGGTAGTAAAGAATCAACTTTTATTTTAACTAATTTATACACACAATAAATAATTGTCAACTTCACGACAGTTCCTAAGCCTATACAAGTATATAAACTACATCTTTTAAATCTTTAAAATAACTTCTCATTTAGAATTATGAACATACTGTGTTGAAACGAGCTTCTATTATTGTAAAGATTATCGAAATCATTTTTACTACCACATCTAGCGAATTTGCTGTTACAAAACCGAATTTGAATAGCCCAAGAAAATATTAACTAATTTCAATGCATAAATTAAGATTTCTGATCCAAATCAAATTTTCACCGTATAAGTACTAAGTAACTTGCGGCTTCTCTATCTAGTTCAATCTATATAATTCAATTTATTCATACATACAATTTATATTTACATAGATTTCACAATTTTTATTAGGGTTAAATGAATCAAAAATGTTTTATAGTATTTATTAGTTTCATATGATTTTCTGTTCTTTCGGCTTAAAATTAAAATAGTCTTACCATGCTAATTTTAATCATTTTCTTCCTAGAATTATTATTACGATTCATCAAACTGTAATATAATTCAAGTGCGGTCAAAAGATGATTCATTTCTCTAATCTCAGTTGCATTTTTTTTAATAAATGTCGTAGCTTTCGTAGAATCTGTCGCACCACCATGCCACCGGTGGTCAAATTACAAGATGTAGCCGATAGAGGGTTGACCAGATTTTTACTAATAGTTGAACCACGCACAGATGCTACTTAAAGATGAAATGAATGATATTGCAAAATATATAGTATGCTATCTAAATTGCAAGGACTATGACGACCGATATAACCGGAAGTGGTAAACCACTGGAAATAATTTATATATGGAGAAACCTAAATTATACTTAATTCCATTTTTTTACATTTCCGTATTGGTAGAATATCATAAAATTCTAATGAAAAGTCACAGTGAAGCACCTGTATACATGTTAGAAGGAAATACGCGTACTTAACTTAAACAATACAGACTACAAATAGAAAAAAAGGTCCATTAACACTAATCAACCAAGAAATTAATTTATTCCAAGATACATATTATACATTAATGTTCGAAAGCTAAATTTCAAATGAACGCAAGGAGACACCATAGATAATATGATAAAGATTAATGTCAGTTAAAATGTCCATTTCAGTAAATAGTCTGTCCAATGGTTTAGATTTAGCATATTCAGTTCGATGGAGAGAGACGTAGAACGTTTACGATAAATGGATATTAAAAGGAAGGAAACGAAGACGCACAGGTTTCAGAAATTAATAAGTCAAAACGATTTTGAAAAATATGATATCCAAATTTAAGAATAATAAGTTTGCAATAATGGGTTATATATTTTGAGTCTTTCACTATAGCTAAAGATATCTTTATTTATATACTGACTTCCAGAAAAATTGCAACACCTAGAAGCTGTTTAACGATTTTATTGAAATTTTCAGAAAACTGAACTTAACCAATTCTTGTTTGTAAATCCATGCTATTACGGTTTGAGTAGTTTGAACTCTATGTCTACTTAAGTTTTAATTTTGAAAATAACGCACCAAATTGAATGATTTCGTTTTGACACTGATGTCAACAATTGTAAAGAACTTTTCTGAACTTGATACAGTAAAATCCAAATCCAAAATCAATTATATTCCATTTACTTTTTGCGACTAGCTTGTTTTCTTGAAATTATATAAGACTTTAAAGTATACCCCTTACTTTATGATTACCCTATATATACTGACTTCCAGAAAAATTGCAACACCTAGAAGTTGCCGAATGATTTTATTGAAATTTTCAGGAAACGTTTATTTTCATTAAACAAATTGATGATTAAAATTTGAATAAAATCTAGCCAGTAGTTTTTTTTTTGCATGTTGTTTCCATAGCACATAGTAACTATAAATTTGAAGTATTAGACCATTTAGTAACTGTCAAGTTTGCAAATTGTTGTTGTTACGTCACAATTTCATTCTGCACTTGATAACAATGCCGAGAGTACGTCAACATCAACATTTTGTCCAATTAAGTGATTTTGAACGTGGCCGTATTATTGGTATGAGAGAGGCCGGACTTTCGCTAAGAGAAATTGCTCGTCGTGTAAACCGAAATGTTTCAACGGTATTGAGGTGTTGGTCCAAATGGTCCGAGGAAGGGGTTCAACATCGTCGCAGTGGATCTGGACGTCCTCGAAGGACTACAGATTGCGAAGAACGTCGCTTAAGACTTTTGGCCACAAGAGATAGATTTTCAACAACTCGATCAATTGCAAATGATTGGATAAGAGGTACAGGACTCAGAATGTCAATGTCAACTGTTTATCGCCGGATAAGATCTTATGGATTGCGTTCATATCGTCCATTTTTATGTCTTCCTCTTACACCACTTCACCGTCTACGCAGACTAGAGTGGAGCAACTTAAGGGTTAATTGGGCGCAGGAATGGCATCAAATTGTGTTTAGTGACGAGTCCCGATTTTGCTTGTGGGCCCACGATGGTCGTAGGAGAGTCAGACGGATGCGTGGAGAACGTAAAAATCCAACATTTTTTGTGGAACGCAACACAGCCCTCACTCAAGGAGTTATGATATGGGGTGCAATATGTTATGGTAGCAGATCACCCTTGGTCTTTATTGACGGCAATCTTAACGCACCTGATAATAGTAACCCCAAACCACTGTATTTCCATCGGCTCATTCTACAAACGCATGACAGTATGTCAGCTATATTAAATTACATTCAACATGCAAACCAGCTTTGACAAATCTGTGGTGAGCCTAGGGTTATTTTCTTATAACTTGGACTGTAAGGAGGGAGGTTTTACCCAATATTGTTTTTTGTGCGTGTCGGATAGCCGAATAATTCACCAAATAAACGAATAACACCAACAAACATTGCTCCTGGAAAACTTAATAGAAAATTAGAGCAGTTAGTGGATTCTAGTTCTAATCTCTAGACATTAAATTATGCTTGATTAAACAGTTTGTGACAGCACTAAAGAAAAAGGCAACTGTTTTAAATACTTAAGGCATAAGTTTCCAAAACTGTCTGACGCAAACGTTGGCAAAGAAGTATTTGTTAGTCCACAAATTAAAAAGCTTTTCAAAGATGGACATTTGGAACATACCGTGAATGCTCTAATGCTGGCAGCATCGACTTATTTTAAAACCTTTGCAAACAACAAGATATTGTAGCTAATTTCATTTTTGCAGGCACATCTAGATTTCTTTCCTCCTACTTGAGTGGTGTACAGGGAAAAGATTCCCTCAAGATATTGCACAAATTATAAAACAATATCAGGATAGATGGTATTCCGTATTGACGGGAAATTATTGTTGGTTTCTCATTAGAGAAGGCAACAGCCAACATAAAAAGAAGAAATAAGTATTTATACAAACTTTAATGTGTCAGTAATTTTCTTTGTGTACAGTTAAGTATTTTCGTATCCTTGATACTAATTAAAGGTTTTAGTATTTGTTATGTCAAGATTTTTGTACTTATAACTTCTGTTTAACAAATTTTGTAAATACCGGTACTATTTATCTACTAGCGAAGTATAATTATAACTCTAAAACTAGACGTGATGGAAAAAATTGGTTTGTGGTTATGTTTTAAGTTAAAGACTGTCAGAACTACATACTCAGTTTTACATCAGTTATTAAAAAAAAGATTAAAATTGTCGGTTAGCGTTATTACTTATGTATGGAGAACAAGGTTAGTAAAATGAATGTTTTTGTAGGGAACATTTATTTAATTTTCATTCATATTTTTATAACAATAATATTTGGAAAGGAAAATATTGATTTTAGTATTTAATTTATATTTCATTTTTCTATATCAACATTTCATCAGCTATACTTTTTGTTATTTAAGATTACGATCATTACGATACCTTGGACTTCACATAGTCTTATAAAAACAGGTGCAGGTGTAAGTATGTACCTCTCTTGTAAGTACTCTCAACTTCCAAAATACGTACACCATATCATATAATTTTTCTTTGTTAAATTTGTCTTGACAATACTGAACAGTAAAACGGCTAACAAAGAGAATTAATAGTGATTTTACAAATAACAATTAAGACGACCATTATTGCATGTATTGAACTTATTCCATCTAAACATAAATTCGATCAAACTTTCAATTTTAAAAATGGGAGCTACAGTAGAATCGCATACCCATACTGATATACGAACACTTAAGTACTTCAATGTAAATTGTGACTTGTAGATAGTTTCGCAACAAGAGTATTGAATTTAAATTGTTGCCTGTTCTTTTTTAATCGACAATAAAAGGAGTAAATACAGACATGTACTTGTATCTACGTAAACACAATTTATTGTTATTATCTTAGCGCTGGAAACTAACAACATCGGACAAAGTAATATTTGGTCTTTTTTATTGCTCGTAAACTAGATTATAAAGCGTAAAAATACGGAAGCACTAATCCCGAACACGCATATCTACCGTAATATGTGAATTTCCTGTGCGACAGCCATTCGAAGCTTAATTTCCTGCTCGACTCGCGCACTGAGCGATAAAACGATCGTCTGTCTACCCTCCTTCGTTCTGCAGAAAAATAAAGAAGAGGGCAGCATCCTTCCTATCACACTGGTTATCATTCTGCAATAAGTTGCGTTAACTATTCCTACTATTGCAATGTTAAACAGCTTACAAGACGCTAACAATCAATAATTCAGGAATGCATAGATGAATTTTATTTTTGAGTATACTATTTTGGTAGATTCAAAACGAAGGAAACTATATCCAAAATAATAACAAATAAAGGACGTATTAATCTTACCTACTAAAATAAGTGCTTTAGGAGATTTTTATCATTTTATTGTAGCAATTCGGCATTTACAATTCTTATAACGAGTGGGTCTGAAAATTGTTTGAAAGTTACCTGTCTATAGTATCTGGCGCATAGATACCTACTAGTTATCGAAGGCAAAGCAAGTTCTACCATTTTTCAGACATCAAATCATATTAAAAATTTAATAAATAATGCGAAAATAAAAGATTAAGCTACAAAGTTTTATAAAAAGTATTGATTATTTTTTGACTTCGACTATGCGCTCTTATTGGCCATTAAAACCGGAATGCAATGTATGTATATCAACCAATAATAAGTCTACTTATATAGCTTACGGATTAATCACCTCAGGTAGTTCAGATCCAAAGAGGCATTCGAATTATACTGAATAATGAATACCAGACATTTTTACAGTCATTATAGTCAAACTAATCATCCCATCTAGGAACCTCAAATATAATTCAACATGTATGTCGTGTTTCTATCTGCGGAAGTTATTTATACCTGTATGAAAATAGCTGTTGTGATAGCCTCTAATTATATGAAGATATTTTTTATCAGATCAGAGCCATTGGTTGTATCACAATAAACTACTATTTGGTAGGTACAAGTGCGTCCTTGATTATAAAACAGGAATTCCCATATTTAGAAATATGTCGCATTCAAGATCCATAGATTACGTACACTAATCACGTTAGGCAATGAAAATAATAGAAATTCAAATTACAGTAACCCCCAAAAACACAAAATAACACAACATATTATTAAGGCTAAAATTAAACAAAGCAGTCAAATAAGGAGCCTAGTTCGTATATTTCGTTCCTTTTTCCTGTGTGTACTTAATGAATTACTATCCCATTGCTATTATATATTATATAATATTACTAACGATCAATAAAACAACCAACCACAAATTTAAAGCAAGACGATTCAGGACTAAAGTGCTCTTTTTTTAAACTTCCAGCGTAACAATACTTAGATTGTAATTTTAATATCGACGGTGTACAATATAAAGAAGGTAGTTGAATGGCTTATTCATTCAGCAACAATAATTTAATTATCTACTTTATGCTTAACAAGATATAATATATGTGGCATGCACACGTAATTCTAATTACTTTATTCTGTGTATACAACTCAGAAGAAACATATATTTCCCATATTATTCCAAACGTATTTCAAAACTGAGCTAAAGCTAATGCAATATTACGAAATTATTTCCACAGTACTCTGTTGTATGTATCATATTTTGATTTAGCTTGTATTAACAGTGGAAACTTACCAATTCCATTAACTGCGGAACTATCCTACTAACCCATCGAAGTATCTTTGTTTCTCTTTTTTCATTGTGACTTTATTTATGTTGTTTCCAAAACGAGAAAGTGTATTAACTTACTTACCTATATAATATATTTGTTTTCTAATCGGTTTAACTATAGTCACTACAAATAATTTTAATATCACATGAAATTTAATTATCCTATACATATTGTATAATTCCATATTGACTTAAATTTTTAAACATGTTTCAGAAGCTTAAAAGCGAACAGTAACATATGGTTTTACTTTATTCTACTTGACATTTTGAATATTTACTTAATCTGTTACAAATATACAAGATAATGTTAATTCTCAGTGTTGCATAGATTTCTTAATTCGGTTAACAGGACTACTTGCGACAATACCAATATATTCCTAATGAAATTAAGTATTCTTATATTTTTTTAGATTTAGATTTAATTGAGGGTGATATTGCACTGCGACCTATTGATTTATTGTGCCTCCCCCACCCCTCCTTCCTACCCCCTCCTCGCGGTACATAATTTTTAGTTTGTATAATAACACAAACTTTTCTTAAAAATTACCATCTCAAGAATTCAAAAATATGAACTGTTCTATGTAAAGTTGTAAGTACCATGTTAAAGCTGCGTGGAGCACGACATAACGAAAACACTATCTTAGAGAAAATAATTTAATTTTAATATAGCAACTTGTTTATTCAAATTAATTATTAATTTGAAATCATTATGAAGTCCATTTAATCTGTCTCGTTGTACTTAACTCGTTGAGCACCTGCTGTCGTCAAACTAATTTGTAAATTCGTATATATTTAGCATTCATCGTAATACATTATTCATGTTCTGATATCAGATTCTCATTTATTACTAATTGATTTGCGGTGGAAGATTTATTTAAAATTCATATTCTATTGACAAACCACAAAAAGGAGGAAGTGTGTCAAGACCCACCAAGAATTTAATAATAGAAAAATGTTACTCTAATAACGGACGACGAATCCGTTCAATGCCGAAGAATGCACAACCATAAATTCTCATCGACATCGGCATTTGGTGGCGCCATTTATACAGCGGCGGTAGGCGGCCCAGTTCCTGGGCAACCAGCGTAAGTCCGGACAGGGATATAGGATCAAATCAAAACACACAGTTCAATAAAACAATACATTAGAATTCCGCATGCATCTGAATAGAGGAAATTTATAACAGCCACTAATTATTCGGAACATACAAACAAAACAGTAATACAAGCTAGTAGACAGTTTTTCTTCACATTGTTACGGTCTGTACACAGACCTAATGTATGCAACATTCACGTGTATTTACATACATATTTAATCCATAAGCCAGAAATTACCTACGTAAGCACCTTTACTTATAGGAATATATCACGGAATTGAGGAATTACTTCAATTAACTGATTTGCATATTTTATGAAGTGAGCTGCTTCAATTTAATCATTTTTTCCACCCAATGCAACCTTGACTCCTTCAACTTGTCAAAAATCAATGAACTATAAACTATAAATGTATAGAGTTCCTATGTAAGTAATTCACGACAGGATAGGAAAAAAGAAAGCAAGGATCCACTTCGCACAAATTTATATTATATGCAACTTGTTTCCTAATAACTTCACATAATCGAAACAAATTAAACTTGAGTAGGTAGGCTAGGGTTGTTCTACGCCACTTTAAACCCGCGGGGCATGCACCGCTAATTACCGCTAATTATTATGAAGGTTGTTTTTTATCATGTCACTGTCAGGAATGCGAGGAATTAACTAAAAGTAGATATGTTACAATACTGACGTAATATTTCAAGAACTCAATGGAATCTTTTAATTAATATATATTAGTGATGAAAAGATCGTATATAATCGAATGCAAATAATGGTTGACCCCGCGAAGGAATTTACTTCTATGTGCAAACTATTTCATTATCACCAAGGTTATTTTGAAAAATAAGTTTCTAATTACTTAATAAGCGAAAGAAAGTGTACCTTTCGTCATTAGTACGAGAATTTTTCTAGGAAAAAACAAGTTTTGACTGGCAACATGTATGTTTGGGTAGCAACGTATGACTTATAAATTTGTAATTTTGAGAGTAGAAATTTCAAAACTTTCGTTCAAATTAACATATGCGCTGTTAATTAGTGACGTAATAATTTTCGGAGTAAGTTCTAATTATAGTTAACTATAAAAGAAGAATTTTTGACTAAATGTTCATTAGTATACGCTAAGTTATAGTGACATACAATCCTTCTACCAACAACGATATTTAGGTGAGTACATATTTTACTTTTTATTTAATGAATTTATTAATTTATTAAATACATAATATATTGCTTAATATATTATTCAATATTTTTTAATATTTGACGTGTTTTATTTTAGCATTCGCCAATTCTTTTTCATAATACAAATCTCTGTCACTTTATTGTTATATTTTGGTGAGTATTTTTATTTAGTGTTATATATTAAATATATTATTTAATATTTTATATGTTTTAGTTGAAACCATTAAAATGAGTGGTGGACTACACTACTTAATTCCAAAGAAATTCCATAGAACGCAGACATTTTCATTTCTATGTGAAAACTGTTATTTTCCGTATTATATAGCTAACATCAACCGAGAAGTTGACAGCTTCTACGACGTGACTTCAAACCTTATATTGTTAAATGAGCGTCACTCACGACCTGCATGTAAAGAAATTGAAGAACCACGTTGCAAATACTGCAATGAATCTATGTATAAAAAAATTGTAAAAGAAGAATGTGACGTTTGCAAACGCACAATGAATAACATTTTGCATTAATATTCTAACCTCATTAGTAAGTATTTAGTAAAATTTTTTCTATTGAAATTGTAAATTATGTACGTATAATAATAATAATGAATACAATGTAATTTTTTTTTTGTTACATTGGAACAATCAAACAAGTTTTTTGAAAAGGCTCTGAAATTCAACGAAGATGCCATTACCCGTGAAAAACAACTCATCGGTCAGTCATCATACTTCCTCAACAAGAGCGGTTCCAAGTGGCTTACCGTAAGACTAAGTCCAGCTGCCGGGTATATTCCAATCGTACAAATTAAGCCCGTCAACGCTTGTATTTTCTTCACACAAGAAGAATGGGAAGAATACTGCAAAACCGAAGACTGCAGTCCCAACCATCAGATGGAAGCCAGTTCTTATCGAGACATTCAAGTTATCCGTCTCAAAAGTAGAGGGCAGCAAATCGTTTTATCAACGGAGACATACAATAACATATATCATCTTCAAGAATTAATCAATCAGAAAATTAGTTTATTGACCAGTTCTGATTTTGTATCATTTTATAATCATGTTCTAAAATCTTGTACGAAAATGGATGGTGATTTATATTCTAACATTAAAACATTATTAGCTACTCATATAAATTCACAGAATACCATGTATATGTTAGAAGTTTTGTATATAACTTATAATGCTGTATTTCTTGATTTTGAAATTATGAACTCTTGTTAAACCCCTGACTAGGTTTTTTTTACAAAGTTTTTCCCTAGTCCTCGAACAGAATTGTTGGGGTTAATATGTATTTTTTTTAATAAAATTATTTTTATTAAATCTCATGTTTTTTAATTTACATACAAATATAAATATATAAGCCATTTATACTCAGTATGAATGAGAACACATTGAAGAAGTTGAAAGTAAATATCGACATACGTATTCTAACGGGATAAGTAAATATAAAAGAGTTGCAATGGACGACAATCAGTAAACATTTCGAAAAAAAAATCTGTTTTTATAAGAAAATATACTTAAATATTTAAAACAAGCATTCTGATTCATGTTAATTATATGCTATTTAGATTTCAAAGATGCTATTGTGACTACAGTATATAATATTCTGTAGGATCAAATATATCATGATACATATTGTTCATAAATTCAAACAAAACTCCAGGAACTTCACAAAAGTTTTAATTTACATCTAAGTGTATGTACATTTCACAGCATCACGCTGCATCATCAGCACAGTACTAAAACTAATACGCGCGTTATACGAGCGCAACACATATGGATACATATCGAAGTACTTATACTAACAGGAAAGTTACAGAAAGTAAAAATAAATAAAGAGAAGAAACCATCATGAAGATTGTAGATGAAGAAATTGAAGCAGTTTTAACAAAGATTGATGAGGATTGCGGGAAACTGGATGGAATAAGCGACTATATTATTCCTTCTTCACCCATATACATTTTCAAAACAAAAGTGAATAGGATTTCCCTAGAGCAGAAATGGCATTTAATACCCCATCAAAAAAGGGTTGCACTTGAAGATTATCTTCCCTGCCACAAGCATTACAATACTTTGACGATGAAAGATCACGGCGATGCTCCACCACCATCCCGAAGAAATTGTTACGGTTGCAAGAAGCTTTGTCCTGATATTTAATGTATATACTTATCATGTCTAAATAAAATGCAAGTTCTATATTTTTTTTGTTTTATTAAAAAATCGTTTACAAAACTCATACATTTACAATATTTCATTTTTATTTATCCAACTGTTATGAGTATTATCAAAACCAAGCCACTTAACGTATATTTTATTTCCTTTGTTTTTTAGTACTTTTTCAACAAGGTAGACATCTGTATGTTTAGCTCGTTGAACTTCCCGTTTGTAAAATCCCCCAAGAGTAGGTCTTCCGCTCATATCTTCTAGCAAGTAGGTGACAGGATTGGTTACTTGTACTTTACTAATTTTAAATAACTCTGCAGACCAGTTTGGCGTGTAGCCTTTCGCAAATGTTCCTTTATATTTACTGATGCGAACACAATCGCCAACTTTAAATTTATGTTTTCCCATACTTTTGATGTTGCTGTATACGGTAGACAAAAGATGTTTACTCTTAGCTGTGACGTCGCAGGGTTTCATTTTAATTGTTCTATGCTTTGTATTATTGTACTTAGCTGTTATTTCTTGCAAAACATGCCTTCTAGGAAAATTTCGTCTAGCCGACTTATGTAATTCGTTAACAACATCCTGCTTACTCATATTAAGTCAAACTATTTGAAAAAGCCAGTTGACTGTGGTTTTTAATACATTTTCTATTTAGACATGTTTCGACATATTTAGACATGTTTCGACATGTTCTTTCGAAATACTGCATCAGCTTGATGTTCTTGCATCGGGTTTACATTCTGTACAATAACATTTGGTGCTAATACAACTGCTTTTAATCCACTCCAATTTTGAATAGAGTGGCGCATACTCATAAGTTCCTTATCTAATCTATCATTAATTTTTTCTTCTATCACTTTCATCTCAAACAATGTCTCAATTGGAACGTTGTAAACAATAGCCTTAAGATCGTTGAATTCATTTTGAAAATATGTTTTCAAATTTTCAAGTTTAGTATCTAACGCTTCCACTTGTTTAAGGAAATTGTTCTGTAGAGAAGCTAGTTTAGTATCGCTATATTTCTTAGTGGCACAATCCTGATCAGCGATAGGATCGGACACGTATCTGATACGCTTTTTTCCAGCGTTAATATCACCTTTTACTGGTAGCGGGAACTCTGCAGACTTTCGCTTTGCGGTTAAATTCGTTTTAGTATGACTAACAAAACGACCAAACTTATCGATAGTCATTATTGAAATGATGTACATTCAGGAAATAGATCTATACTTATTGTACAACACCAGCCTCTCTCAATTCCTCGATTATAGACATAATCTCGTTGTTGTGACTAGTATTTCCAGCCGCCTGAGATGACGTTAGAAGCTTAAGACGATCCACCAGTTCGTTAACATTGTCCCAATATACATACTGATAAGGTTTATCTGATACTATCATGTGCCCTTCACCAGAGATATGATCTATTATTAAAGATTTAATTATATTCTTGTACTTCTGGCTTTTGCTACCTCTCATCTGGTTTGCAGAGTCAAAGTGGCGACGAGCCACTTGCGTGTCTAGCAAAATGTTTCTATACGAATCTTCATCTTCCTGGGTATAATTGCCCGGTTGTGTTTTAAATAATAACTCATATAATCCCTCAGTACCTTTATACGCTTTTTGCTTATTGCTATATCATTTTTAACCAAATTTATAGTGCTTTTACCCATTTTAATTTGATTTGTATGTAGATCTAATGTCGGACCAAAGGTAGTATCAAATGCTTTACTTTTAGCTTGAAGTAGACCGCGTATGTAACTTCTAGGTAAAGCCTCAAATGCAAAAAAATATTCTTGAAGAGGGCTACCTCTATAAGGTTGTAATATTGATGATTGTTGCGGAGTAGAAGATGGAGTGCTTGGTTGCTCTGTCGTATCAAGCTTGGCCGTCATTTCCAATAACGGTTCTTTAATATCAGCTAAGAGTTGCTTGATAGATTCCACTTCATGCTTGAATGTTGAATCTAATTTCTTCAAAGGTTCGACAATAGGTTTAAAGGTTTTTTCTAATAGCTAGTGTCTGCTCGACCCAATTTCAGCCGCATATGCTTTTTCCGTATCGCTCTAGCGGCTTTTAATATTTTGAGTTTTAACTCGCGATTTTCCTCCTTCATGGCCTAAACAGCGGCTTTTATCAGGTATGTATCGGCTTCTATCAGGTACCAATCGGGTATTTATTAGCTTTTTTATCAGGTACTGATTTATCAGGTACTGATTTATCAGGTACTGATTTATCAGGTACTGATTTATCAGATACTGATTTATCAGGTACTGATTTATCAACTTAATCTCCTAGTTTGACTGTTTATAAATAAAGTGGCACTTGCTCAGACAGCTAATGAGCAATACAAAAGTTTGTCGTAGTTGACGTTTGATTTTTTTAACCTTCTTCGACATGAGTAGCAGTATAAATGAAGAGTGAGAATTTAATTACAAACATATATACCAAAGTTCCTTTTATATCGACCTTTGTCAATATCTCTGTCCCTATCTATTACCAAAAACCCATATTTATCTTTCCAGCACTCTGCACACATTGACTTGAACTGATGAAAATTCATATCTGTACCAACGTGGTCGTCGAATATATGTTTTAAATTCATCTCATCTTGCTTGAAGAGTATAAGCAAGTTGGTGTTATCACGAACTAACTGTTCGGGAATACGAGAGTAGGTCTGACACAAGTAAAAGCTGTCCACCGCTTTGTGTCTACCCATGCAAAAGTAGAGTCTAATTTTATCTTGCTTGTCACATATTACATCATCGAATATAAAAACTGAATTCCTTTCCGCTTCTACGGGGTCCACGACTTCCTCGTTTTCGTTGTATGCATAATACTTTATACCTGAGGAGTTCATAACCTTCTCAAGGAACTGATATTTTGGTTGGTATAAGGACCTAGAGTACACGTATAAATTATCGAACGTGAGACCGTTTTCGTCAATCAATAACGCCAACATCACTTTCGTTTTCCCACAGTTTGACGGACCGCAAATAATACAGCGTATAGTGTCGGGGAGTATATCACCATGCCTCTGATGATGCCCATCATCATCATCAACATCTAAATTTAACACCTGTATACGATGCTTTCGTTTCAGTAGTCGCATGTTAAATGATTCTGTAATGAAAAATTACATGTATAAATATAATTTCTTCTGTAGAATAAATTCATTCAAATGCCGATCGTTAAAGAAGGTAGAGGTTTTGTTAACGAGCTGATTAACAAGCTTCCCATAGAGTTACATTTGCCTGGATATCAGTACTGTGGTCTTGGTACAAAGTTACAAGAACGTCTTGCACGAGGGGATCCAGGTATTAATGGATTAGATAAAGCTTGTAAAGAACACGATATTGCTTACTCCCAGAATAAAGATCTTAAAGGAAGACATAAAGCAGACTTAATTCTAGAAAATCAAGCCTGGTCACGTGTTAAATCCAAAGACGCTTCTATTGGTGAAAAGGCAGCAGCGTGGGCAGTTACAAACCGTCAAAAATAGAAAAGGCTTGGGATTGTATTTAAAACCTTCAAAAAACTAGTAGATCGACTGCCACAGAGACTTCTGACAGATCATGATATTAGGAAATTCCTATACCTTAAACCAGAGATATACCCTACTTTCGAGGTGTCTTTATGAGAGATACTTTACCTTCAAAACCACTTAAACGGGAGTGTGCAGTCGTTAATTTAGATTCAGTTCAAAATAGCGGTACTCATTGGGTTGCGTATTGCAAAGAAGGAAATGTAGTACACTATTTTGATTCCTTTGGTAATTTGAAACCTCCGTTGGAACTGCTAGATTATTTCAATAATTGTGAGATATTGTACAATCACACCAACCATCAAAGTTATAAGGAATTTATTTGTGGCCATTTAAGCTTGAGATTTTTAGTAAACTATAAATATACTACTACTATAAAACATCTCCTAAGCTTAATTAGCAGTCATGTCAAATACATTTACGTTAACGGGTCGCAGCAGCGTAATCTCTGTAGACCATCACCCTCCAATTGAACTAGATCCTAGATATGAGTTTGCTTTAGGATTAATAGGTTTTCATACATATCACACTATTGCGAACATTGTTGACGGTGCGAATAAATTCTATTATAATAACGATAAAGTTATTGTAATACCCGTTGGTGCATATAAGATATCAGACATTGAAAAATATTTAAAAAATGCATTACCCAACGCCAAATTATCTTTGCAACCTAACAATCAAACTTCAAAATGTGAGATGGAGAGTTCCTTAGAATTTGATTTTAGAAAGAAAGATTCCATTGGGAGCATGCTAGGCTTTAGCGAAAAAGTATTAGAAGCCAATAAGAAACATGAGTCGGATTTACCCGTAAACATTATAAAAGTCGCTATGTTCAGAGTGAGCTGCAGTATAACGACGGGTGCCTACTACAACACACATCTATCGCATACGATATTTGAATTTTCACCTCAGGTAGATCCAGGTTATGCAATAAATATCGATCCTCCACACGTCATTTACTTACCTGTATCATCTACGCGAATTGACAATATAACTCTAACCTTGATAGATCAGGACGGTGAACCCGTAGATTTTAGAGGAGAGCAAATTATTATTAGATTGGAATTGAAAAAATATTATAATGGGGTTGGCATTTAATCAAAGATATAAAACCAGCTGCGCTATCATTAGCAATACTAGTCATACTCGTGACGCTAATCAATTAACATTGGTCAATGAAAGCTTTCTTCAATCTCTTGGACTGAAAGTAATAAACGATGGAAAAGTTAGATATATTACAAAGTCTAAATTTCGAAGAAGCAATAACCAGGCATGAATATCACACTTATTATCCCGCAACAAATAGTTTCAATTTAAACGATGAAGTGCGATTTAGCATCCGACATCAAGACATATATACTCTACCTAGCGAAAGCTATATACATTTGGAAGGAACCTTTATTAAGGATGCCGAAGGAACAGGTGACTGTAGTTTAACGAATAATGCCTATGCATTCCTGTTTAAACAAATTCGATATGAAATTAATGGAGTTGAAATCGATCGTTGCAACAAGCCTGGGATTACAACAACAATAAAATCATTGGCTTCTTATAATGATGGTGAAAGTAAAATGTTACAAATGGCTGGATGGAATCCATTTCAAGATACACAGCCTACATTATCTAATACTAAGTTCATCGCATGTATTCCAATGAAGTTTCTAATGGGTTTTTTCGAAGATTATAATCGTATCCTAATTAACGTTAGTGAAGAATTAATACTTGTCAGGAGCAGAACGAATGCGAATTGTTATAAGAATAGTGAGGCGGCAGGCACGAAAAAGGCGTCGATTGAAATTACTAAAATCGAATGGCATGTTCCACATGTAAGCGTTAATGATGAAATCCGCTTCAAGCTGTTGGACGTTGTTCAAAACAGCAAAACAATATCAATTCCGTTCCGTAAATGGGATTTGTATGAGCTACCATCCGTACGTGCCACAACAACAGACATATGGCCGATAAAATCAAGTAATAACCTGGAAAAGCCCCGCTATGTTCTTATTGCATTTCAAAACGGTAAGGGCTAGAGCATACCGAATGTATACATCTTTCAAACCAAGTTATTACGGGAAACCTAGCGAACCTTTGATGAGTTACTCAAAATTTAACAAATGTGCAGTCTATATAATTGATTGTTCAGCACAAAATGAAGCCGTAAAGTCCAGTACTATAGATATAAAACTGGAAATAATATCAAAGGTAGCATTTAGCGCAGACATAGTGGCATACTGTCTCATTCTACATGATTGTGTGTTTGAGTACGAACCTATCCAGGGCACTGTTAAGAAAATAATGTAAACATGAATGTTTCATTCACGAATACTCCAACGCTACATACCTGGTCAGATGAGGAAGATAGACATTCCGAATGGATGTTTTACGATGCTGATCGAATAAAGTTCCAGCGTTGTATAAGAAATTGTGCCAAAATATTGGAACCAGTTCTCTCCGAAACACATCGGGATAAAGTGTATAGGAAACATTTCGAATCGTTTATTGTCGTAGACATACAAGGTTTTGTTAATCGAGACTTTATACCTAAAGAGATGACTATATCAGATGGGAAACGTTCAATACACCTTTTGTTTAAACCAGCCACACCTTTCCATCGGTTAGAACGACAACAGAAAAAGGAAATACGATGGTTGGAGAGGAATTATTTGAATATTAATTATAGTGACGGATACGTAGACTTAAAAAATATTGTGCATATCTTAACTGATATTTGTAAATCTTACGATACAATATATATAAAGGGTCATCAAAAGGCCGATTATTTAAGTAAATATGTAGATTTAGATATTATTAATTTAGAACATCTACAAAATGTACCAAACTTAAACAAAACTAACTCTGCTTGCTTTTTTCATAATAATAAAAATAAATTAAGTATGTGTACACAGCATAATTTTGGAGTTCTATTGGATTATTTAATAGGTGATAACTTGTAATCAACTTGTATCAGTAATAAAAAAAATATACAACAATTATGAACGTTTTTTATTTTTATATTAATGTGTTCTCCAGATTCTTTACTGGATGCTAAGTTGTGATTTTATGTTAGTAATAAACATAATACAGTAGTCAAATTATTTATTGAACGTACAACCAATACATATAAAAATTCAGTGTTACAACGAACAATTATCCATAATACATAAACACCTCTCTTGGCCGAAATATACGTAACCTCTGTCACATTCCATACAATCACACTCCTCTTCGTTGCTAAGTATTGAGTTTTCATGTGGTGGTTCCCAAACTATGTCACTGTTTTGTTTTGGAACACTACCATTCAACGACAAAACGCTTCTAGTGGCTATATCATACATGTATGTCATTTCGGGGACGTCGCTGCAGGGTTCACGCAGCCAGGCAAACTCATTGCGAATTAGCTGAGACGTTTCTTCATTAAAATAGGGATTACACTCCTCCAGTACTTCAATTAAATCTTCGAGGGTAAAGTATTTCTCGTTCTGACGAGTGAAGGCTGCTAGAAATTCCAAATCTCTTCTATTTAACTTCGATAAATATATTTTTTGTGATTCGATTATATACGTTCTTTTCATCACTAATATATATTAATTAAAAGATTCCATTGAGTTCTTGAAATATTACGTCAGTATTGTAACATTGAGAAATATCTACTTTTACGCATTCCTGGCAGTGAAATTATCAAAAACAACCTTCATAATAATTAGCGGTAATTAGCGAAAGTAAATTCCTTCGCTGGGTCAACCATTATTTGCATTAGATTATATACGATCTTTTCATTGTGACACACATCTAATATATATTAATTAAAAGATTCCATTGAGTTCTTGAAATAGTACGTCAGTATTGTAACAAATCTACTTTTAGTTGCTCGCATTCCTGACAGTGAAATTATCAAAACAACCTTCATAATAATTAGCGGTAATTAGCGAAAGTAAATTCCTTCGCGGGGTCAACCATAATAATTAGCGGTAATTAGCCGTGCATGCCCCGCGGGCTTAAAGTGGCGTAGAACAACCCTAGCCTACCTACTAACTTGCTCTACTTTTGAATTTGACCTGGTAATGTGAAATTAGAAATCATTTTAAAACAAAAGGCTTATAATTGTGAGTTGTCCAATATTTTGAATAGCGTTCGTAATTGCTAGTGCCAAAACCAAATTTTGTCAATAATGCAATGCGATTTTTTAATGACGATACTAAAGGTTGTCGAGAATATCAAACAGGACTTCCGAGCTATCTCGCCGTGTGTTTTCCGATGCATTTCAAACACTACGACAGTGTATAGGTCTACGATACAGCACTGAAAAAGAAAAAGGAGTAATTGCACAGTGCTTGACAAACTAGGTATTAGTACCAGAAGAAATTCCGCTCGTCTGCAAATTTTTCAAAACTTCATTTAAATAACTTTATACAGAGAACTGTTCCATCTTTAGCATTATAAGCGTATCCGTCATTTAGAAGGAGACGTACAAGTACAAAGATTATCATCTTCACCATGATTTTTCGGACAGGGTGAATTACGGTATAAAACTGTAACTGTCACAATGAATATGCGACAAACTCTACTTCTTTTGAGTATAGAATAGTTCACATGGCATCAGTTACTCGTTTTCTGAGCTCGTACCAAAGCGTTACATTCAAATACGATAGTTCCGTGTTGTGTTACAGGATGATCTAAATTACCAAGTTATTAGCATTCTTCATGTTTCCAAGAAATATGTACCAGATTCTAAAGTTTGTGATGGTTGTTTACATTCTTTGCTACTACGTAATTTTTTCTCTTCTAGGAGTATTAATCGGTAAGTGTGCACGATTATGCGATTGTTTCCAGGGTTTTGTTAACTTATTCACACACGAATTCTAAGAAGAAAATGTGCTTTTATTCCTTGTGTATATATTATGTATGTATATAAGTTCAAGATAAACAATGATATATGGTAATATTCTCAATATGCGCTCACTGTCTGCAAATTCAAAATCCGTTCTTATCTAGTCAGAGAATGTTTTCTGAAACTGAAACCTTTCAGGTTCTGTAGAATATTTGCGTACATTATGTGTTTTTCTTTCTAAGAATGGCTTACCATATCCCATCATTCCAAGCTCACAGCTAACATCAAAGTGTGTGACTCGCATATTTTTAAGTATACATTCATACATATATTCTTTTATCCTGATTGCAATGTTGTTAGGCTTGTCTCCTTTGTGATCTTTCCATGCGCACATAAGAAAGATGAGAATCGAGCGACACAGTTGCGACAGAGATTTCGTAATAAATGATTCAAGTTTTTCCTTTTGGCAGTCGGGAAACACGATCAAGAACGTCGGTGCTGTCGGATCTTTAATATTTCAAAAATAAATCTGAGAGTGAGATTGATATTCATGAATATCAAAAGGGAAGATTCCTTTTATCTGACCGCTTTGTTTATCTATTTTATCAAAAGTTTCCAATATACGACGCGGTCGACGTCTGAACCTCACGCATACTGGAAACGTTCGGAATCTTTATATTCCACAAGAAAGGAAATTTAATCAGAAGCCACATATCTTTTCGTCTCCGCTTTTTGCAGTATCCTGTACGAATTTTGTCATAGCATTATATTTGTTCGATAAGGAATTATTGTAAATGTTACGATTTCAGGAAATAATTTGTTGCAACAACCGTTACCTTCAATCCTTTCCTATCCAGAATTTGCATCGTTTATAATACAAATGTTGGTCCAAGGACTTTGATTATATTATTTATACATTATCTATAATGATATGACTTAACTAATACATGTATGACCTCCTTTCTTAATTGTACGTCTTCTACGAATATGATTCTGGTGACCAACTAATTGTGTTGTTACAACATACAATTTTAAGGCATGAAAATAAAAAATTGTAATAATAAATGATAAAGATTAACTACCTATAGTAAGTATATTTCTATATTACAAACATGACAGCATACCAGTAGATGGACTAAAAGTTATGAGAGAACTGTTAATACAATTCAGAAATACTTGCCTTTGTCTAATGAAATACAATAGATGGAACATGTGAAGATCTCAACAAGTAGAAAATCAAAAACACGATCATCGTGTCTGTTTCACTTATCACTTGCAAAACTTATTCCATTTCACGCTAAGTGGTATTTCAAACATATTAAACAACTTACTAATTCTGAATGAAAATTGCTAGATTTCTTATATGTGATGAGTTTGAAATTCATCATCAAACTCTTGACAGTAAATAATGCTAACAATGGATTACATCATTCTTGCTTTACTTCGCGTGAGTAACACGTAAGCCCTGTGATATAAAAGAAAATGATAAAACTGTTCTTCATTATATTTCACCTACCTTCATCTTTGTTATTTTGCTGAGCCCTAGCTTTTCTAGAGAAAGATTTGCTTCATCTCAAACTCATAACTCAAATTAGAGTTTCGCCGTCGTTAATTCCGGTATTTCTCAGCGTTTACTTAGTTCCACCGCGCTTGCTTGCTCTTTGAACAATATATGTAGGTGAAAAACTATCAGCTTCGGTCTTAGCAAGTGCCGTATTTACATTTTTTTTATGTATGGTGGGGGCTGAGTTGCAGCAACTCGGTAATCTGTATCTCTTGTATGGCTATCAATCAATGCAACTCTCACGGTGTAGTTTGTATGTGTAAATTGTGTTCAAATGGCTTTGTGACAGCATTAACCACAATATTTCGCGATTATACATTAGGAATAGAAATTTATAGAAACTCTACACGACCCAAGCAACTATGTGACAAAGACAAAACAGCAGACGCATTTGGAAATAAATTTTGCTTCCTTTTGGCTTAGAACAGAATCCCATTGTGTTTTTGATGGATAGCCCCCTTACGTCCGCAAAACGTCAACCTCGGCAAGTGGTATCAGACACAAGCTTCCTCCCCTCTCGAAGTCTTAGCGGTTTCCTGTCCACCGCTTAGGCTGGTTTTAGCCCCATAAAATGTATATTTATGCGCAAGAACTCACACCAATGTAAGTGTTTTGAACAGTCAGCTTTTGCAGAGTACCTTGAGTCACTTCAAAATGAGTCCTGAACTTATTTTGTCGAATCCTAGTTCTTCGGGAGCTTATTTGCTAGCTGTCACTATGAAGATTCTTCTATCGATATGTTCCTCTTCAATGAATGAATGGGTTGCCTTAGTTATTTTTGTTTGTAACAACAAGAGCAATCCCTATGTCTGTCCCTGCTAGCCGAAAATACCAAAAAATCGAATTTGTTTGCAAATTGAGCTCCGTCTGATTATATATTATCATAACTTCCATTTTGGCTCATAACCTCAACTGCTCTAACCTTTCCACTTGAAGTAACAACTTGAAAAAATTCTATATATCTAAAATGAGCTGAGGGAAGTTCGAGAATTGCCCGGCGCCCCTTTAGGGTTGGTTCTAACTGCTGTTTTATCTTTAAACTAAGTCCTGTACTTAGTGCCTGTACGTCTACTAAGAGATACAAAGCTTTAGTGTTCTGTAATTCTCTAATAATCTTTAATGATGATCATTTTATTGACTTGTGACGTGGAATATTAGGAAAAATAATATGTTTATAGTTTTAATTAATATATTTGCTAAGTAATTACAACTGCTCGTATGTCTTTCGTATATATAATATTTTCCTAGGATTATTATGGTACAATTTCTCATTCAACAGACTATACACAAGAACAGCAATCCATTTCTATACTACTTCTGCTACTAAACGGAAGGCGTAGGTCTTCAGACATATAAATGGGCTCTATATGTCCGGTCTCTGTGATTTCATCATCACGCTTCACGAACACTCAACTTAATTTGATAATGTTACATCTAAAAGTTGTGCGAAGAGAATATAGAGCGTAGCTAGAAAAGGCAGCACCATCGTTCAGATAACTGCTTTTTCCTTTAGACCATCGCGTTTCTATTATCGGTGCTTACCGCACGGTCACACTCAAACCACATCACAGAATTATCATTGACCGTTGGACGCAAGTATGTGTTTTCGTTACGTTCACCAGCGGTTTCTCAACTGAAATCTAAACCCAATCCTGTGTTTGACATGCGAATGTTCCTTTAGGAAATTATAACTTTGTTAATTACAGATATGTGCGTCTGTTTGTAGAATACGGTAGAACTAACGTGCAGCTTGTAACAAATCGCTAATCATTATACTGGATTTTATGTACGAGTATAAGGTTTCATCGTATTCGGTATATACTCAAGCTATATATAAGGTTTAGGAAATTATAGTAGTCCTTTTCTCAAACTTATTGCACGTCGGCAATTCATACATATGTAGAATTATTTTTCTTCTTATATTTATTTGTGACTTTTATTTCGGAAAAAAAAAAGATTACCACGCACAGGTAAAAATTTGACGGAGTAAGCCGTCACATCTTTTTAGGATGAAATATTCTAAAAATGAAGCTTGTATTTTACTTCACAAAATTTTTCCCTGTGTAGGAAAAGAAATTGAATTAGATAAAAGAGTTATAAAAGGTCCTAATTCTCACAAATATGTATATTCATAGCCTGTGAATATACATATTTGTGAGAATTAGGACCTTTTATTACTCCTTTATCTAATATGAACTCACACAGAGTGTACTCCGACAGAGAAATTGAATTTTTAATACAAAATAATCTTAAGATGGCGTACAGATGACGAACAACTAACCTAAAATCAAACTTAAATATATCGATAAGATTGAGCCTTCAACAGATTGATACAGAATATAAAATTTTAACAACAAAGCTTCACGTTGAAAAAGAGAGCATAAGGAAGTATCACACTTCTATACAGGGTTTCTTCTTTAGAAAGGGAATTAGTAATTTAGTTCCTACATAAAAAACCAAGCAGATTAGAATAAATCTTAGCTGTTGTTTAAGCGTAGCTGTGCTTCACAAAAATATATGTACATTCCAGCCTAGCACCCCTAGCTGGTCCTTCTGCCGAATGTTAATAGCTCATCTGGTATGCTCAGTTTAGAAAAGCAGATTTTCTGAAATATTATGTCTTCATCGGTAATATTTTTGTTAGATGTTCTAGAAAAGCGGTATTTTTTACTAACGCAAGATGACAGCCTGTGTAAACTTCATGCCTCCTCAAAATCTTTTACATAAGTACATATATAATAAAGGAGAACTTTTCTATGGAGACATGACAATTTTCCACTTATTACCGATATACTGTATTTTATTGCTTTCCGAACAATTACATTTTCCGGAAAGGAAAATATTAAAAGTCGCTCTACCATGCTAACCAAAGCTTATTTAAGAAATTGCAGTCATATCAGTAAATCACTAGCTTCAATTAATTAAATTAGCGTTAAACATGAACATTTACAAATATGTAGGTATACAAAATATTAATGCAAAGAGTGACGGACCTTTTAATCTACCATATAATCTTGTTATAGTGCCTAGAAATTACGTCAAGATACATCCTTCATCGTAAACTGAAATCTGTATATTCTCTGTAGACCGCAGTTTCTGACCTATCGTAACAAAACTGCATCTATGCCGCTATAAATTTCTATATCACCTGTCGTAAATTACACTTTATGAGAACTCGTGGAGCGTAGTACTACTCGTGGATTAAATGACATATGACATTTTTATGTGAAACTATGAAACCGACAAGAATTAAAATGCAAATAGCATCTACTCAACTTTCTTAACTGTTTGATATAACTGCGAACTTCCTTTACAACAGTGAACAAATGATTCATATGATATGCAACATTAGTCAATGTTTTGATTGGTTTATAATGTAATTGCAATGTTTGATAATGGTATGATAATGATAATAACAATATTAAATGCCAAACAATGCGTATATGTATATGTATATTACAGTCTTGCATACTCTCTGAACTAACTGTCATTTTTTAACTAAAATGCTTCACAGAAACTTTTAACTACGGTACCTTACGTACAAAGTACAACGATTAACACACATTTTCTTTTTATTTCCAGGTAAGTGGAAGGCACCAACATAACACATCAGAACCACGTCAATTTCGGCAAATTCTACAAAGAGGTTGGTTTTTGTTAAAGGTATTTTTCGTGCTCGAGCGCTGCTTCTAACATTTTACAAACGAGCTTTAATGTACGTGCTTTTTTCATCTTTGATAACATTCTAATCGCCAAAGGACGACGAGAGTACCTCCTTTATGAAAGTATTCTTAATAGCTGGGATAAAAATAGCATTTAGCTACATTCTTTCTCATTTCTCCTTGTGTCAAACAAAGCCTGTTTTTATGAAATCGTTCTACCCTTCAGAATAACAATGATTTTTTCAAATAATTTCATTCCCGCAATGAATTAAAAATGCTGCCTTTCGTTCTTATACCTAAAAGCTATACGACTAACAATATCCTGAGAAGTATGAGATGGAAAACCTATATAAAAAGTCGTAATAAATGTTGAAAACTGTATGGAAATAGGATTCAGGCAATGTTCCCTATCTGTCTCAGATTCAAACTAGTCTATTATAATGAAATTTGAATTACTTCGCAAAAAGGTTATCTTATTAACAGAAACGTATCCTGAAACTATTTTTTATATACACTAGGAATAATAAGTAAGAGCAAATACTATGTAAATATACATACGTTCAAATAATACTTTTTAAGTGAAGTATAGATGTAGCCGATAGTAGAACGTTAAGCATGCATATGACCAGACAAATATTGGCTGTCGATTGTGGCTGTCAATTAATTTCAAATTGACGAGACATCTGACAGGTGTCATAGAAGCAATAATTTGTCTGGTCCGCTGCTTGTTTACGAACGTCCCTTGCCCCTCTACTTTAAAACTCTCTTAATTTTTTAATGTAACAATTTGACGCTTGACTTCATATCGTAGTTCCGTATAGTAATACTGATTCCACCAATGAATGATATGTGATTACTAAAATATCTACAGACACCATTTCTTGTAGTTAATAAAAGTATCTTGCAAAGTAGTCTTCTTCTGATCTCATAAACTTGTGAATCACACAAGATTTTTTTTTATTTATGTTTAGCGACGAACTGAACTATATTTTTGCAACCACAGTCCTGAATATGTGTATATATGTAGTTATGTAAGCATTTTGATGAATGCACAACTAATCTCAAGTTACTTTGGGGTCCGAAGTCACAGGATGTAATATGTATTAACTTAGTTCTTGATTTATTTATTATTAAATTCTTTTCATCCTCCCATAACTGAAAACGATAGAAGTGTTTTTGTAGCAGTACCACCAATATAAGGGTATCATCTAGATACAGGTAATAAGAACAACACCAAAACAGTCACCCTTAGCCGTTGAGCCAATCTTATTACCAACTTTTTACACAAAACTACTACTGTTAAGGTAGTCCCTAAACCAATACAGAAGTGGCTCACGGATTCCTACTTTCTTCGACATTGTCAAAACGTTTACACGATTAATCCGTTCAAACACCTTACTAAAGTCTATGAAAAGAGCAAGCACGTGCCTAAATTAATAGTTCCCTTACTTTTCTTATATTTGTAAAACGAATTGTCTAATTTTTTTAATTTTAGATAGTCATGTATTTCTTTGCCTACATATCTTTCAACTATTTCGTCAATACTGGAGAGATCAGATATATGTAGGTCTGTAGTTACCAAAGTTACTTTTTACCTGATTTATATATTGGCTTGATCACGGCAATTTTTGTCCTGACGGGATAGTTGCACTACTTAGAAATAAATTTTAACGGTGCTGGTTAAAAATATCAAGATATCTGATTAGAATCCAGTGCAGTCCAGTATTTTTCAGTGTCAGCAGTGATTTCCGATAGATCCATAGATTCCACACTAGTATTTTTATATTTCATCTGATTCTTAACCATATATTCCTGATGTAGGTTGACATCACACATATGCTCGCCAAGTGAGTGTCTTCTACTTGTTCATTTGGTTTTTTTCTCAAAACTTCATTTACTAGCTTTCACTAGTCTTTCATATTTATATTTGAACTTACCAATTTTTTGCTGTAATACATTCTTTTAGCTTGTAGTATACAGTCTGTTACATTATTCCGCGCAGATTGTCTAAGAATTGACTTTATCTCTGCGCTCTCAGTTGATCTTTTGCAAAAGTGAAATTTTTTATCTCTGTCATTAATAGCTCTTAATGTATTTCTACTAAGCCAGGGTTTAATAAATTCTGCTTTTCGATTTTTTCTTTGCAATACATTAGATGCATTCGACTTCGCAGCACGATATATGTATACTGCTAAAGAAATTATATAATTCAGCAATATCTGTATAATCTGAATCATTAATTTCACGAATTACCGAATGAGTTCCTTAATCTTCGAAATTATTAATTTTGAAATATTGTGTAGTGTTTTTTTACTACCAGATTTCAGATTTTTTTATATATAATATACTTATACGGATATACATATATTCGTACAGAAAGTCTGTATTTTAAGTGGAAGACTCTTGAGTTTTTCCAGTAGCAGTAAATCTCCTCCCAACAACTTTCGAATAACACGAAATGTGTCTTTCTTCTAGTTTTTCGGGAACGTGATGAGAAAATGGCTAAAAGTTTGTTTTTTACATTGTTCTTAGTGGATTCCAATTTTATGGTGTAATATTTTATAACCCGATGCATTTAAAATTATTGAATGCTATAGCGTAAAGTACTAACCTGAAACCCACAGTGCACTAAATTTCAAGTTCGGACTGGCGTCTAAGTCTATCTACGTCAAACAGACGGCCATTATTGCTACCAATATAATACGTCATTCTTTATGTCCTTAGTTGGAGGTTTTTATTGTTTTTCTTACCCCATCGTTTTCTTGCTCTCTTTCAATACTGAACTACTATTACGATGATGCATGGCTTAAACGCATAAAAAAGGAGCTGATTTACTGGTTTATCAGCCAGTATAAGAAATGGATATAATAATGTACTGCTTCGTGAAGAACTGAAAATTTTCTTCTATAAATTTCTAATAACCATAGCAAGTTATGTAAGAAAGTTCTACAAGAATTAAAAGTGACAATATTACAACCGAGCTAAATAAACTTATTATGAAATATTGTCACACCTATAATATTGATTTAACTATTTAATTATCTGATTTACAAAACGATTAGTAATTTTTTGAAGTCGCTACTCTAAATAAGAGAACAGGATGGAGCAGTGGTAGATATGATACTAATATAATGGGTGTGATTTGATAATATATTTATCTAAACATTATCTTACCTCCGATTGCAAATGGATTTTAAAATGTTGTATTATTATTAATTAATAGTACAATGGAAGTAAATATCCTAGTTCTTGACTGCATCTGCGCTAGCAAAGCGATAAATGCAATTAATAAATAGTTATAATTGTTCGGGACAGATAGAACCATTGCGAGTAAATAGACAACTCTTTTTAATATTACTGTTGTTTGTCGTCAAGAAATTATACAAGTGAGTAAGTTTTCCTGTGATAAAACAACTAAACAACTAAAACAACTTTAGAACTCGATCTAGAAACAATTATAAAATGATTTCAAAAATGTAACAAATCGAGAACGAAGATCGGCGCTAACATTATACAATGTTTTATTTTACATATTCCTATTGAAAACTAAAGTGATGCCTAACAAAATGAGTTCAACATAAAGACAATCTAAGCACCAGTTTTCTCTTTTGTAACCTGTTGTGTTATTGAGATAATGGTATCCTTTCTATATATTTTAAATGTTCTGCCATATTGACATTACTTATGCCACGGTGACCGTATGATGTACATTGTTTAAACTCTTTTTCTAAATTCTTTTCGATGCCAATTTTTTATCTGTCCAATTTTGGGGAAACGTAAATGAATCTACAGCTCAGCACATTATTGTGACTCTACAACACACGATTACTGCGGGTTATGGTTCCATTTTATTTGTAATACCATTCTTAAAGGTTAAGTATACACAGAATATAGCATTGCATAGTATTTTGGTGAAGATAGGTTTAGCTAAACGTGAGTAACTATGCGTATGTTACTAGATCACTTACAATTAATAATTAATAATAATCTAGTAATCAAATTCAAGAAACATATTACTTACTTACACTGGACCTAATTTGATCGAAGCGTAAAAATTACCATTCTCATCTATATAGCATCCGTCAACCTGATACCTAGTGTAATTCGGATTAACTGTCGTCGAGGTAAGTACAGCTAGCACTAAATGAACTTGAGGTATTTATTTTATAACATACTTGAATTCTTAGTATTCGAGGTATAGAGACATGTCAATCCAAAACATCTGCTTAAGTGTATTTATTTTTACAAACAAAACAACAATATAGTTGAGTGTTTACATTTGACTATATAATTGACTACAGTATTTACTTACCTGCTGAATATTTGTTTAATTACACTTTAGCTAATGTTAGTATTAAATCTCGCTTTTATTTGGCTAAGATCTTGATATTCCTGTATAATTTTGAGTTTAGAGTACTATATTACGCCACGTAGTAATGAATGATTGTTAATTAAGGATGATTGATATTAGTACGTAAAACCTCATACCATAATGTGTTATACATATATGTATGCCCATTATGATTTGAATAATAATAAAGATTGCAATAAGATAATTATTATAATTTCTATTCCTATTTCACTCTAATGAAATGTAAAATCTGCCCGTGGCAGATTTTACATTTAGCTACATCGCTAATTTAAAATTACTGGCAGCACCAAGTAATCTTTAAAATAGAGTTAAAATAAACTGAATATTTTCTTCATGGGCTTTGTAAATTCAAATTAGAGTAAACATTTTCTGCACTTGTGTTTATTAGAATTTACACTTTAGATCGGATAGATATTTTACGCTAAAAACAGTGAGACCTAGCACACTAGCTGGATTAAAAATTCAATCTATTCTTCGCCCTTAGCGACGAAATTTCCAAAGTCCCACATAATAACAAAAACAGTAACCAGTACACCTTTATTCAAAAGTGTAATAGTGCTATAGTTTTTCACCTAGTTTCTCCATAAGATTTTATTAAACTATCACTAACAGCGTACAGATCTAAGAGGCTTAAACCGCTCCACAATTAGACAGAGCTGCTCCATGTTAGAAAGCATAGTAATCAAACGAGTAATAAGTCATCAGTTATCATCCACTGGTTTGGTCTGTAGTCATTAATGACTTGCTCAGATGTCTGCACCAAAATGACCTCAACAGCCAAAGCTATGCAGATTACATGAGCGTCACAATAAGAGGCAAACATGAAAAGATTTTCAGTAACCTAACAGAAAATTACAGCAACACCGTCATGATGCATAAGAGAAAGATTAAACACCAATCCTAGCAAAACTACAGTTGTCCCATTTAACAAAATAAATGTAGGAAGCCACAGCACAGAAGTCACATATGTATATGGGAGTAATGCTTGACTGACTGAACTCAAATAAATAATCAGGTGACTATTGCCTGTATATGCCAAAGGTTATTTGGAAATATCTGGACGCTCAATTATATTGGTTATATCAAATCGAACCGGATTACATTTGACTGTTTAAGTTATTCAAGAAAGATAAAACAAAAACCAAATAATGTAAATACAAGTTAAGTGAATATTTCGGACTCGATAAAATCTGAAGAATTAATCATTCATTTTATTTTCCCAAAAGCTAATCTAGCTAGTGAAACTTGTGTCCTTATTAGTCGATGCATAAACAAGTGAACAAACCTTTTTGCAGGTTGTTTATTCTGGAAATCATTAAGCTATAAAATTAATTACATCAGTAACCGTGGTGTGGTCTTTCTTTCAACCTCTTGTAATCTCAATATCTGGGAATGATACTCTAATTACTTGAAATAAATTATTTAAAGTACTGAAAAGGATATTACGTTAAGCGGCAAATGCAGGCACTTCATTCGAAGATTTTTAGCTACGGACCAATACGAATAATCTTGACCTTGAGAATATTTAGCAAGTTTTGATTTACCACAAACAATGTCTTTCCTACCGACCTTACCATTAGCGAAATTTGAACGTTTCTTACTTTTTTTGAGTCATTCTATACATAAATTCACAATCTTCCTACAACTAGGTAAATTCGTTATTTTTGTATTTGGTAACTTTTCAACGAACAGCCCATCTATGAATTACAAAAATTCAATACTTTATTTTAGCACACACTTGCAATGACGTAAAAGAAACCATTAAGCTATTTATCTTTTAAATTTAGAAAACTTTTTCGAACGTCGGTTTTCGAATTTAATAGCTATTATATACAAAGATGCGTGAAAACACTGGTTTCGCAAATTTAACTTGTGTGGAAACCAGTAAAAAAATTTTATAAGATACTTTTGTGTAATAATAAATTCACACAAACTGATAGAATGTCTTTCTTTTTAATATATTTTGATGCTAATAGTAAACAAACTTTCTTAGTAGCAAAATTTCTTATTTATTATGCTTTATTTGCAAGCACAGTTGCCATTTTTTAAGACTACATATTATTAGTATAGAATGCATTTAGTATTCTACTCATTACAACACCGGTTTAATACGAACGAAATTAGAATATGCTTAACGGTGGTAATTCGAATTTCATTTTGCTGAGGCAGACAGTTCCTTGCCGGGGTAAATTTATGAGGTTCGCTGTATGCGAGCATATAGGTTCTTTTATTAAATATGTTATTAATTATTTTAGTGTAAAAGGGTTTGAATTATATACGACGTAAACACTGAGCAGCAGCACCTATTTCACAATACTGTCCCGCGAAAATTCGCCTCCAGGACGAGAAAGTTGGTGGACGGCCACGAATTAATAAAGTTTAACTATAAATTTGTATATTGTCCCCCGACAACACGCTTTATTTCAGTGTATTCTAGCTTGTAGGATGTTCCACAACTGAGGTTTAATTACAAAGTAATATTTGATGTAACAACCATATCTACCCCAATGTTCCCCAAAAGCAGCTAGTGGAAAAATTAAAATATTATTGTTCAGAAAATGCTTAAATTAATTCAGCTTATTTTAACTCTTAATAGATTGATATAACAAACTCTTAAAAGTTTTAAAATTTTTACCACATAATACAATAACAAGACACGCATTACGTGCGTATTAAATATTTAACTGACATTATTTAGGAATGTTATAAATATTTCTAAAATATTATATGTCAATTCTATCATTGATAGCCGGTTGATTTTGTTTAATATAAATCATTACCCTATAGAGTCTACAATGTCTACAATGTTGGATTGGTTATAATTAAATTCATGATTATTTTTCATAGAATGTCTCCACAAGTTGGTAGTGTTGTAATTTTCGGTAGAAATTTGTGTGGATATATTCTTTTGTCTGCGTATGGTTGTGTCTTACCTACATGTGTATATAACATCACATCTTTGACATTTCTCTTGCAATTAATATTTAAAAATGAACGGTAAGAAATTTATAATACTGTACAAATCAATTTCTGTTTCAAATAATCTGTTTTAAAAGATCTGTTTTAAAAAATCGTAATAATATTCACCATTTGATCGATGTGAACTATCTTACAGCAGAAGTACCTTTAATAGAGCAGGGTTGAAAAGTGTTATTATTAATGCCAGGAAGCGAATTAATTCTATAACTGCTGCCATAAGATCCCTGGATAACTAAGGATCTTAAATCTATTCGAAACAAGGAATGATCATTCCTACTTAGCCTTCCATAATTTAAGAAAACATCTAAACAATATGTCACGAAATGTAACGAGTATCAAGTCCGGTTGGTGCTTCAGAATTTAATGCACGATTGTACTTCTTAACACACACAGATACATATATTTGCTAATGCTACGGTTCTAACGATAATGGTAAATATGTACTATCTGTTTCAAAAGAAACGACTCACTCTTTCTGTGGCGAGCAGGGGGAACTGTATATTCTTTACCTAACCTATTAGTACGGGGATAAACTTTAATGGTTTTCTGATGCAGTTCTTTTGAAACAGATAGCACATATTATGATCTATAGGTACTTAAAGATAACGGTAAATATACTATGTACGAAATTATGATACGATATCAGACACTTGTAGATAATAGGAACAAAAGCTTCTGACTTATAGGTTAGGCAACGAACAAGAGTTATTAATAATTTGCGCCTAGGAACGGTTATTGGTACAAATTCTTAACGCAAAAATGGACTATGTTTTAGCACAAACATAATCGATCTGTTATGAGGGCTCCCGAATTAACGGATGAGAATGAAACCAGAACAAAAGTAGAAATTCTGGACTTGGAGGTCTTGAAACCGTTAAACTTTCGCAACTTTCAACTTAATAGAAATAAGTGTTGAGTGGGAGTTGCTTGTGACTTAAGGGAAAATATGTATTGCGTTAACCATTATCTGCTAATTGAGAAATTACATTTTTACGGATCTAGAAACAACAAAATTAATTACTCACAAGTACTGCATCTTACAGTAGTCACTACAACTTCTCAGTCTTTAGAGCACCATTTAAACTCGGAAAAGGAAAGGAAAGTAGACATATTCATTAGTTTATATTTTACTTCATATCTAAAAAACTGGCTTAAATGCTTATTCTAATTAGGAATAATCTAGTCTACGTGCAAGGTATTGCCTGACTAAGCTGCTAGGCATTACCAATCACTTACAATTAGTCGAAAGTGATCATATAGGTTTTCACGTGAACTAGGACATTTCCAGAACGACTATTTATTATTATCTCTTCAACAAATTATAACTAATGTATTACGAACTCCTCACTTTACAAGAGAGATAGTCCAGAGCTGTGTTAGTTTAAAAAATTATTCGAGTTGAGTTTCTATATAATATCATTGTAGAATAAAAACAATTGAATAACATAACTGCAAGTAGTTACTTTTCGCGCACTTTCGTAGTACTCCAAAATTCACCGTAACCTTTCGAATCTAGTGTTCTTCTCCCTCTCTCTCTCCATAACTAAGTCTAACTTCAATTCCTAACATTCACTATAACGTAAAAAGAATTACATAAAAAACACCGTTCTGATACTGTAGTTATAAAAATCTATAACTGGTGAACGCAAAGCATAATAGCTGGGAGAGACATGAGTTATATTCATTTTGTATTCCCTGTGCAACAACATTCTAAAACAAAAATAAGAAGCCGAAGAATAGGATCCTGCTATAATAATGGGAAAACGGATAAAGCAGTCGTCCATCGCTTGGCTAAAATGAATTTTCCCTTTGGGCTTAGCGGTCGCTTTTCCAACAAATACACGCTCGCTATGACGGCGCAAGAGAGGCTAAATCACGCTTTCTCTTTATAGGTATGTGAGTTGAATAAAATATACCGCACCGACCTAAATACACAAGATACGTCAACTAAAAAGTCCAGCTGCTTGAAATTTTGTTCCTAATGGAATGATAATATTGATAAAGAGTGTTAGATAAACAAATTAAAATCCATCAAAATATTATAGAAGAATGAACTAAAGTAAATTAACAGGAGAGATAACAAGCATAAAAGCATAAATACACTTATTAACTTTTTCACTGTTTAAAATCTTTAATTTTTGTTTCTCCAATGTGGATATACATATTATATGTACAATGAGAAAATGAGCAACTCCATATTCCTATATAGGTAATAAAAACTAATTTAATCAAGTGTGTAAAAGAAACAGAACTGTGGTCAATGCGTTATTTATTTGTTTATCGTAATGATTTCTTTGAAACGCTATGATTCACGTAAAAGTTAACCGCAACTCCTGCACACTGCAAATACATATTATAAGATTATTATTCCATAGAATAAAAGACTATTCAAAGTGGCACTAAATACAACATTTATTTACAAATAAAATGGTAAGATAATATTGCTGTCATTCTATATGAGTACTACATGTGTAGTGCAACCAAGGTATCGCGCAACGGCTTATTCCAGAACTTTTTGACGAAGTGGTCAACGCCACAAATAATGCACATTTGTTGACTAGTAAGACAAGTCTTTATTCAGCTACATGCTACATTAAGATTGCTACTGATTTCTTAGTACAATATTATCCTATTTAATTAATATATGTATTTTTTGACCTTTATGTACTTATCTTTTAATTCCTAATTTATTTCCACTTAGAGGTCAATAAAACAATAAATAATTAAATACCAATTTATTCCATAACATATAATAATGTGTTTTCGTTAAATAACTTCTTCAGTGGAAGAAATTGACATTTAATATGTGTCAAATTACTAATAATATAAATATAAATGGCCATGCCTATCAACAAAATTATCTAAAAAACAAAGAATTCATTGATATGGGGATTTCTTAATAATTGTATTTATTTTATTTTAGTGAAACATATCCTGAATCACTCATGCGCATACTTCATCCTCATCAGTCGGCACTATTGCTAACTTCGTTATTATTAATGCTACAATGTCACTTAAATTAGCAAAGTAGTAGGGTTTTTCCTTCCGAATACGATGATAAAATTTAAAAAACAATTGAACACCGCGTTTTCAAGATATTAAAAAAAATACATTTTTTTTAATAGAATACCCTGTATACTTTTGCACATGTTAAATGATAATTTAATTATAAATAAAATCTATTAATACATAGACACCCAAAAAATAACAAATAAACGAAATACAAGCGTTAATGGAAAATCATGTAGACATTGACTAGGTATCGAAAAATTAATACACTTTGCTCTTTATTATTGTCAATATTAATCTTATTTGAACAACAAAAAAGGAAATTCTGAATGCAAAATATTGAATACATAACCATTCTACTCTTAGAAACTATAATCTTGACAGATACTATGTATCTTTTGTTGCTGTCCTAGTTATCTGTGATAAATTTAAAACTAATGGAATTAATCGATTCTGTCTACGCTCATAATAAAGGTAAAATTGAAGCAAAAGCTAAATTGCGTTTTTGTTATTACTTTTAGCAAGCGATTAAACACTAAAATATGATTACCATCAAAGTACCAACGATTTTTTGTTCGCCTTATAAAATTGTAGATGATAATAAAATGTTTCTTTTACTTGCCAATAATCGGACATTGATAGGCTCTACACGATATGCATTTCAAATTGAACTGGTATATATAAATGCTTGTAGTTCATTTATTTCTTTATTTTTGGGTGTCTATGTATTAAAATATTTTGTTTAAAATTAAATTGTCATTTAAAATGTGCAAAAATATACAGGATATTCCATTTAAAAAAATGTTATTTTTTTAATATTTCGTAAACCCGAAGTTCAATTGTTTGTAAATTTTACCATCGCAAGCGCAGAAAAAACGCTACTACTTTGGTCATTTAACCAACATCGTACCTTTAGTAGTAACAAAGTTAGCAATAGTGCCGACTTCAATTTGAACACGCTGTATAGAAGACGATGTGGAAGTTTTGTTCAGTAACTGCCTGATGTAGAAGAGAGTACGTTTGGGTTGTTGTAAATGTATATATTTTAGGAATTTAATTGATTTTGTTCGATAAAAGCACACAAACTACACACTGACAAATTTACACAATTAAATTAACCCCTACCATGAAGATCCAACTCCAGTTACGGGAATTTTAAGAAGAAAAACGTAAGTGGTAGTGTGACCGGAAAATGTTGAATCTCGCTATGTAGCTACTGAATTTGTAGAAGTTAATAAAGACGGTTATTAATAAAATAACGTCTCTAAAGCATTTTGGAGGATTAGCGGCCAATTAATTATCATCGGATATATAAACCGTGGGCATAGCAACTAGCACTCTCTTTGAATATAATCACTCGTCCAGAGCGTTACTTCATAATAATGATTTTCTAACTGCGGTTAAACCTTAACGGTGCACCGTTGAGAAACAAACAACATCTAACGTCATATAAAGGGCCAACTAACTACCTATAAAAAAAAGAAAACTCCTCCAGAGAAAGCTACCAGCAAAACCGGGATCTAGCTTAAGCGAAGATCACACAATCGTTACAGTCAATTTGACAATAGCCTCCCCATGATTCAAGCAATAATACGCTTTACGATTACATCTGTAAATATCTAAAATATTAATTTTACAGATGACAATTATGTTAGCTATGCCTAACCCCCTGTTTCCTATAAAACAATGTTTCTACTATGTATTATTAATAGAACATACAACCAACTTAAATTAATTGCATTGAATAACATTACAATACGCAACGAAAAATATGTTCGTTGTTTGGTTTACCAGCATTGCCGAAATTAATTTATCTTCAGCGGTACAAATTGCTAGATATTGGTTGTACTTAACACATTGATAGACGTATAAGGAGAATATAAATGCAACATAACATAACAATTCTAAAATTATGTTTTATTTTAACAATCTATACAACATGTCGGTATTAACAACTTTTCCCATACTAAATTCTTTGGATATTTCAGCAAACTAAGAGTATTTTCCGAACCTGATGTCTAGTATTCGTTCAGTACTTCATCCAAAGTATGGCGTCTGCCTAAATCTGATAAAGGTGACGGATCACATTAAATAAATCATTATATAACAGCATACAGTCATGAACCCACTATTGACAGAATTTGAATCGACTAGCACACTGTCCCATTTACAGCATTAAATATGTAATTGACACCTTTTACATATTTAATGCCCCAAAACATATCATCACACTAGTACATAAAAAAGCCATTCGATAGGAGCTTTACTTAAGATTTGGTGAGTATGCTCCATTTATTTGCAAATCCTGTAACTTAGGTTCGAATTGCAATATTGAATGATACTAAGCCTTTTGAATTAAATTTGAAGAAAGAGGAGTTATAATTTAATATATTTGTAAATTTTTCTGCTTGGATTGTCTCTACCAATGCTTTGAAAATATTATTTAAACATTTCTTTACAACTGTTTTTACATTTATTAACTTCTCATTTTCGTAAATATAGCAAATTTGAGCTGTGGAGAACAAAATAATACATATTGTACTGCTGTACTAATTAAAGGACTTTTGTCAAAGATAGCGCCACTAAGGTGGCGGTATCGTATAGTAAATCTCGTAGTCTCCGGTCAGAAACCCATTGAAGTCTCACACCAAACGAAATCCATCATAATACTATGCTTAAGGTACAGTGTATCATGTCATATTTTTGAGTTTCCAATACAATACATGACACAAACGTTTCTCTTATTGAATACAAAATAATTCAAACTTGAAATGATTACTCAACACGCCTTTACAAATCTGCGTTATTGCAATCAACTTAAGTCCTCTTCTACCTTTTCTCTTTGTTTTGTGAGCATAATGATAATGTATGGATTGCAATTCAAATTAGTATCGGTAATATTCTAAATCCACGATGATTTTGTTTGTGCCCGGGTGCGTTTTTTATAGTTATTAAATTTTTAAAACTCAATGAAATAATCGTCTACAACAAATCCTTAAACTGTAAACAAAAATATGCAAAAGAACAAAATAACTTGTACAATTCTTTTCGTCATCCTATTTTTGCTAGTATTCATTTCGTTTAACTTACGTATACTTACAAACATGTTTTGTTTCAAAAAATATTATAATGCTATAAACAAAAACATATCACTATTCATGTATTGCATAATCTAAAAAAAGAATATAAGCAATTCTAAATTAATACTTAATATTAATTCCATAGTTGTAGGAATGAAAACTGAATAAACACATATGCATAACATTTGAAATAGGACATTTGTGAAAGCTTTGTTCAATTTTTCACTCGATAAACATTGTACCAGACACGTAAATACAAACACACAAAACGAGGCAAACAGACGACGTCAAATTCGCGATACGTTTCAGTTACGAAGCTCAAACTAGAACTGACAGGAGACATTATAAACGTCAAGACAATTTAGATAGTAAACAAAGCAATGTAACTTACGTTGGTTTACATGCGAGTTTGTATACAGAGTTTCATGTCAATTCCTATGCAAATAATATAATTATTGGAGCGCTACCGTAATCCAGTAACAACATGGGATTATAGGTATAAAAGCATGTTGTTACTACTTCACTGTACTAAAAGAACTGACATCCAATTTTGTACCTTGTACTGAACTTGATAAAGTAGGTATAATTTCTATGTTTATTCGTTATCCGTTTCGGAACGAACACTAATTGTAAGTGTTTTTTTAGTTAGTGCTCTCATAGTTAAAACAAAGTAAGCTATGAGTGTCTGTTGAACATTCTAGCGCCAATCTAGTCAGATGCGTCCATATCAATCTACACTCATCGAAATTTTTATACTGCCGTTTGAACTTTTGAAGAGAATATTTCATTTTCTTAAAATTTGCGGCAAATTATGCTTCGACGTTAATGCTGAACTACAATAATACAAATGCAGAAAAAAATCATTACAAAAATGTATGGGATTTTACACAGCGAATATTTATAATAACAATAACTCGAAATAGCGAAATTTCTATAGGTCATTAACACAAAATAAATTAGTAAAATACATACATAAAAAATTTAAATTGTTTCTAAACTTAGTAGGGAGTAGGTATTAGATCCTCTATTCAAAATAACTTCAAACATCCGAGTCTTTATACTGTCCAGATAATGTTGAAATAAAAATATTCCAACACTACAATACACTTATTTTGCCAATATTCAGATTGGGCAAGTGAGCAGCCCATTGTACGAAATTGGTTTCCTTTTGATAAAACTACTTCTACTACTTGTTTGTCGGAAATTATGGATAGCTGCATTGTCTTGCTGAAATGTTTAGTCTTGCGTTGGCAATTGTTTACCAAAGTCTATCAGAACCATTTGTAGATGTTCTGTATAAGAATTGCAATTCATTCGCGTAGAAATAAAACATAAGAATTTTATTGTTATGGGTACAAGCCATTCAAAGCATTATCCTACCGCCACCAAAATTTTGGGTCATCGCAACTTCAGCCATTGTGCGCAAATCGTGATGATAATACTTGAAATCATTAGGTCCGTCCAAGTTAAATTTCTTCTTGACAAAAAATATGACGTCGTTTCACTCATGATCTCTTCTCACATGATCTTGCGAAAACTTCAAACTTGCCTATTTATGTGTCTTTTCTAAGGATGATTTTGGAACTGTTTCCAGCCACCGAAGACGTTTACTGTCAGACAAAATTTGCTATACACGTCTGCTAGTTACTAATAAATTTAAATTGCATTTTATTGTTACTCGGTTACATTACCAGAAAAGGCTAACCGAATATCGATGAGCACTGCCTTGGAGTTAGTTTTTGATTCCTCTCTCTAGCGCGATTTTTGCCGTTGAAGTTACTCAACTTCATAAAATTGTTGATGAGATGTTGTGACGGTGCTGTTTTTTAGATATGGCTCGGTTTGAAAATCCTACCTGTTTATGATAATTTTGTTCCTTCTTGGTTAGCAGTTTATCTCTCGGTATTTTTATTAACTTATGTATATGTATACTTCAATAATATGCACATACCTTTAACAGTAAATAAACTTTTGAAGATGTTTCAAGGCTTTTTTACACTGGAAAGTAGTGCTTGTAAAATGCTTCTCTAACTAAGAAATTTCATACAGTGGTGATATTGACAAAATAATGTCCCTGTTATTTCGTTACGTTCAGAAATGTAATTCTAGTTAATTCGCAATATACCGTTACTAAATGTTTAAAGAAAAACTTCAAAATTTGATGGAACTATAAAAATGTCGCTGAGTGTATTAGTTCTATTGAGAACAATTTAGTTTAAGTCGACAGAATTTTTCCCGTATTTCAAAACAACATGAATATTCTAGGACAAAACCCTACACATATACATATATTGAAAAAACTATTCATTTGTGTGGACCCACGTTATAAACGTCCGATCTTTCACTGCACACTAAAGTCCGTACAAACCCCAAGGCGAACGTTTTCACTAGTTAAGATTCCAAATTAGAATCGCTTGTTAATCGTCAATAGAGCTGAAAAGATATATCGACATTATATCAGTAGAAGTATATACATTCTAATACTTCGTTTCAGTACTAAATCTAATCTAGATCGAAAATTACTAAATTGGTTATTGTGTACTGACTAGACGAAACACGCCAAGTCACGTGCCCACGGAAAAATAGGATATTGTAGACATTGGTGAAACACTACTTAAATAATCAACTAATTTTTTGTTTTAATTTAAATATATTACATCAAAATATTACATCATGACATTACATCGAACTATATTTACATTACATGCAAAATAACAATAAAATCTAAGTATTAAGTCTTAAGAACTGCTATAAGTTTCCACTAGTTTTTTTCGTCACTGTATTTGGAGCATTGCATTTTATTTTAATAAAAGCCAACTACAGAAATAGGCAAATGTTCCTAAAGGGTGTAATTACAAAACAACAAAAAGTAATAACGGACTTTGGTTTTTGACAAGCTGTAATAAAATAGTACTATTTTGTCATTCACTAGCAAAAGGTTGTGTAACTTTTCATTTCTTTATATCCTTGTTGTGACATTTTTAGTGTTAATAGTACGGTTAATAGTTGGTGATAATAGTTTGGTTTCAGTATTAGATAAGATAAGATAAGATAGTTTATTTGTCCGTTAAATACACATTTATGAACCCGTCGAAGGTATTAGTGCAGATGTATCTATGCTGCTTGGGATAAGATAAGATAGTTTATTTGTCCGTTAATACATAGTAGTATATACAGAACAGAAATACAACAAAACAAAATACATAATAGGGAAGCAAAGAGAGGATATTTAAATCACATTAGAGTTTGCAAGCTGACGATTTCCAATGCCTGATTTCAATGTAAAAATCATTTATATTATAGAGGCACATGTTTATTAATATTGTTTTAATAGGTGGCGTTCTGGTATGATATTATTTTTTGTTCTAGTGTCGTGATTGTGCAGGTCTCGGTGGCAGGGCATCTCGCCAATACGGTTCTTTATATATAACAAATTTTCATAAACGACGGTTGAAAACAATGACATTATGCCGAACCGGCGAAAAATTGGCACAGAGTGCTCATCAAAGCTTACAGCTACAATACTACGTACAGCTACTTTCTGTATGCGAAAAACTCTCTGTAACTGGGTAAAAGAGGCATTCCCCCACGCTAGTATTCCATAACTAAGTACGGATTGAAATAATCCGAAATATGCTCTAAGGGCCGCGTCCTCATTAATCAATGCCGCTGTTCTCCTAATAGCAAACACTGCGCTATTAAGCCTACCGCTTAGATCTTCAACTTGAGGAATCCACGAGAGATGGGCATCGAAATAGATTCCCAAGAATTTTACTCTGCTACCCTCTGCATCACTTTTAAGTGAAAATATGTAGACCCTTGCGGGACTCCACGTTTTGTTTGAAGTGGTGTACTCTTTACGTGATTTAGGTCCATAATCTGTGTTCTGTCTGAGAGACCCATAGAGTTGTAGCTTTTCCAACAGAATCTCGTGGTTAACACAATCGAAAGCGTTGAACAGATCTGTAAATACACTCACACAAGACTCTCGATTTTCAAAAGCCTCCTAAATGGAATCTATTAACGTCATAATTGCGTCAGAAGTTCTTTTACCACGCCTAAATCCAAACTGACTGTAAACAACTAATAGAATTTACAACATTGTCTAAAATCAAGTGCTTATTTCTCATAGATTGTAAATTAAAAATTTAACAGAAAAGTACTAGAGTGTTTTTTTTTCATATTTTGCTCATAGTTAAACGTCTGTCCATAAAATCCACTGCATCAGTTGAGTCCTGCTCACTCGACGAACCTTCGGTCTTTGCCGTCGTCCCAATAGAATGCAAAAGGACATCTCCAGCAGTTCCACCATCCTTGCTCTACCAATAGGCTCACGGAGTCATCTTGGTTCTTGCCTGTTTTCAGATCCAATTTGACAGTCTCAGCAGGAATGTGGGAAACGATAGTTTCTTTCTCACCACACACCGGAAAAAGAGTACAGTTTCCATCAAGAATGTACTCAAGCAAGTATTCGCACACATTTTTCTTCCCCATTAGATTAAGATGAAGTCCCTGATGAGTGTAGAATCTTCTAAAGAGTATATTGTTGACTTTAAAAGTAGCGACATGGCTATACTTTCTACACATACTGTACACAGCATGATTTATATGTTCTATCATGCCATTTAAGGCCACATTCTCATATCTGAAAGGGATCGTGGAAATGATGACATTTGTGTGTATTGTATGACTAATGAATTCGTTTAAAGTTCTTCAAAATATCGATAATGTTAGTGCTATCATAGCAGTTATTGATATCATTTGTACCAGCTAATAGGAATATATAGTCACTCTTAGGCATTGGCAGGCATTTGGTTTTATAAAACTTTCAATTTGGAAATTGTTTGTTAATTTGTTTCTCAACAACTGGCTATAGCCCCTACCATGGCTGTCACTCAAGATTAGAACTCTATGGCTCGCCCCTTTCACAATCCTAGTCACAGGCTTATATGTCCGGTGAACACCTACGGGCTCATCCTGGGAGTTGGTCGCTTCTATCGTCGAAGCGCTTATACTATTTGCGATTTTTTTATTATTATTAGTGACCTCACGTATACATTTCAATCGCTTGTTTAGTTTGTTATACATTATAGACATATGTTGAATTTGTTTCTGTAGTTCATTTATTTTATTCAATAATCGAAAAGTTGTAGATTTTTTTCTTCTGTTTCATTTCTACATTTACTACTGTTTCAGTAGAACTTGTAGAATCATCTATTTCACTGTTATATATGTCTCCTTCTTTCTCGTCCTCTAAAAAGCTAGAATTCAGCGCATCTCGCAATCGATTTGCTACTACAATTTTGCATCCGTTTTTATTTAATCCTTTTTTCGATAAACAGTTTTTAAGTTCTTCCTTTCTCAATGTGGATATTTTAATACTTCTCGCCATGATTTTACTTATTTGATGTAATCCGTATTTATTCAAAGTAAAATGCAAACGTAAATACAAATGTATGTAGAGGCTATTTAATATTCCGTCAAAGTTTGTAAACACTGCATAAAATTACAGTACCTAATACGTAAAGATTTGGATGACAAACGGAGCACACACAGACACAGCCGACACTCGTTACACACCATTTGGATTAGTGCCATTGGAACCATTGGTACCATTTGGAAAAGTGACTATAACTCAGCTAACAGACCAAGAACGTATAACTTGATGACAGCAAATAGGCAACGAGATTTTATTTCTAAATCCACTAACACAGGCTTTCCCATAATTTCGATCACAGCGTCCATGTAAAAAACTAAAGTAGAACGCGCAAAAACAGCTACCAATGGTGAACGATCTTTGGAAATTTTGCTTAGTCTGTAATAAAATACATAACATACAACCCAATAAGAGCTAATGAACAGAATAATTCTCAAAAGGGAAAATATACGCCTTTATAAAGTCAGATTGCTTCAGGAACTATCAGAATATGATTGAGACGGAAGGATAGCTTAACTTTATAGGCCGCATTTTAATCCCGGATAAGACCCTATTTTCTTTTAATAAATTTTCCAACTGACACCACTAGAACGCAATATCTACAGAACTCAAATGAATAGGCAGGAATAATTGGAAACAACATTTTCTTCTTCTCAAATATTTGACGACTAATTTCTACTAGTCTTCTTCTAGTCCGCAATTGGATCATACTACAATTAATTACTCTAACGGATTGATAACCGCAGTAGTTAAGCGGCTGCTCAGTGTTGTTAGACATCGGTGGTAGCCGGCTACAATTCCTCGCTTTTGGAAGTAAAGTCATTTATAGCGCAGCACTAAAAACGACGAGATAGTACCGTAACAAGGGCATTTGGGAACATTTAATACACAACTTACGACAGTAAGAGTTGCAGCAGTAGTCACACAAGCAATACGGTTTAAGAAGCCGTCGCGACCAACACCCATCATGGACGAAAAACTCTCGATCCAGATAATGGCCTAATTAACTAATTACATAATTCAGGCTAACGCTTGTGCCAATATTTAAGTACGCGATTTGACACATTTATAAGGACAATTTTTATCAAAATTGTGTGCTCAAGTTTCAGTAAATCCTTAAGCGCAAAGTGTAAATCTGAATCTAAGAGAAAATGCCTGATTTCAACAAGATGGGATACCACCGCATTTTTGTGTTTGTGTGAGAAACTACTAAGATCAACAATTTCCAGCAAAACCGGTAGATAGATGAGAATGCATTGAAGGGCTCTCTAATTCACTATACTTGACATCTTTAGTTTTTTATCACTGTGATAATTATATAGTGTATCCTACCAAACCGAAGACTTTAAAATATCTTCAAAACAGATGGAAATGTAGACTATAATATCCCTCATCAGCATTGATAAAACATCCATTCCGAATTTATAGAGAGGCTTGAACACTGCCGAGTGACAGACAGAAAACAGTTTGAACACTTATCTAAACAGTTTTTCACTTATTGAATTAGATTATTGTATTTGCATTTTTTTGTTCAATATTTGCGAAATAACTGAATTTAGTCTTAGAATGCTATAATAAACAAAATGTTTTAAATTAGTTGAGGATTTAGAATGAGCAATAATATAAAAGATATTTCATTAAAAATATAATCAATGATTATACGACATTTCATTGACGTTACTCACATATTGTTAGCAAAATAAAATAACACAACTTTATTTGTGCAGATTGACTAAAACCAAGATCCATTATCATTTTTTGTTTTGTAGTAATTAAGCCGTTCTTAAACATTCGTCCCCCTATATGCACACCATATATACAGTTAGGAGCATCGAATTCAAGACACAAATAATTGGCTATTTTAAATATGTCTTTCAATTTTATTGACATTTGACATTTATTAATGTTTCATTGACATCTAAAATTTTGCCTAGAGTTACGCACGCATGACACTGATACATCACCTGAAGCTACAAGTGACAGTAAAATAGCCATTCACAATAGTAAGTATTTTGATGAAACTACTATACTAGTTGTCTGGAATTCCATGCTCTCAACTGTACATAATATATGCAAGCAACAGTAAGGGTGGGTTAATCAATGTGAGGACAAAAGTGTTAGTTATGTAACTGACAGATATTGCTAACTGGCAGATAAAATTCAGCAACTACAATGCTTTATCTTGCAGATAACTTCTATTTAACACTCAATAAACGTTTCATTGTAATTATCTTACGAATAAAATTTTATCTGCAAGTTAACGTATTTATCCTTACATTGATAAACCCATCCTAAGTAGGAAGAACTTTGAAAATACTTGCATTTAACAATTTCATCTCTTTGAAATAAAAATAATGCGTTCTGTGGACATATAACATACAATCACCTATGGAAAAGTAGGTCAGTTAATTGAAAATAATTTGTGGTTATTATTGTCACTTTTAGAATACACGAACGATAAATTTTAATATAGAAATTGAATAAAATTCAATTAGAACAACTCACATATAAAAACTTTGAAGCCGTTCCACTATAACATTTATTATAGTTACAATAACATAACCGCATAGGACAAGCATTGTAATTATAAAAACATTTAGCATTTTGCAACAATAATTAAAGCTGACTTGTTTTTAGCAGAATTAAACTGAGTAAATCCTTCCAATAGTAAACTTAGTCCTTAAGTTTTCATACGTAACCTGTAAAGCTGATATGTATGACCTTACTTCTCCTATAATTATTTCAAACAACGTTCATAGCTTATAATCATCGAGCTAAATTAATAATTAATAAGTTTGAACTAAGTTTGCTTTAAGTACTATATGAAAATAAGACGTGGTAATTCCTCTCTCCATAACTTTCCCAAGGTAATACGTCCTGTCGTTACTTTCTTAATAAAACATTTCCAAATACAAAAATGTTCAAACTTTAAATCAACCAGAGATTAGAAATTATCTGAATATATAATCATAAAAGTGTTACTTTAAACGCGGAGGTAAATCCAAATATCAGAAATAGATTCAGTAAAACAAATTAGTCTCGCCAATCTCTTGCAATTATTAAGGCTTAATGTACTGAGAATGTAGGAATACAAAAGCGATAATGCATTCTTAAACAGCATCGTAAATTAAAATCTGTAAGTCAGCAAATATACACAAATAATATTGACATAGTATCTACCATTTCGAAAAGTTGTTAATTTACAAACTAGGGCTGCGCTTAAATTACTATAAAGTATCCCTGAAAATTGCACATAATTTTACAAACGACTTTAAATACACAATATCTAATTAAGCAATTCTTTATAAAACAATCTCATATTTACGCAAATTACGCTACTATTACATTACAACTGTTGTTAAAAGTGGGAAATATCCTGTGTTAGGTATAATATCCTGTTAAACACTCATATTATATGTGCTCAAAACATTTTGAAAACTTTTATGCGTGTCGTAATACACCCATAAATAATTATAACATCCAACTGAACAATTTAACAAACGAAATATAAATTGATATATTAGACTTCATTTAATTATTCCATTCTGGCGATACGTGTGGTACAGGAAACAACAGAAACTATATCATATGAATCCGGGTTGGTTGGTATACAGGCAAGCTTGATATTTATCATCCGATACATGCACGGAACCAGAACGCAACTATGTATTTTAATTATGTCCACCCACGTCAAAAGTATCTCCCTCCATGTTCCATTCCTCTCCTTTTGCATTTACAGCCTCATATAGCGCAGAGCACATAACACCAAATCGATACAATATAACGGTCCCCCATATAATAAAACAGCGATATATAAAATATAGAGACCAATAATTGTCAGATATATTTCACATCATGTTTTATGTTTATAACTAGAAAACTTGGGAACAAATTTACAACGAAATTGGATTAAACTTCATATATTTCGACATAATCTGTGCGCTATCGCTTATCGTATGTAGGTCGGTGTTATATTTTATTACCAAAGATTTATTAGCAATACGTTTCTTACTAGGATTATGAATATGACGCAATATAAGTAGAAATGAATATTTTGCGATCAATATAGCGCAATAATTGTAGGTGATAATGAATATGATTTAGATTTATTACAATATATCAATACAGATTCCAAACATACAGTATATCATTTCGTTAACTAATTCGACGCGCGTGTTTTGGAAAGTTAATTAATAGTTTTTGAGATATTTCAATTTTTTTAAATTTTTCTAGAAAAACACAGTCCCAAATATATCACGATATTGCTGCAAACAAACAAGCTATTGACTTAAAATTTGACATGGCGAATTGGAAGACATCACCAAAGTGCCTCGTCCTTTGAAATGTTAATTTTTTTATACAGGCTGTTTTCCACATACCACTCAATTCCAACAATTTCAAACAATTATAACTCGCTTATTTTAAATATAACACCCTGTATATTATATCAGATTTGAATTACTATCTTCATTATCATTTAATTGATACTAGCATTGCCTATACCTAAATCTAACCGGTTGTGAGATATTTTATTATTTTACTTAACAATAACTAAACTTAATATTTCAACATTAATAAAGCGTAGGCCGTGACTGTCAAAGATGTGACTCTACTTAATAGTAAATTGTCTATCTATGCATTAGTTATGCTTTCACACTTTTCTTCAAAAGTTCATGTTTTATAGCAAGCAATGGCAAATTTAGCTTGCAAATGATAATTTTTTAAATCGTATCATTATTTACGGCGAATGTAATAGAATTGTTTGGCGTATTTTTGCAGAAAGACACTCAGAAAAAGCAAAAGTAGCTTCTTTTCGTATGCATATTGCATATTCTATTTAAAATAAGCGAGTTGGTATGTACTTTCGGTGTACCGGAAGTAGATCATTCATGAAAATATTATATTTGAAATCAGCATTATCGATAATGTAATTTTTAAAATTTTACTTTTCGCCTATTACTACATCCCCAAATACTTCTAATCAAAACTCTTCGCGCCACACCCTGTATAGTATATAGTAGTATATGTATAGTAAACAATACAGTACAAAAATAAACTAAATAGAAAATAAAATAAAAATACAAAAAAGTCCACTAACTCGACATTTTGTCAGTAACGTAAGTGGCTTCTTCCGTAGAAAAAAGTGGGTAAAGGTTGTCTGAAGATCACGGTATCTCAACGTGTCAATTACATTAAAGGAGAAAACCTTACATGGAGTGAGAGACGTCAACAAGTCACTGTAGCTCAACATGTAAACCACGCTAGAGCCGAAACGTCGAAATAGTATATTTTGTAATTTTGTACTATTATTTTATTTTACTTTCTACTTAGTTTACTTTTGTATACAAAGTGGTTCGCCGGGAACTGAATCGATCAATTGCAGAAAAACTAGTTAGGAATGATCTGAAATTTCGGTATTGTACTGAAATTGGTGGGGATCATTCGCCTGAGATATTTTGAAGATGACAAGTCTAATCCTTTTTGACTTATTGAAATTCCTATTCTAAAATTGACGTTTGCAAGCAAAAAAAAAAATCAAGATGCCGGCTTTCGAGGTATCCATAGCAACTTTCTTTTTATCGGTGCTATATTGGATTTTTATATCACTGAATAAAATTTTTTATTTTCTTTTCATCCATATAACATAACCTATCATTAAATAACAAAATACTAGCCTAATTAACAATTGTATATTGTAATTATTGTTTTGTTTTATTTTAATTTTAGCTTACTTAAACAATATTCGGCAATTACCTTCTTTCTGACAGATGGTGATACAAAGTGGTATTCTCCCAAGTAACAATATCAATATTGCAATATTGTTTCTGCATTATACAAATATTAAACAAATATTCTGTGCTACTTGGGCTATTGTTTTAGTTTGTGGTCAATGCAATAACAGTCAGCATTTTGAACATTGCCTGTGAACAGTTAACATTGAGGTTTGTGTTTTTTGTATTACATTCGATTTTGTTTTAGTCCATGCAAGTTGATTAAATCGGTCATACAAAAATCCAATATGGCGCCTATTTAACTTAAGAAAGTTGCTATGGATAACTCGAAAGCCGCCATCTTGATTTTTTTACATTGTTTTTAAATTGTCTGTATTGAACATATTACCTTTTATATGAAACTTTTTTTCGTAGCTTTTATACTTACGGAGATATTTGATTTAGAAGAAAATGGCGATTTTTAATTTTTTTGACATAACTTGAATCAATGCTTTGAATTTTTTAAAGCAGATTATAAATCGGCACATGCATATGTAAAACATTGTCCATTTCAACAAATCTCTATCTTGAATAATAAGGAAGATGCACATGAATTGCCACACGATTTGGGACAGTCTGTATAATAGTACGTTTGCTGTATTTTGTCACTACATTTTTGATAATGAAGAACTCTTGTAGATACAGATGTAGAACACTGATATTTAAATCTTGCTGAAAAATTTTCTGATAAATATATTGATCTACAGTGTGTATTGTATAAATGTTTGAAAGGTGTTTGAATTTCCCGCTTTCATTTTTTGTGTTTAAGTTGGTGCATGCCAGCATCTCTGAGGGAGTAAATGTATAAGTATATCATAGGCGTAACATTAAAAATTAGAATGGGAACAAATATAGTAGTAAATAATATTTTATCAGAAAGATGATTACAATGAAATTATGTATGTTCTCTAATGCTGGTAACTTAGATTGCACTATACATACTTCAATTTTAGACTTGAATACTCTATCAAAATTATTACAAAACTATAACAAGATAATATTATAACATTCAAAAATGCCCTCCACGTAAATTTAAGCACAAATTCACCCTTCGCTTCATACTATTGAACACATTGTGTAACATTTCTGGCCTAATGTCATTTACAGCTTCCGTTATTGTATCTTGCAATTCTTCTAATGGATCGATGTGATTTCTTCATCGCCTACCAATAACAAATATGCAACAGCAGAAAAGTGGCAATACGAAAAGCATTTCTGGTAATAAACGAGTGAAACTAAATAGACGAAAACGAAAATGCAGAAAACCAAAATAAACAGAGAGACGCTACTGATTATTTGCGGCATAGCTTGTAGAAACACCAACTTTCATACATTAAAAAAAGCGCGGGCGATTCAAACACCTATCAATTATTTATATACACACTGTATAATTTCATCCACACCCACCAAATTACAAAATCTCTAGTGCTCATGCACGCCTACATGTACATATTCCGACCACAATGACACCTTTTCAAACAAATTTTTCAGGTGCTGGCTATTGGCTAATTTTCTCAAAGGTATTACTCTTGTACTTATTGTAATTGCATGAAGTTCAGACTCTTACATATACAGGGTATAACAATAGTGCGATATTCTTCCATATCTCCATTTTTATGCAAAATACAGCAACTATTTAAATACAAAAGTTGTTTAGTTTTACGAAATTTATAGCGTAAAAGTATTCCACGATATACAGGGTGTTTAGTTTGCCCATAACCATCTCAGTATCATTACATCATCATCAGTACACTTTTAAATAGAACACTCTGTATGTGATCACATTTTTGAATTGCCTGACGAATTTTAAGGCAACCTTATAGAGACTCATATTCAATTATTTTTATTTACAAGATATTGACATTTGTTTGAAAATTCTGACATTTTGCTCTCCTCAGAAAAATGCCATTATTTCGGTAACGGAAAAATGTAACATTATGAAACTTAACGGGTCGATGGCCGCAGTGGTTAGGCGGCTGACTATTGTTGTGAGAGGACGATAGGTGCCGGGGTTCAATTCTCTGGAGAGACGGTGACATTTTTTCAGAGAGTTTAATCCCGGATCGACTTGCCATTCGCTGTTGGGAGCAAAGTGATTAACAGCGCGGCATCATAAAAGGCGATATGATGCTATCACAAAGCCATTGAACACAACATACACACACAAAAACTACACCGCGAGAGTTGCAGTGATAGCCAGACAAGCGATACAATTTACGGAGTCACTGCAACTAAGCACCCACGCTTTCAATTAACCCATAAACATATAGTGTTTCAATTTGAAAAATTAAGATTTTCGCATTTCAATTGTGTCAAAAAGACACTGACTTCTAGAACACTCTGTATAACGTATTTAAGTCTACATCTGTTTATTGTCATCACAGGAGATGCTTGTAAAGTTTTAAGTTTCATAATGTTACATTTTTCCGTTACCGAAATAATAGCAATTTTCTGAGTAGAGCAAAATGTCAAAATTTTCAAACAAATGTCAATACCTACCTTGTAAACTAATGAAAATAATTGAATCTGATCACGTATACAATTGCCTTAAAATTCCCCAGGCAATTAAAAAATCTGATCATATATAGGGTGTTCTATTTAAAAATGTAAAGACACTGATGGTTACTGGCAAACTAAACACCCTGTATATCGTAGAATAATTTTACGTTATAAATTTCGTAAAACTAAACAACCTTTGTATTTAAATATTTGTTGTATTTTGCATAAAAATCGAGATATGGAAGAATATCGCATTATTGTTACACCCTGTATATAGGCATAAGTAGTTACGCTTGTCACCATGGTTTTGGGAGAACTCGTTCTATAAACAGCTTCTTAAGATATCTATGGAAACATTGGTAACTGTTTCAGATTCAACTCCATTACATTTTAGTATGCGTCCGAGCCCTTTTTGTAAAATGTTCGCTAGTTGTTATATATGTACTTAATTTCATATTTACTTAATACCAAGAACATTTCCCAGAAGATCGATTGAGAATTAAATGCTTTTCCCTTTCCTCTCTAATGTTCGGTCTTGACAAAGCTTTTAACTGTAATATATCCATGTGCACGTAAATAAATTTTCAACTGTCCCACATTTAAATCTGATGTTTGTGAGAAGATATAAGATACAAGTCAAACTTTACCGGGGAGGGGCCCTTTACTGGTGAAACATTTTGTAGCAGCAAGCAGCCTATCTAAGGGTAAATTGCCTACTATAAATATAATTTTACAGGTTGACTAGATCGCTTAAACTAACATGTAGCGAATATTGTCGACAGACACGTTACCAGTTCTTAAGCAGTTGACATAGAAAGCTGAAGTTTATTATCTCATACTGGTGATGTACCCGCATAATCTAAATATGCTTCTGTTGAATAATCTTACTATATAAATTTGCAAATAGAAATAAAATGAAGACACTGGAAATTTAATTCATTAAAAAGTAAAGTAAACAAAGAACTTGCAAACATTATTCTGGTAAAAAGGCATTTTCTGTCAACAACCAGATTTTCTAAAATTTATATATAAGAATAGGGAAGAAGAACTGTAATATGCATAACAAAACTTCGTCTTAGATTATTCCTAAGGGCAAAGCATTTTCAATAGGTCTGCCTGAAATACAAACACGATTGTCTATACTTGATAAAGGGCATATTGGCCCCATTTATTCGCAACACAACATCAAAAAAACGAAGAAAACTAGATACAAAATACATATTCTATGAGAGCATCCTCTTTGCGCCAACTCGTAGATATGTATGTATATTGCAATGCCGAAGTGTATAGCTCTATACATACATATGCACATACATATTTACTACAGAAGTACAATAAAAGGAGGATCTGGATGGACAACTACGACCTTTGGTAAGCAAATTCCGGTCCCTCATCCATTTCACAGATACCTGCACGTGTGTAAATGGGTAATCGAAAGCAGGAAGAACCAAATATTGGAATAATTGTCTGGGGAACAGTTATACACTTCGTGTCCAGTAGCAAATGTTATCCCGAAACAGCTAACCTTTCACAAAAGTTCACGCGCCAGTTTGAATATCGCAAGCAGTGTAATTCTCGTGTTTATTTCTCCCAAGAGCGCATTCCCCAAATGAAACCTCTTATTGAATTATTCGACACATTTAATGATCGAGTTGTTATATTTTTGTCTTCATTGAGTTCAAAAATCACACGTATTGCTAATGAAATACAATTTGGATAGGATACGTAATTAAATCGAAAAGCGCATCACAAAAACTGAATATCAAACTGGTGCTATTGGCGATAAAGGTTTCAATAATTTCTCATAGATAGCGCTACATATTAAAATTAAGTTACATGAATCAATACACAAATATGGGATTTTATTTTACAATTCTACATTTTTTATACACTACAATCTCTATGAACATGTTCGTATGTATTGTGTACGTAGAAGTAAAAACTGATCAGTTATTCATCAAGTAAACTAATTCATCATGCTTTAGTAAAAGATTACAACAATTTCAGATTGTCAGATGTTGCCTACCTATCGACAAGTTTCCTATTTAGCATAATACATACAGGGTGAGTCATAACTGGCGACCGAAAATGTACCGGCGTATATGGATCACCATTCTGAATAAATAACTTCCTAGTATGTATACTTAAGGAACTACAGGAAGTGAAAGTTTTATGACCCCAAAAATAAAAATCAGAGGGTTTAAATCGGCGCCCCTTGCTGGCCAGTTAACAGGCCCTCCACGGCCGATCCACCTTCCAGGGTAACGAGTGTTTAACCACATGATGACATTCCTTCCGTAATGACACAGCGCGCCATCATGTTGATACCACATCCCTAGACGAATATCCAATGGAACATCTCCGGTAATTACCGCAGATGTTCCATGTACGAAATTTCGTATAACCGATCATTTAAAAAATTTTCATACAATTGCACATTTAAACATTCATTAAATTTAAAATATGAATTTCTAGTAAACCTCCTTGAAGAATTCCAGCCCAAACATTAACACTGAAACGGTGCTGATATCGTGTTTCAATGATTGCGCGTGGAAAAATTGTTGTACCAGTTTCTCGTAATTTCTGAAACGTCCTAGCAAATACTTTAACAGATGGTTGACGCCTATTTGGAAATCTGCGCTGACACGTACTGTACACGCACGTAGACCATTGCCGTCACAATACCCGTACACGTAAATAATGTCCGCGTATTCAGTCGAAGTAAAATCCCCCATTTTATAAATAGTAGTAACAATTTTATTCGTTTAAACGGTAATATGAACTGTCAGTGACATGATATTATGCACAATTGCCTTGAAAACATTCTGATTAAAACCTTCTTGATGTTTAACTCAGATGTAATGTGATTTAGATACATATTGATAGAGCTTATGTTTGCATTAGAGTTCAAGGAGCACTATTTGAACAATTTTTCTACTAATGCATTTAAGTAAAATGTCATTTATCAGTACTTTTAAATAAATTTTGTTCATTTTACGCGATTTTTAACCAGTTTTTATGGTTCTATCATAAATACTTACATTAATGAATTATAAAACTTTCACTTGTTGTAGTTCTTTAGGTATACATACTAGGACATATGTAGGATCATAGGAAGTTATTTATTTAGAATGGTGATCCATATACGCTGGTACATTTTTGGTCGCCAGTTATGACTCACCCTGTATCACTATACTATATTTAAACTGCTATGAGATGGAGAATGTGACGACTTCAAGTGCGAACTTGAAACTGATGTATCTAACTATAAGGTACTTTTAAACAGATACACAATTAGATAACATCGTACCTTAATGAAGACATCGGCTACCAAATTCTGAAGATACCACATCAATAGCATTGTATTAAGCAACTCTTTTTAAAATTATGCTGCCATAATTAATTATACATATGTATTTGTCACGCAAGTCTCCCAGTTTATAGGTTTCAACTTTATAACTTTTGGCTATAAAAATACTTCCATCTTTATTTTCTGACTTCAAGCAATCTAATTCTTATGAATGATGAAGTGATATGAAGTGATTCATATACAGTCGTTGAAGGACTTAGTAACATCCTAGTTAAGTATACATACTTGACACTGTATTTCTTTTCCTTCTTTTTTTTTCTATTGCTCTCTCTTTTTCTATATATAAAATATTGTGGGTAGCTTTCACATTAGAATAATTGTTATTTGTTGTGCTTTAATAGCCCTAAGTTTAAACATTTTTTTTTTCTCTTTCTTCTCTTAGTTATTATTCTCTTAGTCACATCAGTATCTTGATTTACGTTTACACATTTTTGTTTATTTGTACATATTATATAACTTAATTAAGCTCTCACATATAGATATTGTAGTAAAACTTAAAGCCTTTCTATCTCTCTAGTGAATTTGCTTTCTATATATTTTAGGTAATACTTATAGTCTTTATTTGGGTTTTAGTCTCCTGCTTGAGGTGACTGTTTGTTAATACTTTATAGCCAATTATTGCTTTATCTCTTTAGACTATTTACTGGTTTCATTTGTCAAGCTAACCTAGCTTTTATTGTTATATTAAGCTATTATTTTTGCTGCTTTCTGATATAATTCTGTTACATTAGTCGTTTCATTTAAGTTTCACGTAACTTTAACCTGTTTGCTGGTTTAATTTGCCAAACTAACCTAACTTTTATTGTTATATTAAGCTATTATTTTGCTGCTTTCTGATATAATTGTGTTACATTAGCCGTATCATTTAAGTTTCACGTAACTTTTGCAAAATAATGTTTTTTTTTTTTTTTTAACCTCCTATGCATTGTAGTGGCTGAAGTTTGGTACATATTTTTTAATTCTTTTTTATAAAGCTATTAATTATCATTCATTCTTACATTATTATGAAATTCTGTCACTTGAATGTACGTTCATTGCTTGGAAGTTTTAGATACATTGCGGATGTGCTGGAGGAGCAGAGTTGTGATTTGCTGGCTATAACAGAAACATGGCTTAATCCTGATTCAAACCTAGAACATTTAACAATCACTGGATATAAGTTTATTCACGTAGCTCGCACAGAAAGGGGTGGAGGAGTTGGTATTTACATACGTAATATCTTTAATTTTACCCAAATCTTTAGTACTATTGACGAATCTATAGAACATTTGTGGATAAGATTTTCTTTCAAACGTAAACATTTTGTTGTTGGTGTGGTATACAGACCACCTAAAGCTGGTTTTAACTCATTTTTAAATTATTTTGAAGATGTTTTGGCTCTTGTAGTGCCGTCATGTGACGAGGTAGTGTGTTTGGGTGATTTTAATTTAAATTTGTTAGATTGCACCAATAGTTGCTGTTTATCTTTTAATCGCGTCCTTAATAATTTCAATCTAAAACAAGTAATTGATGAACCTACAAGGATTACCTCTACCAGTAATACTTTACTTGACTATATAATCTTGTTTGAAGATTCACCCGTTGCGAGATCTGGTGTTATTAATGCACATATAGCTGACCACTTCTTGGTTTTCTGTGAGTTTAGCTTAACGATTCAAAAACCTTCTCCGATTGAGCGGTTACAGAGGAATTATAAATATTTTGACTACAATACTTTCAATGAGCATTTGATGACTATACCGTGGTATTCCATTTTTGATATCAATAACATAGATGATAAGGTAAACTATTTTAATACTAACGTAATAGAACTATTTGATTATCATGCTCCTTTCAAATTGCATCGATTTAACAGACCATTCACACCATGGCTTACAGATAATCTTAAATTTATGATGAGGTTGAGGGATGAAGCCCTAAATAAGTTTAAAAGATCAAAATCGATGTCAGACTGGCAATATTATAAAACACTTCGTAATTATACAACGTCTGCGGTGAGGCAAGAAAGACAGGTTTACTTACAACGAAAGTTGGGTTCTTGCAAAGCTGGTGAAGCATGGAAGCATTTGAAAATGGCTGGGGTTTTTGGAATTGGGCGAAATATAGAAATACCTGAACACCTTGCTAATGTCAATAAAATTAGTGATTTCTTCATTACTGCTTGTAATTACCAATTTACTATCGATTTCAATTTAATACAGTTTTATATGTCAAATATGAATCCATCGGCAAATTGTTCCTTGTCATTTAGTGAAGTCTCTGAGTTTGATATTTTAAACATTATAGATAGCATCAAGACCGATGCTATTGGTTCGGATGGCATAGGCATGAAAATGCTACGACTGTGTTCACCATTTATTGTCCATTATCTGAGACACATTATAAATTTTTGTATCTCAAATAGTGTTTTTCCAACTGTATGGAAGGAAGCGTTGATTACTCCTGTTCCAAAAACAAGTGAAGTGCTTAAATTAAAAGATCTTCGTCCTATTAGTATACTCCCTACGATCTCTAAAATTCTTGAGCGTATTATAGCGACCCAATTATCAGATCATCTTATTAAAAATGATATTTTACCTAAATTTCAATCTGGGTTTAGGAAAAACTATAGTTGTGAAACTGCTCTTGCATGCATTACTGATGATATTATCAAGGGAATTGATGCAAATAAAATTACTGTCTTCGTTGCCTTGGATTTTTCCAAAGCTTTCGACACGATCAACCATCGGATTTTATATGCTCTACTTCATTATATAGGTCTCGGTGAGAGTGCTGTGAGGTTTTTTGTGAATTATTTGTCTGACAGAACAAAACGTGTCAGAGTAGGTAATAAGCTGTCCGATGTACGGGTATTAGGGGCTGGTGTCCCTCAGGGTTCCGTTCTCGGCCCCATACTTTTCTCAATCTATACTTCATACTTTCCTACTGTACTAAATACATGCCAATATCACTTTTACGCTGATGATAGTCAACTTTACCACTCTTTCTTCATTGATGATAGAAAGAAAGCAGTAAAAATGATTAATGACGACCTGGAGGCATTGTGTGCTATCTCGGAGCAACACTTTTTAAAGCTTAATCCTGATAAGTGCTCTGTTACTATTTTTGGTAGACGATCTGCTTTGCAAACTGTTAATGATATCACTATAAAAATTCGAAATCATACGTTGCCTGTAGTAGACAGGACTAAAGTTTTGGGATTAACTATTGATAATCACCTGCGCTTCTCGCAGCATGTCACATTACTGTTGAAATCTTCTTACTGCAAATTGAGAGTGTTATTCAATAACAGACATCTTTTTCATCAAAAATTGAAATTACTTCTATGTGATTCATTAGTGCTGTCTATGTTTACTCATTGCTCGTCTGTGTATGGCCCTTGCCTAACAAAGTCTGATTCAGATCGTATTCAAAGAGTGCAGAAATCGTGTCTGCGCTTCAGTTATGGAATAAGAAGGAGAGAGAAAATCTCACATACCTTAAGATGGGCTAACTGGTTGAGTATGGCGGAACGCCGGGTTTTGCATGCATCCTGCTTTTACTTTAAAATACTAACTTTAATGGTTCCTCCATATTTGTCAGAGAGGGTAAGATTCAGAACAGACACACATAATATTAATATTCGTCACAGACATACTATTGAAACACCACGACATCAGATCGAGACATTTAAAAGATGTTTTTCTTATCAAATTACTAAGGTTATGAACTCTGTTCCTTTTGCATTTCCGCACTTATCTCTACGAATGTTTAAAACTAGATATAAGCAGGTACTTCTTGCTGCTTAGACTGTGTTTCACTTTATACATCTTTCAATTACTATTCTATTTATTCTTTCAGTTTTCCCTCATAACGCTTCAGTCGCTATAAGTGTGTAGTAATTATGTACATAAGTTTGTAATAAATGTGTTGAGCTGTTAAATAATTCAAATTTTCTTTTTTTCTCTTATCATTATCTTAGAGAGTAGTTTCTTTCCTGTAACGTGTATAATGATCAAATAGACAGGAATACGTTAATAGCAGACTGTGTCTGATGTATTCCTTTTGATATATGATATATGTATGTATGTTATGTATCAATAAAGTGATTTATTATTATTATTATTATTAATAATAATCATAAACATATCACGCAACATTTGGGTAAATATAACATCTAGTTTAATGCAGACGTTAGAGCTCGTAATATAAACTGTGTCCAAGATAAGAATGAACTGCATGGGTGTACATTTTTCTCCGTCTATATAAAAAAGAAGTTGATGTCGGTTTCTCAAAAACGAAACGTCGGACGGACAAAAAATATAAAAATACAGTCTTGTAGAGCTATCAAAGTGCCAATGAAGAACTTTTATTTATTTTTCGATAACTTGTAAAATGAAGTCAGAACAAAATAAAAAGGAATATTGAAAAAAACACGTTTTCCTAAATATCTCAAAAACGAAACAACTTAATTGAATTAAATAATCGCCATGTTCAGTAAAATGCGCAACTTTTTGCCAGTTTATGCAACTTTGTATCTTTTACCGTTCTCAAGATCCCCATGCACTTCATTCTTATCTTGGACACAGTGTATAATAATTATAACATACACAAAACCAAACTTCCCTTCGAAAAACTGATTTTATTGTATCATATACCTAGTTATGACAAACGAACGGCACAATATGCCTATCTAGGTATTTACAATGTTATGTATATCTTATTTGTTATGGTAAGAAATATAGTTAAAAAATTTACTTAAGAATCCTAGAAGGAATAACTATAATATGTATTACTTTTGGACATGCACTATGACTAACTATGTAAATATTCGTGTTCTTTGAAAATAATTAAAAAACTAAATAAAGCAAGAATGAATTAACAAAGCAGTCTCTTTGAAGAAGGTATATCTCGTATATGAACTCGTAGTAAAAAATTTGTCATTTTTCTTGCGATAACAGCAAGCTATTATACATAAACAAGAAAAAATTGCATAGTTGTGGGTTTATTAAGGCAGTCTTTTCAATAATTTAATTCCCTCTAATTCATAAAATCAAGTCTATTTTCTTCTCCATCATTTACTCTTTTGCGACGTCCAAATATTAAAATAACAAAAGCAGTAGTGAATGTACCCCATACAATGCATGCTCAGATTGAATTATAACCATTATTCGTATATGAAAAAGTTTAGTTTATTATTCAACATTGATAAACTTCTTATTTCTAGAACTATAATAATATATCCGCATTAAATATAAGCTATTTTATTTTCCAACTTTTCTAATTCGATATAAATTTTATGTTTATGTATCAAGTTTTGCAAACAGGCACTCTATCATCAACCTACTCCCACAGGTTTTATAAATTATATGTCTCCATAGTATCAAACATTGCACTAATTTGTTCTGTAAAGGCTCATTTATACATGCTAGTCAAATCGGCCAAGGTGATTGACTAGCAAGCCACTAGCACTCAAATAATACGTGTAAACATTCACTGGTGCTAGTTCAAGCTAGCACCATTAATTTTATCTGTATTTTTATTTTCATTATTTACATTAAAAAGGTCTTAAGGGGCATACATATCCTTGTGTAATTTCTTTAAACATAACATGCGTAAGCTATTTAAGAATTTAAATATTGAAACGTAAATATGTCATAGTAATTCTCATTAATATGAAGTATATAATAAATTTAAAACTCTCCTTCTACTTCTGAGTACCATAAGTAAACAGCACAGAAATCACAACAAAAAAACATGTTTAACTTAAGTAGCTGTTAATTCTTTTGTATTAGTACCTACCTGTAGTAAAATAATGCAGATAAATAGCTTTGAATAAGCAATGAGAGCGAAGGGAAACTCCGCTTCTCCGGGTTATTACTATTACCTGATATCTTGAGGAGGCAACTTCGATCGGAAAGTGTTAGGGAGCATAATGCAGTATAGAGCAAAAAAAGTTAAAATAGATGCCTACACTTAAATGTTTAAAAATATCGATGTATTGAGAGGAACGCTTCAGGAAAGCCTGTAATGTCTTATACTGTAATATGTCTACATGCTTATATTTAAATATCGCAATATTATATCGGTATAGCAATATGGTTGATTTTTTATTAAACGTCATATATACACGGTCATATATACGCAGTAGACATATACTGTGTCTACTTTTATATAGTTAAGCAAGACTGCATTACGGAATAAGTGGTCTATAATGTTCACGGTTTATGTTTTGCATGTTGTAAAGCGTTTTCAGATACACTTTGAAATTTATTTTTGTGCACCACTATTTAAATTTCGTATACTGTTTCTCGTAGTTATTCCGAGATTTACTAGGCAGTACGTTATTGAAGACATTTTCGGTAATTATGCAAATTTCTGGTAAAGTACATAAAATATCCGTATTTATCTTCACATTAAATTCAAATATACAAAAAGAGGCATATTAGATAAAGTAACAAAAGAACTCTTGTCATAAGACAGTTATTATTATAATTTAGCAATTAGCAAAATAACAGGAAGTGTCATATTTCTACAAAGTTACCGATCTACTGCAAATACTTATTCTGAGACAAATAATGTTGTTGTTGTTGTTTTCTGATGAAGTATGTTTAATACAATAATCATCTCCATGAAGTCAAAATGGTGACCTGGCGACGAAAAACATTCGGCTTTTTGGTGAAATTCATGTCAATATCTTACGCCGTTCTTCAGATATGGTCAGAAAATATTTTCAGACGTCACTTTCATCCTCTTAAAACAAAAACTAGCAGTTAAAAAAATAGAAGTCTCTTATATTTCGATATAATATATAGTATATAGGTATATATATGAGTAAATAATTCAGTGTAGTTGAACCTGAGCTTGAATGTTACTAGCTGTAAATGTTACTTCTAACTAGAGAAGAATTCTGGGTTTATTTTGTTGTAGACTTAAGAGACAAAACACTATTTTAGTAATGCCAACGCTTCGGACCCATTTATTTGTTTACATTTACAAATAACTACCATTCTTGGTCCTTCATCAGGGCTATATTAAGCGTAAAAATTTTGCTAAAATTGGCCAAAATTTAAATTTTCTCATTAGTTTCTTCGACAGTAATCGCACCACATATTGCATTCACTATGTCAAAAAAAGGTGTTGGTCAATTTTTACAAAATTGTTACACGTAATATAGCGCTGATGAAGGACCAAAGATAGTACTTATTTGTAAATGTGAACAAATAAATGAGTCCGAAACGTTGGCATTATTAAAATAGTGTTTTGTCTCTTAAGTCTACACCAAAATAAACCCATAATTCTTCTCTAGTTAGAAGTAATATGTATATATTATATACATAAATTGTTATCACAATCGGAGAGAGGACAGTTCCGTCACTTTACTTCTAAATACTTCTTTTGCCCGAGAAGACACGCTACTCCTAGAGTAACTTCCTATAATAGCGTTTACTTTTTACATTCTGAACATTCACATTGTCGGAGAACATGAACAAGCAGCAACTCAATTATAGCCTTCAATTAACTTGACGTCCCCTAGTAAAATTATATTATTCTCTCAAATTTACAATACCGTGTGAATGTATGCAGTTTATTGTGTTAAAGTGTTCTGACTTTCCCCTAATAAAGATCTTGTAATTTTATAGAAGAATGGTCGAACTTCCTCCTTCGTACAACTATTGTCACAAAACGCGAAAATTCTTTTACTTTCGTAAATGTAAATTCAAAAAGAGAGATACCAACGCAAAGTTAAGTAAGACTTTACGAGTGACATGTAGACGAAGACATTATTTCAGACTGCTGTAAACTAGTACGCCAATAAACTTTGCTGAGGTGGCCGTGTGAATAGTTTCATTATTACACGACGTAGCGGCGCCACGGTTGCGCATCGTGACAACGTCATGCTCCTTTATTTCCACATTGAAGTTGTTGCACCTGAAATTCCCAGTGCTTCCCCGAACACCAGTTTCAAGTAGTGAATACACTCGCACACTTGCTGGTCTTTGTGTTCTCATGATAAATCAGTTGTCGAAATGGATAAACCCAAAAGCCGTTTAAAACGGCTGGAATATATATCCACAATTTAAAGCACCGAACAGGAAATTAAAAATTCACTTGGTAGTTCTTAATATGTACGACTACAGATTGTCTCTATTTGAAAATTTGCAACATAGTATCTGACATATAATAACGTATGTTGTCTATATGTTAATACAATTTGATACTTCCAACGATTGAACATGCTCGTTTAATACATTTCAAATATGTATTAAAATTTACTTCCATCTAACGGTCAGCGAATTATTTAAAATAAAGTAACATTGTACGCGGTATATTGATATCGGATATTACTTCACGCAATAATGACAAATTACATAAAGTACACAACATTTCGTTTGTACAAACAAATACAGTTTACGAATTTTAAGACCAAAAATGTATACAGTACGAGTATAAAAATTACTGTGTTAAAAATATATATACCTACATCTTCGAATATAATTATCTTTATCGTTATCATTACGACAGATTGTGAATGCAGTGCTCTGACAGGTTTTGTTAACCAAGTTAGCCTTGCTTTGCCTCAAAACCTGCAAATATTTTGCAACCTTTTCTCGAACAACATAAAATATGTATGTACATCCCTGCGCATACGGTTAGGTCGTCTGTTATTATTATTATTACTATTAATTAGGAATTTTTATTTTATTTCCTAAATGTAAACAGTAATCATAATCATTTATTAATCGCTTATTTAGTTTAACTTTTCGCGAATAATTCTTCCTTTTTTTTGGTATAATAAATCTTAACTTTTTTTTAACTCAGTGTGTAAGTTATTGGTTCTTGGTTTAATATATATTTATATACATATAGGTTTGAAGAAGGATTGAAGTATATCCGAAACGTCACGTATGAAACCACTGTTTTTCATTTAAATTAAAAGAAGAAACCCATATTCTGCATTAGTTGCAGTAATTTCACGTTTTATAGTCTACAACTGTCAGTGTCCGAACTGATCAAATTTTAAAAGTTTTATGCACATATATGAATCTACATATAATGAGGGTAAAAGCACCTACAGATACTTTTTTAGGGTAAAAAACAAAGTATCAGGGTGATTGGTCTCTTATTAAAATTAGGGGCTCATTTATTCATAAGCTCGATATTTCGATATATTTTATAACTTCCTCAGGTGCATGCTACAAATATATACAACAAAACAAACAAGGAAACAATTAGTTTGTATATGTGAACTACTTACAATTTGAGTTTAAATATGTTGATTTCTGTCTGAAATATATAAAATTAATCGGCAAGGAGGAGGAAGAAAACTTTAAGACTACTTAGTTTTAGATAAATATTTTTAAAATGTCATTTATTAAAATTGAAATTTATGCCAATAGATTAAAAATTCGAATGTGTAAAAATATACGAATATAAAATATCGAACGAATTTCTTACTTTTTCTAAAGAGGAGTAATAAATTAAAAAGTATTTAAAATTGCAAATAAAAATACGAGGTTTAACTAAAAAGTTATAGCTGTTATTGTTTGGGGAAAGTTGTCAGTGGATGTGATATTTCTTTAAGTAATAATAACTCCTATTTATTTTTGTAAATTTATTGTTTGCTTTATCAGGTGGTTCTATAAAGTCAACAAGACAATTCAGAATACTAAATATTACATTTAATTAAAATTTAATAATGTAATAATATTTTGGACTATGGAATTATAAATTACATGTATATAATTGACATCTAAATTATCATGATGGATACCAGCATAAATACCCGGTAGAATACAAGAGAAAAGATCATGGATCACCGTCGAAGATGATTTGTAGTGGATGGGCTCTACGACTCCATACCAAATATTTTATTTGGCATAAAAACTTAAAATTATACAGGGTGTAAGTGGTTTGAGTGCCATAATTATAATGTCGTGCAGACTGAATGAAACTGAACAGAATACGTTGATAAATTTTTTGCCTGTTACTTACGGTTTCCAAGATAAGTACATAAATACTTAGTTGCCAGAAGCTGGCAACGCCGCGCTTAAAAAGTTAAATGTCCATAGACGGAGGACCTGCCGTGATTACAATTACAATTACAATTACAATAATTAACAGCATATCGTGATATTACCGTATAGTATAGCGCTCCATTGTGCTAACACCAACAGTTTACAGAGTACTAATGTTTCAAAGTATTTTGTCAAATAATTCACTAAAAACTTGTTTGACGTAACCTACAGCATTTGTATTCATTTATTCAGGAATCGTACGACTTAATTGTACGAGGCAGTTTTCTTTAAAAGTGCAACGTCTGCAATTTTCTTATCGACGCCGCAGCCTTCAGCTGCTGTGAAACACATCTGTATAAAGTTATAGTAGGTCACATTTCGATATTACCAAAGCTATAGACATTTTGCATGTACATACGTAGATTTCTTTTTTTTAACCTTACCTTAGATTGTAGAACAAAATTCTATAATAATTTTTTCTTTGTATTTACGTGGTGAGTCCATTGTAAAATTCACACTTTAAAATACTTATAACTGCCTAAAATAGAGTGATTTAAAAGTTGGAAGTTTGCTTTTATTTTTATGGAAAACTATTTATTTTAACACCTACTTCATAATAAACTTTTTTAATTCCATTTACTTGCTCTATATGCTGCGAAAATTATGGCAGTCAGACTCTTTACACCCTGTATAATTCTAAAGAGCTAGTTTAGATTTTTATTCTCATATTGTAATCTGAATAGGAATTTATAATTAACTAATAATTTGTAATTAATTTTCAAAAACACCTTCTATCTGTTAATATGTATATTCAGCAAATGTGAAATAAATAATTCATTCATTCATTTCGTAGTGTTATTATCCTCTTTTCTAATTTACAATGGAAATAAATATATTAACACAATGGTAGGTACTGATATCGTCCACATGTGATTAATATCAAGTTAAATTTCATTAATTTTATACTGTGGTAATTTCAATTTCAACTGTAAAAGGTTATCTAGGGTAAAGTTGATAAGAATCAAATATATAATGGTTGGACGGATGTGATTTTGTGTCAGTATATAGGTCGTCTGATGTAGTCTAAAATTATCGCTAGCCAAAGACTAGGAGATTCCAAAAATGCTAGGCTTATTGTAAATGTATGTATTAAGTTGATTTCATATAACAAAATCAGAGCAATTACACATCCATACTCTTTGGGAAATTTACACAATTGTATATACCTACTCGTACTACAAAGATACAAATACAGTTAGGCTTTAAATAGAAAATCGTAGGTGTTTGTATAGACATCAACTTTGGAATATCACTGTATGTAGTAAATTTTGGAAGAACCTGTTAAATTAATGAAAACGATTATTAACAACTTCAAATAACAACGTGTTGGATCATTCATCAGCCTACACACAGAAAACTGTTTACTAAGAGCAAGTAAGACTTACTTAATTTAAGTAATTCTTATTCTCCTATATAAGCAAGAAAATATGGTTTTCTGTGAAATATTTCACTTTTTTGGAAATCCAAAGATATATTTTCTTGAACAAGTAACTCTCCATTCAATCGCACCACGTCAATATAGCTACTACTTATGCACTATGTGGTGCATGATAACTAAAAGTTTAAAATCAAGAAATTTTTTGCTTGACCTTAGAGATTTTTTAAGAAAAACATTTACTGTTGCGAAGAAAAGTCATCGTCTTGTGTCAAATATTTGTTCCAAGAAAGAACTTACTTCTCTGAAGAAAATGAGTGTAAGAAGGTCAACTATCTTGGCCTTAGAAAACACTTTTCTCAGTGTGAGAAAATCTACCATCGTAGCATCCATCTAGGTTTAGGCGACTGCAGAGTAATCTTACAATTGAATATTAAAAAAAAATTATTTTGTTGTCTTGAAAAATAAATTGTATTTTTTGTGAAAAAAGACTTGTGTTGTTTCTTTAATTTTCGTGTATTTATGTGTTGATAAGCATTCGTACTTATTCACTAAGCATGAGATTAACTTAAAAACTCAAATTTTAATTAAAGGGTAAACTTTTCGTATACATTACAAAATTACTTTGCCGTAGCATAAATACTGCCCACGGCCAGCCACTTAAGCTTGTGACTATCGAGCTGTCAATCTAATCTTGTATCCACTGTTGTATTACTTCATAGAATGCAGACATCTACAAGGTTGATTTCTAGTTGAGTTAATCCCGTTGGATTAAGTATTTTTGAAACGCTCACTACATATAGAAATCCGCTCAGAAGATCATTACATCGTTTGCCGTTTAGAGCTTGACCGCATCCAGACGATACGATTGAATTAACCACATCCGCATTTCCTTAAATAATGGCTCTTTTACTTCCACATGTGTTAAAAGAATTAAAAAAATACATAAATAATAAAAATATACCTATGTATTCTGTACCACAACAGCAATTACTTCCATACTTTGAAATTCTAGGAGCAACCGGTAAGGTTTAGTGCAATATTTATGATATGTAAACATCGCTTGCTCCCGGGACGGACTTCCATGATCGATCAGGCGGACAGTATTCAGCTGTAACATGCATTATTCAGCAATCGGTACGGACCAAATCTCCATGGCCCAAATACCGTCCGCTACAGCTTCTATTCCTTTGCAATACGATGGACACAAGCGAGCACGGGTAATACTTTACTCTTATCTTACTCCACCGCACTGACTCATGTTTATTTGGATATCTACTAGAAGTAAAATTTAGAGAAGCACAGTGGTCGAACCAAACAATCGAGTTATATACGTTTCGAATTCGGCGAAATGCATTCTTGTAATATACATACATGTTCGGATAAGTCGGTTGCTCCTAGATGAATTCATGTAGAGCTATTTCTAGGGATTTATTTCTTCGAATAGGTTTACTTTTGTATTCCGACTCAGTTTTTTTACGTACAGAAAAAAAGGGTCATAAATCGAATTTAGTCCGCTGAAGTTTGTTAGATCGAAAACAAACTGTATACGCGATATTTCCAAAAATAAACAACACAAAAAGAAAACAATCAATTTAATTTTCTTTTTTACAGCTGATGACAAACTTTGTTTGCGGATCCTAACCTAATAAAACGCATACAAGCTTACTTTAAAACTTTATGTTTAACCAATACCCATTCTTTTACATATTCCTTTGCATAATTTTGTCTGAACCCAAATGTTTAATTATACAGAAGCTAAATGAATAAAAGCAGTGATGAACTCTTTAGGTTTACTGAATTATACAGATTGTTTAGAAATATTAGTACGTAATACAATTTCCTATCTTTAGTTTGTTTTGACACGCCATGGGTTTACTGTAATTTCGTAAATTATTAGAAATAACTTTCCTAAATATTGCAAAATTTCCATAAACAAAATCTGTGTGAAAGTTTTCTGTTTTCTCGAAGATTCGAACCTAAAGTTCGAAAAATTCATTATTCTATATTTTACTATGAAATCAAAAGAAACCCCAAATAGTAAACTAGTATGTACTTGCTGGGATATGGAAACGCTGCTCTGTGTTTTACCGATCTACGGATCGTAACGGGCCGGACTTGATTTAGATTTTTTTCCTCGCATAGAGTTATGCCGATATAGTTAGCGTATTTAGAACTTGTCCTTGTCTGCACTAAACATAGTTGGCATCGGCAAAACTTAAGTAGATATGTGTCTCTGCATCTGTAGATTATGCCAGTCATCTACCTTTTACCGTCTGCTGCTTAACCTTCCTGCGTTTTAGACTTTTTCGAAGTTTTTCAAATCCGTAGTTATAGTCTCTGAAGGTAAATTCATTCACTAATATTTTGAATTATATTCTGTTCTTACTTGCTTGTTATATTTTCGAGCAATATTATTCGTGTATATGAATGAAGTGATGATATTTTGGTGTTAAAACTATTTTCATTCAACGTGTAACAGTAACTTATCATTTTGTCTATAACACACCAGTGCATATACATATCTGTATTTTTATTTCAACCGTCCGTTTGTTTTTATTTCAACTCAACTATTTTCCGCAGTACTTTCTATAACCTACTCCTCGCTAGTCTGCTGACATAACGCTAGCCTTTGCGATAAACGGGCTTAGTAAGATCCAGAGAATTATCTGTCTAAGCATCACGGAGACCATTTCACCATTTGTTGACACCGACAGCAGCCATGCAAGCTATTCTCGGGCATTCTTCGCTACAGTTAGCGTTGTGGTCAAAAGCAACCCTAGAGGCCTACTGAGCGAACTATAGTGAATAATAGGGCTTCTCTGGCAAAACTGGAGACTATACCGGCAGCTTCAACTACACCGAACAGACGATACCATTATCCATGAAAGCGAATAAGATTGCGCCGGCCTGCAGTTTCATTGAGCGATACAGTGCAGGCATTTGCAGCAGTAAGACTGCAAAACCATCCGTTCGTAAATCGAAGTGAGGAGTCTCAAGCTTGTGGATGCTTCGAAAACTTCAAATGGCGCGGGCATTGGAATTTGGTGAGATAGAAAATCTGAAGGCGAATCCATCAGCTTAAGAGATTTCCTCTCCATCTTCCACGCCAAAATAAACGCCGTCTGTGTGAAAATGGATCGATGGAAATTCTACCTGCTTTCAAAGCATTGAAAGCTGACAATTTCGATTCCGAAGTGGTAGTGGAGTGTCATGGGAAGGTCAGACAACTAGTGGAACATCACAGCATTACGCTCAAATGGGTTCCAAGCCACGCTGGGATCAGTGGCAACGAGATATAACTGATATGTTAGCAAGCTGTGCCAACAAATTACCATTTACATGTCCAGAACAGACGTATGGGCGTTTGTATGGTAGCAGCAAAGCTTTCGTTAGATCTGTACTTGCTTATAGGCACAGCTTCTCAGGAGGACGAAATGGACTTAACGGCGTGAGACACTGTAAGAGTGGGTAAGAGTTACAACTAACCAAGGGGGTAAAGTATCTGGGCATTACGCTTGATGCAAAACTGAACTGGAAAAATCACTTAGTTAAAATAACGAACAGGGCTACACAACTATTCTGCCGTTGCAGAAGGGTTGTTGATAAAACCTGGGGATTAAAGCCGACGGTGATTCATTGGCTCTACACTGTGGTGGTGAGGCCAGCGGTAACCTACAGAGCAGTAGTTTGGTCGAGGGCAGTAATGTCTTCGGCAGTGGGTTTGCTAACTGCTCTCAGGGCAATACAATAGCCAATGAACTAGCCAAAGAGAGTTCTAAAAAACACTTAGGACCAGAGCCCGTATGTGGAATCACCAGTAATTCCACTATAAGAGAGATTTGGTCTTGGTTAGATAGAGAAAGTGTAAGGAAATGGATGTCCACTAAAGGTCACCTTCACACTAAAGCGCTAACAGAGAAAGGATATGATAAGTTCTCTAAAAACCTAAATACACGCAGTTGGGTTGATACCTGGACACAAACAATTATTATTGTGTACTTAAGCAGATATTCATTTAAGAAGCTGTATTTTTTGCAAAATATTTGCAATGACAGTAATACATTGGTTAGACCATTTTGACTTTAGTTTCAACTAAAACTTATATATAACACACAATTCTGTTACGCAGAGTTTGTTACAGAGAAAATTCATGAGGTTATACAATTTGTACAACTGTGTTACAGAATCTTTTACCTTTCCGCTAATTTTACACCCAACTCTTTTTTGAAATAACACGGTTCACCAACAAGAATAAACATTTTTTACACGATTTATTTGTTCTTGTACGAATCGCAAAAAACAATATTAATTCTAATTTAGACCGTATCTTAAACAAACTTATGTGTACAGCAACAAAATACTATTGGGGGAATACCATGATCAGAAATCTGTCGGTTTATGTCCACATATATATAATGACTTGGTCTAATATGGGGAACACCCGACATTTTTTTATCTCGTTGAACTTAAACACAGCATTTCCTTTTTCAGTATTTAATAAAAATGAATTGTTTTCGTTTTATTAATATGTAGTGTTGTTATTATTTTTTTGCACGGTTTTTCTGAAAACATACGTAGAATTTTTTCATCTTACACGAATTTTTAAAGTTGTGGAAGATATTCCCAAATTTACCATATGCCGTATGTATGTTTTGCACGATTTTTTTGCACGGTTTCGCAGGAACGCATCTACCGTGTAAAAAAAGAGTTGGGTGTATTTGGATTTTAAAACAATACTCATTTGTGCTCAGTCCATGTAAAAATATTATGTTATTCTTTGTGATATGCCTGTTGCCCAATGGATATTATTTCCTTCATTATCATCCTATCAAAACAACCGAAAGTAAGTACCATAAATCTCTACTACATTTGGAGGCCATATCATTTCAAGCGTAATAAAACCTGCTACTCATTATTATGAGGTGAAACTCATAGTTGAATAAGTTTTCAGCGTTAAAGCAATTATTGTCAATCGTTAAAAGTGGAATTTAAAGTAATGCAGCGGTTATAGTGCCCGTCAGAACCATTTCAAAGGAATAGCTACTACTACCGCTGAAACATCCTTCGTAAGATTCATGCGCATCGTTTCCATTAAAAACTTGTTATGAAGTTTTGTTAGATACGTGAGTACTATCTGGCAAAATACTTATAAAAGAAGGAAGAAGAAGGAAAAGTCGCCGTTTTGTTCATCCCGCTACTTCACGGTGGCATTTTATTGCTTTTATGTGGCAACCATTTGGGAAAGTTTTAATTGCGAAAACATTTTCAAATTGTTTTGCCAATGTAAAACGACCGCAGTTGTTTGTATTAAACCCTACTCTATGTTTATTTGCAGATTTTTCGAATATCTAAGAACTTGGTTTAAAAGAGAATTGTAACGCACTGACTACTTGCAACTATTACAGTGAAGCTAAGATTGATTAGAATTAGTAGCAATTATCTGATACAATAAAAAGCTTGTCTTTTTCTGTTACTAGGTACTTATTTAGCTACAACAACCGTATGCAACAGTTAGAAGGTAGATTATGAATAGTTACCAAAACTACAGACACTTTACTTACAAACTTTTGGATGAAATAGCGGAGCAAAAATTAATACTAATTAAATTAAATTTCTTATTTAATAAATTAGTAAGAAAAGTTAAATTGAAGATGTTGTTTTCCCGGGCTTTTATATGCTCGATGTATTTAATTCGTATACCTCAATTTTTTATGTATATAATTTAATATTTACAAACAATTACTGCTCTGGTTAGGGATTTATACAGCCCTAATAATAAAAGAACATGGCGGAATTTTAGAGGCACAAATGAATTTAGTGAACTCAATTTTATCTATCAAAATAATTAACAGTTTAAAAAGAACTAAATTAAAAACAAAACTAGCATAACACGATCCCATTTTCCCACATTTTTATATAATAAATATAAATGCGTATATTATTAATAGACTCGGGAAAGCGGGGCAATTTCCAATGCAGTGCGGTGAGCAACGTAAAGGGGTGGCACGGAAACTCGAGCGTCTATATTAAAGCACACTTGTTCAGTATTATACCACTGGTCGTTGTGAATGCTTATCTATACACGCATACTTAGAAAATGTCGCAGTTAGGTACGTTTCGAAAACGGCGTATTTCGAAGAAACATTAAAATACTATACATGCGCACAAAGATAAATAAACTGAGAGTTCCAGCTATACTTTTACAAACACCTCAACTAAATATACGCTTCGAATGTGTCCAGTTATCTGTCGCAAATCGTGAGCAATAAATTACGACCAGAGATATTTAACCTGTAAAGCCATCATTAGGAATGTAATCACATTTACTTCGATAACCATGGTTACTCCTAAATTAAACCCGACGGTTGACTTCCTAAACCGCGTAGTGATATAGAACATAATCGAGAAATGCGAACGGCTCCTCCTCCTGGGTTTCATAAATACTTATCTAAGGTATCCACCAAGTTACATATGTATGTTATTTCCGATATAATTTTCAATGGATGTTTTTGTATGCATTAATGTGTAGATATCTAATAGCTGCAAATGTGTTTTAGCAGCTGATCGGGTTGTTATGACCACTTTGACAATATTACTTTTACCCGTAATCTTCGTAAAGTCAACTCGTAGCAAAGTGCACACTCAAAACAAAACATTATCAGCAGTTGTTGTCCTATGCGATTATTTGTGAAATTGAATTTATACCTCCAATCAGCTCGGTTACGACATGCAAACAAGCAAATAATTTAATAATAATAATTCATACCGTAGCATCTCCCAACAGCTCGCGCCAATTACTGGGGTTGACTGATATAAAATGCTGCGTTTCTACATTTTCTGTGGAATTTTATAAACTAAAGAAAAGTAAACACAGTTAAGCCCGTTAAGAAATGGTATTTTAATTTGAAAGCTTAATTGCTTTTAAACGCCTTTGCTATTTTCAGATAAGATATCGTACCTACATATATATTATAGATAATTTGTGCTTTTGTTTCATTATGAAAATTACTTCGCCTTAAGTTTTTCATTAGTGGGAAACAAAGTTGTTAGTGTATCTTAATTTCATAAGCTAATAATTTTTCAGATAAAAAATATATAGATCTATTGTAGTTATTCTACTTATAAACGTAACCTGTAATTTCAACTAATTTTTATATTAGTGAGTAGGTACACAAGGAATTCATTCTAGTTGGACACCATGTAGTTCCACATTCGTAGGATGGATAGTAGACAGCTTATTGCATTCATTGCCCGCGTCAAAATATGTAAACACAGATGCGATTTCTATTTTAAAAACGCTGTAGCTGCATTTATAAATGTGAAAAAAGCATCTATTGTTTGACGTATTTGAGTAGGAAGAAATTTGTTTGATGTTTCAAGTATTTCGAATAGAATAATACTGTAGTCTTATTAAATTGTTTTGAAAAATAATTTCATTACTTTTTTTGTCGTTGAGCTAAGGTAAGATCTAAATCAAAAGCATCTTTATTATACAATAAATAAGAATACCAAAGGTTTACTACTTTTATTTATTAAAAACATAACGAAATAATTATACGTATACACTTATGTATGTTGAAATGCATGATGATGCTTATCAATGAATGAATGTGCGGTTTCTGTGTCTATTTTAAAAACGCTGTAGTTGCATTTATGAATTTACAAGGCCGATTGCATCTATTTATTGTGGTCTTTGCGTAGACATAGAGAGGTAAACAAAAAAAAACATATTCTGTATTTCTGGAATTTTTATTTATGTGAATATAATACAGGCTTATTGATAAATAAGTATTCATAGACAAGCAATCCAGATAAATGTCGAAAATATGCTTTCTCGAATGATGAGTCATATTAGACACTGACCTATATAAAAAGAAGCAGACACCGCAATAATATTCAGTTCTTTATACAGCATTAGGAACAATTAAATGCATACGCGCCGGACAATATGATGTCAATAGGAGACAGGATGCGCGCAATAACAGTGGAAAACGGATAGAGTCTACGTGCTGTAGCGCGTGAAAGTGGTGTCAATCCCTATGCAATTTTTGATTAAAAAGAAAATGGCAAATATCATATTCAATTGCAAATGAACCAAAAAGTTCAAAACGAAGAATATCCACTGCTTATCAAGATACCATGTTAAGGCAATTTTACGAAGAGCATCCATTCACAAGCTGCAAGGAAGCCATTACAGCTACCGCCTTTCCCGGTTTCGTAACAACGCCAAGAAAAAGGTTGAGGGTAAGTGGTATCAAAAGCTATCGTGCTGCTATTAAAACGGAACTTTCCGAGCGCATTCGTCAAGACAGAATAAATTTCGCACTATACTATCAGAATATGCCCATAGATTTTTGGAAAACGGTAATCTTCAGCAACGAATCGACGTTACAAAGCACCCCGAACACCCACACGCGCCTAGTTACCCGTCCCCGTAGCTATAGGCTTGCACCGCAATATGTTCATCCGAAAAATAGAAGTGGATGGCTTTCTGTAGCAGTGTGGGGTTGGATGTCATACGCAGGATCTGGTACTACTTGGGATATTAATGGACACCTGGCAGTGTTACAATATAGGGATATTTTGGAGAATGTTATGTTGCCATCGGTAACATCTCTTTATGATCAATTTAGATTCCAACATGACAACTCACCCATTCATACGGCTAATGTTGTCCAACAATGGATTACAGACAATAATTTGAGATTATTAAATTGGCCGGCACGAAGCCAACAGAATGAGGGCAAACCCTATAGAACGAACGGACAGAAATCTGTTGTGGCAAAAAATTGTGCAGGAATGGGAAGAAGTTACTGACGACTATTGCCATAAATTCATAGAGTCCATACCGTCGAGATTGGAAGAAGTCATTCAAAATAACGGCGGATGGACTCATTATTGATTTCAGCATAAGTGTATACGTATAATTATATCGTTATAAGTATTATGTTTTAAATAAATGAAAGTAGTAAACCTTTGGTATTGTTATTTATTGTATAATAAACATGCTTTTGGTTTAGATCTTACCCTAGTTCAACGACAAAAATAGTTCACCGCAAAATGTAATGAAATTACTTTGCAAACCAATTTAATAAGACTACAGTATTATTTTATTCGAAATACATGAAACATCAAACAAATTTCTTCCTACTCAAATACGTCAAATAATAGATGCTTTTTTCCACATTTATAAATGCAGTTACAGCGTTTTTAAAATAGACCCCGGAATCGCATCTGTGTTTACATATTTTGACGAGCGCAATGATTGCAATATTGTCTGAAGTAAGTGAATGCAATATTGTCTACTATCCATCCTACGTATGTGCAGTGGCAGATCGTCCAACCAGAAAGAATTCCTAGTGTACATATATGTAACATTTTATCATCTGCCATCACACTTCCCTCTTTGTACGTGTTATAAAAGATTTGTTTAAAGTACTATATTATTTAGTATTTTGATTTCTTTGGCTTTGTAGACAAAGCATATTCCTAAAACTTCTAATTACTGAAAGTATAGAAAAGGTAATGTAAAAAAGATACAGGTTCATATTAATCCTATGTTGTCAAACCTTTGCAAGGATTGTCTTCAAATGCAGCCGTTCTGCTATGCCCAAAGGGTTTCATATCAGGTATGTATGTATGTACTTCTATACTGAAACAACCGTATAGTCCGCAGTTTCACATACCACATTGAAATTCGAATCTTTCAAAACAAAGAGTGCACTTTTATCGCGTAATTTAATAACCTGTTTCAAACAGCATATAAATTGTAAAAGGCACAAGTATACTATGTACTATGAATTCCAGCTCAAAGTATGTACAGTCTGTTTCAAATTAAATGCGAAACGAGGATATTGTGTGCAGTTACCCGGTTCGCGGTGCTGTATTGTGGGTGATCTATACTTTTTCATACATAGTGATGCGCAATTCACGATTTTTGGCGTCTAACATTTACGTAATATCTCAATTTATATTTTTGCTATATTGGTTTTCAGTATTTTAAATGCAATATATGTAATTGTCATCATTTATAATGAATCAAAACATCGTCATCGATAGAACACAAAGTATTGTAAAATATTTCGTGTAACTGCACGTATTTCAAGGTAAACTTGAAAACTAGATACGTTCTTGGTTAATAAAAGGAGAAAAAGTTCTTTTCGAACTTGTATATATTATTTAAAATTAGACATATGAATACATTTCATATGTATAACTTATTATAAAATTTGTATTAGCATAGCGAAAATAACGACTACTGTCATACTCGTTCAATAATACATATGGTATATGTATGTAATATAATCTTGGCTGTAGTCTCATTATTATAATTTCAAATACTACGTAATACGATTGATTCGCAATACATTTGATTATCGTAACGATCGAAGAGAGCATTATAGAGCTTCTCCGATGAAAAACGTGTGATATTATTTATTATTATTAAAATTAAACATCGTGTAAGTATCTGCTAAGAGATAGTGGTCTCCTGGAGTAGCTTGCTTAAAGGCGGAATGATATTGTATTAGAAAAACAGCATGCGGATATTTGAATTGGGAATCAACGACACGTCGTCCTTTAAAATCTCGAATACCTAAATAGTCGCTTCTTTCTGGTTACGCACAAAAGAATGCTTGGCAGTATCCCACCCGAACAGTTCGTACCGTCCTTGCACGACGAGGCATGGAGTCAATAACTCGTTGTATGTATGGAGGGATGAGCAACAATGATGCTTCAACTCGCCTGCACAACTCTTCAACGTTAACTGGAGGAGGATCATATCCCACACATGTTCACGTTGTACAGCCAGGCATTGTCGTACACCTTTAGCATCTGCTCCCTACATGAGGTGCTACGGCCCGTAGCACCTCATATAGGTATCAGCGATCTGACATCGTCTTCTGTACACGTAACAGACGTGTACATCCTCCATGTGAAATTGCATACCATACCATAGTGCCCTGCTGGCGGTGGATATGGCATGGTTGGATGCATTGCTTGAGGTAAAATGGTGGGCCGATTATACATCCACGAATTTTATGACAAGAAATACGGAAATAGGTTTATATAGACATATGACCTAAAGTAGTTCGTTGCAGAGTTACGAGAGTCAATTTTAAACAAAAATCAGTAGCACCACGCAAAACTTTTCAGAACATTATCACGTGAATCACGTACGTAATCCGTACTTACTGCTTTCTATCATGACAGTTAGACCCTCGCGATTGCCTTGCAGACCAAGCTTTTTCAAAGGAATATTTGATTTTTGAATTTAGCCGTCGTAACTCCTTCTCTGCACTCGACTGAGATCTATATATCGATTTCAAAGTCAGCCACCGCCGAAAACCAACGTTCGCAAAAATAGAGTGTTTAAAATGGAGTAGTATACAAAATGCTTCTGTTTTCAACGTAGAAAATCCATCCCTTCAAACAGTGATTTATTTCCAATTTATCTTTTGACTGTGCGACTTGCGAAAATTTCTACTTCGGCAATTGTGAGACTTTCGGAAGTATTTTGAAATAGCTCACCAATCCAAAATATGATATTTTTGGCCAATATGGCTAAATAATTTTGCGATGACTACAAGAAACATCTTTAATATGTTGCTCTTCAACGTTATAAATGTTAATGCATTCACCCATATTTGGAAACACTTCTAAGATTTCTTGTTTTTACATATTTCTGCTCCACAATTCTAATTTTCTACAAAAATTATGAACATTATTCTTTGCATACAAGACATTTACGGTTGCTTGTTGGGGATGAAGATGCTGATCGACGGCAATTAACATGCTCACCATGTTCATTGTCTTTCCTTTCTCTCCTGGCGATCGCCAAAAACATTCCAAAATGTTCAGGTATGGTGGGCATAATATAGAGACCTATATAGAAACACTGATTCTGATTTTGTCAATACAGCTGATCAGTGTCGCCAAGTATCAGTAAATCTATCCTTTCGTGGTGCTTTCTAAGTTTATTACTAATGTTATAGTGTGGTCTTTACATCAACTCATTCAAATGAAAACTAACATTAGAATTACAGTACGATTTTAATAGAAAACCTATTGTATGGAGAAAGGTAGGGATGAAAACTTTGATAAAAAAGTAATTCACAAATATTAAAATGTTGAGAAACATGACCGTGGAGTAATAATAAGATGTCGGTAACTTCATTTTAGTAAATTAATAACACTAATTAAACTCCAAATACTAGAACCCAAAAGCGATAGAAAATCTTAATTATTGCCGAGTAATTGTCAATAAATGACATGTAAATCGGTTAAAGCTTTCTCTCCCGTTGCTACACAGACACGTTATTCATCACAAGCTAATGTGCTTAATACGTTTAGTGCCCTGTAACGTGGATCCAACCACAGTTGCTTTGAGTTGCTCTCAGTTCATTTGATATATTTGCAGCTTTCCTATAATTAAGCCTTAGTTTTTACAACTGCTGTATAAACGTCTCTTATTTTTTCCTCCATTTAGACAGAAATGACATTGAATATAGCGATATTACAATAATCATATTACGAGATTGCATCGCAATGGAAGACTATTTTATATCGATTGCAATTTAGATTTAGTTTGGCTGGCCCATAAACTGGCAATTGGTATATTATATTGGTACATGAACGCGTCTAATTACAAACTAAATTCCACTGCACGAACTGAAATTGGATATTGACCAATAATTGCTAGGTGTCTACGAAATATAATAGCAAGCGAGATAGGGGTAGATGTTTCCAATTAAAAAGAAATACAATTTATATTAAATACGCAATTGTTTTGTACTGTTAGCAAATACAAATATATTTAAATATTACAGAGCAATGTTCATCATTTTTCCATCTATAAGTAAACCTAACCATTAATCTTACGGCAATTCGAAAAACTCTTCCATTTTTTACAGAATCAAATTCAAGTTTCCAGACAGAACTATTCGTTTCGTCATTTTAACGGTTCATTTTTTAAACGATACCTAAACTATACTATTATCACAGTTTATAATTTTTCTACATAACATAAAGAGAGTTGTTTCCGACGGTAGTATTACTGTTTCTAAAATTAACTACTGACAATCCATTACATTTTCCAGAACCAAGAACTGCCTCAGCTTTATTTATGGTATTTATAAATGGTGTAGAAAAACAAAGTAAAATCGCTGATATAGGTAAGATCACTGAGATCGAGACGGATTTAGTTGCAGGGCCTAGCATTTTCAACTACGATTTAAGAAGAGTGGAGCATATGGCAACACATAAACCAAAATGTACCAGTGATAAAACCTCATAATAAATTTTTTGTACCAGTAGTCAAACATTTTTTGACACATAATAGAATGCCGAAAATGGTACATATATTACATTACTAGGGGTAGAAAGCTGTCATTTATGTGTCGAGCCCAGACGTTTGCTTTGCGAGGCGCTAGTTGAGACAGTGAAAATTGGGCGAGACACAAAAAGCTTTCTACTCCTATACCTACTATTTTTTCTTCAAACGATTTTCGCCGATCTCGTGAGCTACACATTTAAATATAGCATACATTATTATCATTGCTTAAAGGCAGATTTTATGCATCTGTCAAGCAACTATCAAAGTACTAGTTTATCCTTTTATTTCTTTATAGTAATATTAAAAGCACAATTATTATTATTATTCGGTGTAGTTGTTGACATTTTGTTCTCTGGTCCATTTCAGAAACTTTTCATACGCATTGCCAGTACACCTTACGTGATTTAGTCGGGATTAGTGTTTATAACTATTTTCTAATCCGGTGCTATAAACTTCACTTTGCGACACCCGTTTTGGTTGCATAAAGTATTACCAAATACTATGTAAATATACAGTGTGGAAACCACTTATGGAATAAAATTGTTTGTGTCCTTATTTTAGAAAATTATAAAAAACGCCGGGACACGTCAACTTGTAAATTCAAGTGTGCGCTTTTTAGACATACATTTGAATGTACAGGGTGATTCGCACAAATCTAGCATAGTCCATGATGTTTATTTTTAATGGAATACTCTGTATATTTTTATATTTTTGAAAGCTCCTTAACAACCTGATTTCAAAGAACTACATCATCTAGGGTATATTATTAATAATACAGGGTGAAACTTAAAATTACTTATGTATAATTCCCTTCAATACATTTATCTCCAAATTTATCTTCAGTATAGTAGGAAAAATGTAAAATAAATAATACCGTATACGCTGATGGATATTGGTTTTGCTAACATTTTTTGTCATCAATAGCTAAAAACTGCCTAACCCAACTTACTTATACATAAATAATTTTAAGTTTCACCCTGTATTATTAATGATGTACCCTAGATGATGTGGTTCTTTGAAATCAGGTTGTTAAGGAGCTTTCAAAAATATAAAAATATACAGGGTGTAAAAATAAACATCATGGACTATGCTAGATTTGTGTGAATCACCCTGTACATTCAAATGTATGTCTAAAAAGCGCACACTTGAATTTACAGGTTAACGTGTCCCGGCGTTTTTTATAATTTTCTAAAATAAGGACACAAACAATTTTATTCCATAAGTGGTTTCCAAACTGTATATACCACAGATCACTAACATCTATAGATACCCGACGCCCGTGCATTAGGTTTAAACCAAATACTGGAGCGCCTCTGGTGTTTGAAGGAAAGAAGTAATTTAATTTAGCGGTAAATTCAAACGGACGTCAGTAATAACTTGTGAATGCGCGGGAGCAATAATGTCCCTTTTTGCCTGTAATACATACAACATTTTTTCTAGAATCACTTAATACAGCGAAGCTGTTTAAATCATAAACTTTATTGTAAAATATTTAACAAATGGTCAATAGAATAGACTACAATAATTCACTTATCGGCATTATTTGTAACCTGGAACCTGAAAGTGACGATTTTGATACCTTGGCTTTCTCGGGAAAATAGGCAACAAATACGGTTTCCAAACATTTAATTTTCTTCGCATTACACCATTCTATGAAGTGGTCGCTTGTCATTGTCTTTGATTTTTTTTTTGTTTTATGTTTTATTACAAGTGCAATATATCTTACATACATTAGCAAATTTATTCCTAATTATCAAGGTTTCAAGATCCAATTAGACTACTGGTACAGAAAATAGTATACATACTTTGGTTGAGAAGATTATTATTGCCCTCGTGGCTTTAAATTACTAATAATTATTAATCTCGCCACTCGGGCAATAATAGCAGTCAATTTCTCAACTTTAGTATGTAATATACTATTATACATGGCTTGTATTTACAACATTTAACCAGCAAAACCATTGATAAACAAAATATGTATGATGATTTTAAATTAATTAAATGATGGAAGTAAAATGTACCATATGAAAATCGAGAGCAGGACAGGAAGACTACCTTCATAGTGAGCATTAGAAAGTATAGTAGAAATAAAAACTAAAGTTAGGTAACATAGGAAACATCAGTATAAGTTAAATGGAAAAATTAGAGTAATTGCCTAATTGTTCTTGCTTTTTCTTTAAAAAGATTTTATTTGTTAAAATTCAATCTTTTTAGTATTGTCATTCAATATAAACAAACAGTCAATAGTTCATTAAAGAAAGTGTGCTAGTTCTTCATAAACAACCTACGAAACTTTACACATTACATCACTACTATAAATATATAAATAATACCTTTACCTACGTTTTAATCCACCCTAAAGTGTTCACTTTAGGACGACAGTTACTATTCATTTGAAGAATTCCTAACCAACAAAAATAATATAATTTATGTAGTAATGACATTGTTAAACAACTCGATGTATTCGGCTAGAAGTATGCACACAAAAAATAATTTCTTGATTCAGTACATGCATAATTTGAAACCAACATATCAAAGAATAGTAATTCTTAATCGGGGGTTTCATATATTGAGGCACCCATAAGTTGTGTCCCTCTTGAATGTATCTACACTAGCGTAAGCGGGCCATCTACAATAGAGCAAACATTAGAGCAGATTAAAGTTTCTTATCTCAGATTACTTCTCAGTACCAATCAATGCTGTGCAAATATTATGTAATTATGACAGAATAAGAAAATCTCAATAAAAATTGTAACTTTATCACCACATAGCTTACAAATTATCAACTTTATCAATTTCTAAGACAAGTTCATTTAAATAGTGATATTCTGGCTTCAGAAACCTTTGGTATGACTTTGTAAACGTTTTAGGGACAGACTGTATATTTAAATCAATCAAATCAGTTTCTTTCTTTCATTTAATTCAAATTAATAAATATATTTTAATTAAACATTGTCATCTATTACAAACATTTTGTGTTTGGAAACAGCTGAGATTATCACAATTACATTCCTATCTTTACATGAAAACTATTAACAACTGAAGTATTTCTAATAAATAGATTAGTTCTAGAATTAAGAAGGGAATAATCAATTCAAATTGTATATTAAAGAGCGATATATGTATGTATATGTTAGTATCAAAATAAATAAATATGTCTTTTTCCTTTTTGGTTTTATTAATTGTAGTTTTAAGTTAAACTGATTGGACACAGAGGTCCTGTTGAGTGGCTACCAACCACCTAATTTAACTTCATTAGATTTTTCTTATGGGGATATTTGATATCTAAGGTTTAGGTATGTGAATAGGCCAATAATCTTGACGATCTGAAAGAGAGAATATGCCAAGAAATAAGACTTATTCTACTAAAGGTAATTGAAAACCTTCAACAGAAAACAATCCGTCGCCTACAAAAATGTAACAACATTAGGTATCGGATAGGATGGCTCGGGGTGATGGGGTTTGCATTTATTATCGTAACCATTTCAAAGCTACTCATATAGTGTGCTATTCGACTTTTGAACAGGCTTGGGTGGGCTTCCAATTTGGCAATAAAAAAAATTGCAGTGGGAGTCTTCTACAACCCGCCCAACACTCATTATAAGTACTTTTGCGATAAATTTGAAGAACAATACACTTCTATATTTTTGGATTATGATATAACAATTTGTTTGGGTGATCTTAATATCAACTTGCTTGCCACTGGCAATACATTGGACAAGACTTACTTTCAAAGTATGTTGGAATCACTGGGTTTGACACAATTAATTACTACACCCACTAGAGGTGATAGTCTAATTGATGTGATTTTGATATCTGATTTGGAGTGTGTTGGCGAGTCAGGTATAGGGGAGGAAAAATTTTCAGATCACGAAACTATATTCTATAACTTCACAATTCCATCTCCATCTAACGCACCCGTTTACAAAACCATAAGAGACTTCGGGTTGGTTAATCATGTCGCCTTTCTCAATGGCTTAAGTCTTATACCGTTTTCTGATATCTGTTACATGAATAACATCGATGATAAGGTCAATTATGTCGTGTCTAACCTTCTTCGGGTGTTCGACGTACATGCTCCCATTCGTACCATTAAAATTAATTTTAGAAGTCCACCGTGGATCACCGATAATGTGAAATTCACGATGAAGCTCAGGGATCGGGCACTGGCTAAGTTCAGAAAAACCCATTCTGACACTGACTGGAGTTATTACAAAACTCTGAGAAATTTTACTACACAATCAATTACACGAGAAAAGAAAGCGTTCTTCAATCACACCTTTATGCAACAATCAGCCAGGACCCAGTGGAAAACACTCAAACAATTGCACGTCACCAAACCCTCCAATGATATTCCTCCATTCCTCCAGAATGTCGCAGATATTAACGATTACTTTTTAGACAATATTCCTGCCAGCGTCTCGGACCCTGAATTAGTTTCCTTTTATGCAACTCGTAGATTGAACCCCAACTGCGAAGAATTTAGCTTCAAACCTATTGAGGAATCCGAACTAATTAAAATTATCTCAGAAATTAAGACGAAAGCCTCGGGTTACGACTCATTAACTATTGATATGATCAAACTTTCACACCCTATCCTTTCTCCGTTTATGATGCATATCATTAATTCCTGTTTACTTGAAGACTACTTCCCCCTATCTTGGAGGAAAGCGGTTGTACTGCCCATTCCCAAGTGTTCTAGTCCTGCAAGTTATAAAGACCTACGACCCATAAGCATTCTCCCGGTGCTTTCTAAAATTTTGGAGAAAGCGATGTTTTACCAACTGAAACAATTTCTAAATGTCAACAGAATCTTGCCTGACATACATCGGGATTTCGATCGGGCCACTCTTGCACCACTGCATTACTTGGTGTCTCAGACGACATTCTCTCAGCTATTGATGATGGTAAGGTAGTAGCTTTGACCCTGCTGGATTACAGCCGCGCATTTGATACTCTGGACTACGATATGCTTCTATCAATCTTACATTATGCTGGGCTCTCGCACACGACTGTCAATATGTTTCGTTCTTACCTCAGCGAAAGAGAGCAATGCGTATCGTTAAATGGATCGCCTTCAAATTTTAGGGCCGTTGCGCGTGGGGTCCCGCAGGGCTCCATCTTGAGTCCTCTCTTGTTTAGTGTATATACATCTTGCTTTCATAAAAGTCTCTCCGTCTGTAGTATGCATATGTATACGGACGATATTCAGATTTACCATTCCTTCCCTGTTTCGAATTCCTCCGCAGCTATTTTTTTTTAATGTGTGGTGGGTGCTTAGTTGCAGTGACTCCGTAAGCTGTATTACTTGTCTGGCTATCACTGCAACTCTTGCGGTGTAGTTTAGTGTGTGTAAGTTGTGTTGAAATGGCTTTGTGACAGCATCATATCGCCTTTTATGATGCCGCGCTGTTAATCACTTTGCTCCCAACAGCGAATGGCAAGTCGATCCGGGATTAAACTCTCTGAAAAAATGTCACCGTCCCTCCAAAGAATTGAACCCCGGCACCTATCGTCCTCTCACAACAATAGTCAGCCGCCTAACCACTGCGGCCATCGACCCGTTTTTTTAATGACATTAATCACGATATCCAAGCAATTGCGAAGATATCTTCTCAACATGCACTTGTTCTGAATCCATCCAAGTCGGTGGTGTTACTATTTGGAAACAGAAATTCTCTTTCTTTACTTTATAATACTGCAAAATTTAGTGTTAATGGTGTTGAGTTGCCAATTCAAGTTCAAGCTAGAAATTTGGGTATTATTTTTGATACACAGCTTCGGTTCGAAACGCATATACTTAAAGCTATTAGAGTCGCATATATCAACTTAAAACTAATTTTTCCCCATAGACACTATTTGAACATTGGGACAAAGCGACGCTTGTGTGACTCGTTAGTTCCCTCACATTTCTCTTTTGGTTGCGAATTGTACGGTCCTTGTATTACTGCCAATAGCGCCGCTCGTATTCAGAGAGTACAGAATTCCTGTGCTCGCCTAATTTTTGGGCTACGAAAATTTGACCATATTTCACACAAGCTTGCATAGTTGAAGTGGCTCAACTTGAGTCATAGGCGGCATTTGAGAATGACCTGTCTGTTTCATAAAATCATAAAAAGCAGACAGCCCGCTTATTTGTATAACAAAATTTCTTTTCGTACAGACGTGCATACGCTAAATTTAAGATTTAAAGGTTTTCTGACACCGCCACTACATGGGACTGCTCTGTATGAGCGCTCTTTTTCGTATCAGATCGCTAGGGTGTACAATACCATACATAACAACTTAAAACTACTTACTGGAGAACGGTTTAAATGGGCGTACAAGCGTTTGCTGCGGCTGTAGTGTGTGCTATCTGATACTTACCTTTCTCTGTCTATGTTTTATGTACTTGTAACTTGCCTCATTAACTTGTAGCACTATTGATTAATTTATAAGTGGGTGTTTGTCACGGAATTTAGTATAAGCTTTAGTTGTAGGCTCATGATATTATTTTCGTTTGCATCAGGGTGTTGAGGTAGACCATGTGTGCTCTTATGACATACATGAGATACATCCTGTGGTTTTTCAACACTACTTGTTAATGTCTTTTTTTATTTCTTTCTCTTCTTGGTCATATAAGTGTGTTGTTTGAAAAATAAACTCTATTATTATTATTATTTATAAAGCAAATATTTTTTTGTATCTTTTTTAAGTTAATTGTCATTATTCCAAAAACTACTAATTTTTGACATATGATATGTTGCATAAAAAATGTTCAGAATTTACCATACCATTCAAAAAAGGCATAATATACAGTTCCATTAAAAAACCAGTGATGCCTACATATGTATGTTCTTTAGACATCCTGTATACAATTTCCTTATATCTAAAAATTTGCAACTAAAGATACTAACCAAAGTGTCCGAGCGTTTTTCTATAAAATAATTACCTGAATTTTAATCAAATTTGTTCTTTGCATCATGACCGCACTGTATATATTAATACAATTTCAATTTTAGTAGTTGTTTAAGTATATAATATGGTTTTCGGCATTGTAAGTCTTTGGAAAGCAGTTTTATTTTTAGTTAATACAAAGGTAAGAAATCACGTATACAATGCAATAATTGTAATTCACTAAGACGGGATTATAATTATCTATAGAATTTTGCGATAAATTCGTACGCAGCGTTTATACTTTATGACACTACACAAAGTAAAATCAACACGGTCCATGTTCTTGTTTTTATGGTATACTATTATCCATTTATTATACTAAATGCCCAAAGTTATGGATAACTCCACTCTAACAGAGAAGTATGTACACAATGTGTCTTAAACAAAAACTTACATAAACAGATGCCGCAAGACAGAGAGCGCGTAAAAACCATTCACATTGTTTTAACTGTATGCACGTTATTATCAGATGCTATTAAAGTGATTTGTGAGAGCAGCTACCAGGTACCATTGTCCTTTAAGAGGATAACCCGTAGCGTATTCAGACAATCCTTCTTAGTTCCTAGATTGTCTATGTAAAGGATTCAAATCTAACTTACCAATTTACATACACGTAATAAATAATTTTTACAGTAACATCTTTTAATTCCTGATTTATTTCCACTTGTATTACTGTTACAGTTTAATGTATTAAATATTTTATATGTTAGAAATAACCTACTCTACAGTAAAACTTTTTCTGACCTTTTGTAAAACTTGAGGTATAATATTTCTCATTTCTGTTTGTATTTTTTGTTTGAGATCATCAATGTTGTCTGGCTTTGTAGCATACTCTTTACATTTGAGATTCCCCCAAGAAAATGGGATGTTGCTTTATTTTGCTGAAACCAAACATTTGCACTATTACATTGGTATATAAATTTGCCAGAACAGGGACAACTCCATTTCTGATGAGATCCAAATATTTTATCTCTGTCAAATTGCCATCTATAATAATTCCCATCAATTATATGGTTGCCTATGATACTTGCTTAGACATTCACTTTCCAGCGATATTGCGTATGAATCTCACGCATCCGATGAAGATTCTCTGCTGACTAGTACTTATAGTTCTGACGATTTACTGCTCCATTCAACATGAAAGTTGATTCATCCCAAAACGGGATAGCAGCAAGGGTTACCTCACTTATGTCCAGTTTATCCACCCTGTCTTCACATAACTTCTGTACATATGTTATCCTATAGAGATGGTTTTGTTAATATAAACATTTTAAGACAGTTGGATGGCTAACGTTAGTTTCTGGAGATATTTGGCGTAAACTTGTTGTTGGATTCTCTGCAACACTTAATAAAATGTCTACTTTCACAAAATGATTTTTTTTTATCGGGCGGGACATGTTCAAGTTCTCTAAATTGTGAACGAATTTTAGAAACAGTTACTTGCGAAATATTGAACAATTCAGAATACTTCTGATTAAAGATATTAGTAACTTCCACTTGACTTCTCCACTTATCTCCGTAACTCATCATAATCAAGGTTCCTATACAATGACTTTCTGTTAAATATTGCATTGTTTATTAAGGACAGAATGTTTAAGAAATGTTTGTATACAGTGTTTGCATTTTTGAAAAACATTCTGTCATTGGCATGCTTTTCACAAACCTACTAATTTCTAGAATTGCTGGCCACGCTGACAAACTTCCTGCTGTTTTAGTATTATTCCACAGCACAGTAATAAACAGGGTTTTCGGGTTTTGACCGCGTCATAGTAAAGTAAAGAATTTAGTAATCAGCTAAGTACCATCGTTCTCCCCTACATTTATGGCGTTACAAATCACATCGGTAGAATTCTTCGCAAACAAAACATCCAACCCATCTTTAAACCTTTAGACAAAATCTCCCAAATTCTCCCTTCGCCCAACGACACTCGCCATGCTCTTTCCCATAAAGGCATTCACACAATTCCTTGTGGAGGTGGTTCAGGATACATTGACGAAACTAGACGTTCAATTCAAATTAGAATCAAAGAACACCAACGGTCAGTCACGTTCTTTAACAGACTCAGCCTTAGCTGAAAACGTTATCGATACGGGCCACAAAATTTGTTTTAATCGTATAAGCAAGTCTCAACACTATCTTCCACAAAATATAAGAGAAGTTATCGAGATCCAGAGACATCCCCAGAATCTCAATAGAGATATTGGTTCCCCATCCTCCAGTATTTGAAAATCCGCTTCTTTAACCCGTGCTCACTGTTCCGCACCATTACCCCGCCCTCGCTGATCCGTTTCCCTACACAGTTGTATGGATACACCAGCGCATCCACTTTTTCCTTGTCAGAAGGTTTTCGCCTGTAATGTGGTTGACATGTCGAGTAGCTGTGACCTTCTGGCGCCATTCACCTAGTTTTTCTCTTGAAGAAGTCACTTACATTATTGGCGAAACGTCATGTTTGAGTAAGTTGTATATATTTTTTGTAGTTTAATTTTCACTTTTGTTTCATTTTGTATTGTGTGTATTTAGTTTACTACGACGCGGTCAAACCCCGGAAGTCCTCATAACGCAAAATTTGTGTTGCTAAAAATGAATAAAGAAAGGCTAACCAAATACACATATTTTGATTACTTATGAGTGTAAATACTTATTTTGTTATTGTATGTATAATATCGTGTACTTTCTAATTAAATCCTACGAATCAGAATAAGTATAGAGCAACATATACTGTAAAGTGCTCTTTGGAAGCATTGATATCAATTAATCTTAATCTGAAACGATATTTGGAAATCTTTTTTTTGAAGTATCGGCGTTTTATTTTTTATATTGTGAAGTCTGTTTCTCCTTACTCTCCAAAGTTTTGCATTAATATTTTAATCAATGTTTCTTTGTTGACAGCTACAGAAGCGATTGCAGTGCAAAACGCTCCACTTATTCGAAATTAGTCTTAATAGTATTCAGAGAGTATTGAATGTCACGTTTTAGCAGCAGGTACTTAAAACTTGTGAAAAGTTGAGTTTTTTAAGCTTTTCGCATAAATCGACAAAGATACGATGACTAACGTTGAACAGAGAGGGAGACGAAAGATAAGGTCATAAACGGAATTTTTATGTGTTCATTTTACTTTCTGTTTATGATGTGCCGGGCCGGTATTAAAAGTTCCATATTCTTAGGCTGAGCTCAACCTTTCCGTATTCGTTTTAACGAGTTATAAAGTTTTGATAGGTATTTAATGTACTTTAAATATACATGTTCCTTTCTTCATATTTCTTTTCATATCGGCGAATACACTCGATCGAAACAAAAAATATTGATGCGCTGAATGTGAACAGAAAGCGTTTCTGCAGTTTCCAGATTAGTTGGGTAACTAAAGTTCATAAAGAATCATGCTATTTTGGTGAGTAATTGAACTTGAAACGTGTACGAATGCTTTACTGAGGCATTGTATGTACGTAGGTGTATATACTATACATATACATACCTCTTAGTAAGATTACCAACCTAACTGTTAATGGTGTAAATTTGCTGGAGTTAAGCCTCATTTATACATGCTAGTCAACTCGTCTGAGTCATAGACTAGCAAGTGTGTAAACATTCATTTACACGTATTATTTGAGTGCTAGTGGCTTGCTAGTCAATCACCTCGGCCGAGTTGACTAGCATGTATAAATAAGCCTTTAGTTTCATTGAATACAGCTAATACACAATCAATGTGTGACAGTTACGATAGCTTCTTTTTAAAACAGCAGTATCTACATTTCTTATCGACTATGTAACTCAAAGTGCTGTTAGTAATATCCCTTTTATACATTCTAACAATCGATATGATTTTACCCCGATTCTTCTTCAATATATTTTTTCTTTTACTTGCAAAAATATGAAGGAAACCTACAAACATACCGTCGCATGAAAAAAGTATCAATATTTTTTTTCAAAAAATAAGTGGTTAGAGATGTAATAGTGTAACTATATGTCAAGGAAAAAAAACTTTTCTCATATTAACTTATTGTTAGTTTATATTTTAAAGTCTTTGTAACTATATATCCGCAACCGGCGTTATATACGCAAACTAAGAATCGGCTGAACTGGAGGATCTGTTAATTCTAATTCAAAATTCTATCCACTCATGTGCGCCTGTATAAAGGAGGAAAACTCATTACAACAAAGACAACTTCCAAATAACATACAATCAGAAATTATTCAGCCAACAAAATTGAAAACTAATGTTACATAGCATAGAAAAATGTTAAAAGAAAATGTGAAACAAGAAACATGACTCTACAAAGCTGTTTTGAAAAATTACAAACTAAATATAATGAGTAATATTTATTTCTCAAGTTTTGTCATCATGGATAAAGCGAATTGTGATTTAAAATGCTGATTTAATTCATGACAAGAATAATTTTACAAATTGTAATGACGAAGTACTTCGGCAGTCAATATACTCAGAATTTATCTGTATAGATACCACATTTAAGTTATTAAATACAACTACGCCAGTGTTAATAATTATTAATGAAGATCGTAATGGGCTTCATGAAATTATAACTGACGGTATATACTAGTAGAAGAGGACACAGACGAAATCGATGATTTCTTTCTAAATTTGAAGATAATAATCCAAGGTGGATAAAAGTAAAATCCGTAATGGCTGATTAAGACTTAAATGAAAAAAGAATTTACTAAAAGATAACTTTTCTAATACAAATGTTTTGATTTGCATTTTCCATACTCGTTAAAGACTTTCACCACAAAAATATCTGGCAATAAATTAGCTCAACAAAATGTCGCTTTAGATATTTTATGGTATATTCTCGTCATTCCTTCGGTACAAAATGTCAACAAGTTAATTTCTTGAATATTACAAATAAGAGACTTGAGTTACTTCATGCAAAAATAAAATGGTTAGTAGAGAAATATAATACACTCTCTGACTCTATTGACGATTTCTTTAAAATGATTAATCTTATGATCTTATGAATAAAAATTAAGTACCAGTAGTTAACAGCTACTTAAACTATTGGGCATATTTTGCAAAAACGTGAAGAGCTGTCTATTAATATTTAGAAAGAAATTTTATGCAATGAACATTAGACAAGAAAGCACTAGTATACTAATCAGCGATTATTTGGAACAAATAATACATTACTTAATGACCAAGGCCATGGTCTCCATTTAACAGTTAATTGAATTAAAATTAGTTTGTTAGCTATAGATAACAAATTGAACGTCATATAGTATATTGTTTGCTTCGTTTCGTAATAAAAAGTCAACCATCTCGTTATTCTGATATAATATTGTCACTACTAGTAATATTGTCTACTAGTAGGTCTATTGATCATTCGTAGTACAATAAAGTATCTTGCATTGTTTAAGAAAAAACTGCCTTTTAAACATATGTCAGGGAAAATGTTAAAGAAAGCCGAGAGCTATACCTTATTCCACTAAAACATTTGTCATAGTTAATAATGACTTAAATGTAAAAATTACATTTAATTAACTAACTCTATTTAAATCGAAATTTTCGAATTCGATTGCTTTATAAATTACACTGTAATATGTGCATTTTTAATACGATAATATACAATTCAACTACGGTAGGATGAAGACTACGAAGCGAGTATTAAGTCGACCCATTCCAATGATTTAGAACGAGCAAAGTACACCGTACCATCTAATTCAAAGCGACTACTGTATGATCTATTGTCCTCAAAATCACTAACTAATTGCTACATCTCCAGTTACATGTATATTTGTCACCAGAAATATATCCCTTTGTCCTACGGAAATTCTAAGCCGTTCCAGTAAAGGGTATCACATTGTACCCTGTAATAGTGTACATCTACATAATTTGAAATCACAAATAATGACTCATTCACTCTCTGTATTAAGAAAATTACTGCAAGAATCTATACAATCAACGAAATATATATTTTTACATTTTGAATGTAAGTGAGCACATGCTCGTATACTATGTATATTTTTCATCTAACGTAGAAAAGCACTTATTATATACAATACATGATTTAAACAGTACACCTTATCCAAAATGCAACTTTTATCTCACTCTACGAAACATTAACATAGAATAAATGACGGCGCAGTTACCTGAATTATTACAATTTACATCGAATCATATCGTGTTCGATGATTTGTTGGTGATATTTTCTGACGGATATTTGATCGCCAGTATATTTGTGCTCCAGAATATTTGGTGGCGTATACAAGGTGACTAATTTGTTTTTGTTCAGGTTATTTCTGCTGAAACGTTAGAGAGAGATGCCAATGAAGATTAAATTATAAACTTTTTGAAGAAAACCTTATCTATAATATAGCAAACTTTTTCCAGGACGTACTACTCAATTCTAAGCAATTTCCACACCCAGAAAAGTGTTTACTAAGAGCAAGTAAGACTTACTTAATTTAAGTAATTCTCATTCTCCTATATAAGCAAGAAAGTATTGTTTTCTGTGAAATATTTCACTTTCTTGGAAATCCAAAGATATATTTTCTTGAACCAACTAATCCTCCATTCAATCACACTGCGTCAATATAGGTACTACTTATGCACTATGCGATGCATGATAACTAAAAGTTTAAAATCAAGAAATTTTTTGTTTGGCCTTAGAGATTTTTTAAGAGAAACATATACTGTTGCGAAGAAAAGTCATCGTTTTGTGTCAAACAGGTATTCTTGTTCCAAGAAAGAATTTACTTCTCTGAAGAAAATGAATGTAAGAAAATCAACTTTCTTGGCCTTAGAAAACTTAGCGCACAGTCATTATAATGCATATTTAAATTTTGTTAGTGTATATTTAAGTCAGTGTTAAGGACTTTTACGGGCCTTGTGACTGGCCACTGCCTTCGAAAATATCAGCTTAAAAACATTGGCAAAGTTGATCAGGACACGTAACGATTTTGCAAACTGAAAGAGATGAGCACATACTTTGCGAGTGCGAAACATTAAGCCGGCAAACGTTTCAGCATCTAGAACAGCCGATCTGAACAGCTCAAAACTTTGGCACCCAAATTATCCTGAGATTCGCCAAGAGCATTGGAATAGAATGGTACCGATCGATACGGTAAGCACAATAGATCAATAGGTCGGAGTAAGGAGAGATGCTTGGAACCTGAACGATCTGCCAATAATACAATAGAATAGTGTACCTACATATATATTTAAATGAATGTTTGTCGATTGCAAATAATATCTACTTTATAATTGTCAGCAATCATATCTTTGGTAATATTAGGATTAATTAAATAGTACTTGCGGACACCATTGTAAAGATAAATTTGTTGTTCCAAAAACGACGCTATATTTTTTTTTTTTTGAGAAATGAGGTCATAAAAAAATTTCGTTGGTAATATCATACATCAGATTCCACCTGAAAAATTTCTAATTAATTTTATTTACATTTTAATTAAACTAAATTGTACTTATACCTAACCACAACGATACGAAAATCAACATTTGCTTCAGAAACTTCAAATTAATTTCCATTTTAATTCGCATGTTAACAAATATGTACCGTATTTTCCAGGAGAACACAACAAATTTCTAATGTATTATTAATAATATTCAACTGTAAATTTATCTTTCTCAGAGAAGCACAACTAATAAATGAATATATCCGCGCTAACCAAGTAATAAGACTTTGTTCACAACTTTTCGCATCAGAAGATATAAACATAACTAGGTCAACAAATGCAATAACTCCCTAATTGAACCGCAAGGCAATTCCTGTAAAGAAACCAAAGTTCGTTGGTACTATCACTCGCAACCAGTCAAGTATAAACATCAGTTTAACAAATATTTAAATTTATGTAAATGCTTCATGTTAATTAAATAGTACACAGGCAAATTGGTTTGATTTTCAGTTAACTGAACTAACTTATAATATTAATATTTTTTGCAACATAACTATAAATAAAATTCACTCAGAATGAGAAAATTACAGTAACCAAAATGTTTTAAAGTTTAAATTTCGATTATAACAAAAGCTACAATGTATCAGTCAAACTAAGCAATATTTAAAGAAACTATTTAATTAAATGAAAACTTAAATTTGATTTATTACCCAAAAAGATAACTGTAATTTTTTAGATTTGATTTTCTACTATATATTTTCTCTTATACTTGTATTAATAAGATTTATATGAATTTGTAAGGGATTTGTTTGTGTTACTTTTGTTTTCATATTGCTTTGTGTTTGATATGTTTTCATAACGTCGCTAATCTACACAGACTGCAGATAAGAATTCACAAACTCTGGGATTTGTTTGATTATAAAACTAGATTTTTATTAAATTTATCACCACAGTATATTAAACATACACAGATATAATTACTACAATATATTAATTTGTTGGTATCTATTTCCAGAAATGTCATTTAAATTTTTCATTTACGGAAATTGAATAGTAAACAGCGACTACGTAATCTAACATGATCGAAACGGAATGTAATCATGGATTAAATTAAGGAAAACAAGCTGTTCCAAACGAGAAAAAAGAAAAACCGATTTACGGAATAATCTTGCAAAACGTTTATCTGCTACCCTTAATTTACTCTCCACCTAGACGTTGTCATCAGAGAAAAGAGAGCAAAGAAAATAGAGAGCCAAACGAACAAAGAATAGATATGAAATTGCTCCTTTCCCTTCATCTTCTTCATCGTCGTCGAAACGGTAGTTATAATAATCTGATTGGGAAACAGTCAGCATTTCCTGGTAGCAAATCTGGTTTCACGGGTTCTACGTTCGCATATTGAAATAGGATGTCCGGTTTCGAGATTCATACACATTTTTGCGAATGTCTTTGTGTTTGACCGGTAAGCCGCAACCTGGAACTACATAAATTTTCACTTAACTCTCTTGCGAGAGTTGGGTGCCGTATTAGTGTTGACGAACGGCAAAAATTTTTGCAATTTCATCAACTTTTAAGTTGAGGCAAATTATAAAATCTCTGTGATGCAATTTCACATTTACAAAGTGTAACTAACTTTGATCCTACGAAACGCTTTCGGAATATGCAATAGTTACTCGAGTTACTATAAATCGATTATATAGACGGTTTGCTAAAGTAAGACTAATACAAATTAAATTATTTATACTTTCGAAGTACATAGTTTTCATTAATTACGCATATACGCATATAGCCTTTAGCTGAAACAACTAAATGTTTTTTTTACTTAGACTTAATAAAAGAGTTTTTACAATATACATACCAAATACTTGCTAATATTCACTTTTAACAACCTGCTTGGCTAATATAATAACCTCAAACGCCTTCCTATTTCCTAAATCGCAACTGTTGAGAAAATCGAAGTATTTACTACAATTTACTCAATATACTTTTCAAATTTATACAGGATAGGGCATCGCAACCGTATCAGTTTATTCGCAAGGATCGTTAGTTAATAGGTTTGTTCGATTTGGACATTTGCGTCTTACAGCAAACAACAAATATTTTGAAGTTGCGTTTAGTTTTTAAACACTAGTTGCAGAGTAAACGCGACGTTTTAACGCTGCTGCAATAGACTCCAACATGTTTTAGAGACCGTTTCATTTGCGTTATTGCATGAACAGTAACAATCTAGGTGGTTTTCGAATACAAGATTGGAGGAGAGTGACTTAGACATAAAAATTAATATATATCCAGGTAGATAAATATATATTTATTTTATATTATCTATATTATTATTATTATATTTGCATAATTACCATTTCCAGTTTGTTCTTCATTCGCGTAATTCATGCAACTTATAACAGTCGTCAGACTCATCATATACAGATAAATTGCCCTAACCAGCCCTGAATAAAAACGGTGTTAATTAACTTGGTACGGTATACGGTACACAAGTACACAACAACGGACCATATATTTGAAAATGTAAGGTTAGTGAAAGGATTATTTATCCTACTCTTTTTTCCGAGCTACCTATCTCTTTTCTTACAGCGAAGATCTGCTCATGGAGTGGATTAAAAATTCTTGACGCTAGAGTGTATTAGCGTCAAACTGCAAAACTTGATATTTCTAATCGAACAGCTTGCTCGCCGCATAAAATTAACGCGAATCAAACCGAACAGCAACGTTGCAAGTGCCCATGAGCGTGCGTTAAATTGTTTACTGCCGAAGCCAAATCGGACAAACCTAATATTATAGGATGTTTCAATGGTGCTGACTCAATAGGTGCAAGTTACTTTTATAGAAATGGTTGGTGAGAATAGCCTATTAGAAGCGTTATACAAACAAAACGGGACGAAACAACAATTGGTGGTTACATAGAATTGAATATAAACCATCAGCTGAAAGTATTTTGAAATGAATATCACTTCCCGATGATCTGAAATTTGCTGATACTTACATATTTAATAGAGCATGCTACAAATTCAGCTTCTATGATATACTTCAGTTCTATCGGTACTTGTACCGATATAACTTTATAATAGGAGAGGAGGGGACAAATCAAATTTTTTCATGTTTGCATTTTCTCTCAATAACATTATACGAAATGTTTAAAAACTTAATTGTTTGTGAATAAGTTCAATCTTCTCAAGGTACAATTTTTTAATGGAAAGGCATAAGTTTCTCCTCTGTACTGAAAATGGACAGATACATCCATTTAGAGGAGCAAGGGTACTTAACTTGTTTGTTTTGCATACTTATCTTGCCATCTGTCATTTCTGTTACTTATATTCGCGTACACTAAGCGAAATGTATCTTTAACGGACGAAGAATTATCGTACCCAACAGCAGTAGGTACTTATTTTACAGCAACAAGAAATTATTGTTTTTTTAACAAAACATTATAGTCTTAATATCCTTTTCGTATTTGTAACAATATAATTAATTAATTAACTGGTTTTGAGCTTGCGAAAATATAATATTATAAAACAAAGAAACGCAACACTTTTGGCAAAAGATACATTTGTATGTATGTATTTTTTGCGAAAAGTGTTGCGTTTCTTTGTTTTACAATAATATAAGTAATAATTGCTACTATCTTTGATTTACCTGTAACAACGCACAGATTTTTTACTTGGTACGATATATTTTGCACATTGTATATTCTTCTAAGTGACTATCAATGAAAATAGATCAAATCAAAAAAATTCAATATTTATTATACCAATAAACGCATTAAAAGTTTAATGAAAAATATCAATATTTACAACCAATCATCACCAAAAAGTTTCTGAGAATTTTCAAAGATATAGTCCGCAGAGCAGTGATAGAAGGCATTAGTATGAAATTTAAAGACTCTAAAAATCATATCTAAGAATTCGTGAGATACAAAAAGAAACTCCAAACAAACAGTATTGCATTGTTGTACATCTTAAGATTTTTCATTAAGGGTTCGGCATGATCGCTCTATTATTTTAATACATTAGCCATCTGTAATAAATAAATTCATGATTTCGTAATTTAAATACGGCCTAGTTTCCAAAATAATCAATTATAGGAATTCAAATACGACAATAGAAATCAAAATAAGTATGTAAACAAACAAGCTAAGCACCCATACTCGTGTAAATTGACGTATACGGGAGCTAATTAAGTCGTATATAACTTATTCACCTTACATTTTACTTAAGTACCTAATATAGGTTAAAAGAGAATTTTTCCTAGAATCAAAATATCTAAGAAAATACATATATGCCTTTTCATTTTAAAATAACCACTGTATATGTTTCTGGGAAAAACTGCCAACCTTTTGTAATTACACAATATCAGCTGTGTATATCAAAAATTTGATTTGTCCCTTCTCTTCCTATGTGACGTAATATTAGTATAAAGTTATATCGATATCTGTAATTTTTTTCTTTAATTGCGAATATAAGTAAACTATTTAAAATAATAATAATAATATTTTCTTTTCGAAGACAATACAATTGTGTGAAAATCGTCAAAAACAACTGATAATGTAAACGTATCTACATGCAACATACATAAATTCTATCTTGGACCACTAAACTTCAAAATTTACAGTGTATCAGCAAAGGTAAAGAATTTGTTCAAGTTATGGAAAACATTAATTTGTAAAAATGCCTTTAATTGTCTTTTAAAAAGATGTAATTGATGCAGGTAAAGAATTAAAAATCTTAACGCTAAATAGTTTGGACAATTCTGAATATCTCTTAACATATTATACGGAATTCTAAAAATATCTTTATTACGAGTTTGAAAATCAGAATTTAGATTAAATTTATGATTATGCTTAAATACACAATGATGATTCACTTATAAAAAGATTACACAGTATCATTATCTCCAAGCTTGAAAAACTATGTCTATAGGAAGTCGTAGGTGATTTTCCAACAATAGCTCTAATTACCCTTTTTTGCGCTAATAAGACGTCATTAGCCATGGTAGAATTACCCACAAAGAGTTATTCCATACCTAATACGAGATCCAACATAGGAATGATAAACACAAGCCAACTAAGAAACTGTTAATATCTGCCGAAGCACACAAAACAGATAGCATAAAGAATTTAATTTATTAACAAAATAAGCAAAGTGGCATTTCCAGTTGAGATTACTATCAAAATAAAGGCCAAGGAACTTTAATTCATAAGCTCTAGTTATAACAAAATTATTAGCAGATATGTTTAATATAAGATCTTTTCTGTGTTGATATTGATGAAATCTCATATAAAATGTCTTGGATTCATTCAATTTTAAATAACTATATAGCTAACAAGGAAACACAGGCAAGTGCTGGTGACCGATTTAAATAAAATTTGGTGGGTTTGTAGACTGATCCAGTGTAAGAACAACGGTAATTTCCATAGATGCTAAATCGCCCGTTTTCGGGGGGTGAGGCGTCCTAAAGCCCACCTTCGCTATTTGCTTTAATATCTCCAAAACTATAAGACATATCAAGAAAAAATTAAGACAAATTATGAATACTAAAAGACAGCGACAATAGTCCGTGTTTCTGGTAAACAAGAACTATGACAGGCAAACTATTGTCGCTATCTTTTAGTAGTTATAAAACAATTATAACTTATAGTCTTTTAGTTTTGGAGATATTAAAGCTAATAGCGGAAGCTAGCGTTGGCTCTTAGTCGCCCCCACCCCCAATTTAAATTTTCCAATTGCGGCCCTGTACATTCTTTTTGTGTCATACACTGACCTATGAAATGTTATTTTAGACGAATTCTTCTTGTCAACGCTGTTTCTACTGTTGCAACTACGTAGAGCACAAGAAACCATGTCTTCTAATAGTTTACTATATCATATAACTGTAATAAACAATTAATGCAAACATACATGAAACATATACGTTATAATCTACGTGTTTGACGTAAGTGTAGTACCAATATGGCCGACCTGTACCCGTTTTAACCACGTGATGTCGTCTCTCTACCTATTCTATCTCAATGGATCTGTTATGTTATATAACATGTTATAATATACAAGTGTATGCAACCTTTCGATCAACCGAAAGTGATATCTATTTCAACATATTTTCAAATATTATAGTGTATTATAATGTAATGTCTTCAAAAATTTCTATGATTTGCACTTTTTAATATTATAACATTATTTTTTCAATTGAGCTATTATTTTTATGCTGAATAATTCTATTTATTAACTATTATGACGTCCTACATATGTACTAAGCTCGGCAGTTCAGACAAAGGATACTATAGGTCAAAGGTATTCTAGTACATGCTATGTATTTTTGTTGTGTTGACATGTTGAATTGTATCCGGCTATTTCTATGTTGTTGAAATTACTAAATTGAATGATGATTTAAGAGAGTTCTTCACAGCAGACTAAACAGCAGAATCAAAGAATTTAGAGAGATAACTATATGAATTTATGTAATTGATTTTGAAATTCTCCTTTATCGATCTGACATGTAAAAAATTTCGAATTAGAACAAAAAATAACCATACAAAATCTTTCATTTTTAAATACCTATTAACCATAATATATGTACAGTGAGGTGCAAAGATATCCGGACACGTCTAGATAGAGAAATACCCTGCGCTCAATACTTTATTCCAAAGAGCCGCAGGGCACGTTACTACCTGCTGAGGTTAACCGTAGTTTTTCGCTCTTACAATAACATTGCAATATACAAATGCGTATAATACGTATATGTATTTATACAATATATATATGTATATGGAGTAGATGATATTATTATTCCTTATAGTAGCATTACATAAGTATAGAAATGAATATCGCGACTATTATTTGACTTGTTAGTTTTAACGAAAATTAGTCAATATCTAACTAAACTTTTAAGGCTTAAAAAAGGTAGTAATATAGAGATAATTCAATTCTGTTTAATAATAACTAATGTATTTATATTTATTTATATTTTTTAACATGTAGTTACTGTTCTGATTTATGGTTCTATACATGATTTAGTTGTATGAGTTTTAGGTTAGTTGCAAGGCAAAATAGAAAACAACTTACTAAAAGCGTTTTAACAGATTAACACCTTTTAACTCAATTACACATTGAGAATAAAAATATTTCATTTATATTATAATTAGTATAAATAGTAGATAATAGTAATTATATGCCAAGGGAGAGAAGACATTTTTCTCAGCCGAGTAGCATTATTTCCCGAGACGCGAAGCGTCGAGGGAAATAATGGCTAAGAGGCTGAGAAAAATCTTCTCTGCCGTGGTTTATATACTATTTTTTCCACTACTAGCATATTTAACCGTTTTCTCAATAATAATCTAATATAATAAGCCGTTCCGATAAATGTTTAATTTAAGATATCCATAGAAAACATGTTAGTCTGTAAAAACAAATGAATAAACATTTAATGTCAAATTGAGATTTTATTCATGTCTTGTCACAATACCAAAACAAAAATGTCAGACAGTAGTTGTACTCCTGCAGAAATCCGCAAGGAAGCAAATCAAATAGAGTATGAAAAATACTGGTACACTGGCTTGCAATAAAATCTCGTACACCTTAATGTCAAGCAAGCTAATTTTTGAAGATTATTTGTCAATGTAAGCTGACTTTAGATTTGACGGATGTGACACTATGCATAGAGGTTGTGGTGACTTATAAAAATAGTGTACTTTTGGAAATGAAACGTCAAATTAGAAATGTCACAAAAGGTGAAATCAATATAGGTAAAACTAGGTGTACGAGATTTTATTGCAAGCCAGTACGTCAGGAATTAACATAACCTGCCATAATTGCGCTATTAATTATTATTTTAATAAGTAGTGTTTACCAAATTACTACTTTGTTTATTTATGTTAAATGTTAACCTAACCTTTTTTCTTGAATTGCGGATTTCATTCGTGCATCTATACGACATCTATGGTTTTATATTCAAATTATTTCTATTCTATACATTTTTATTGAATAAATCATAATTTTATTACTGTCAATTGTTTTTATTATTTACTAGTAGGAGATAATTTTTATTATTGACTACTAGGAGAGAAATTCATCTTCTCGGCCCGAAAACATACCAAATAATGACGTCTTCTAACGCTAGTAGTGGAAAAATATAGTTTAAAATGATGCTTACTGAAAATATAAAAACCCTCATATCAGCACAAAATTCGAAACAAAATTTCTCAAAAACTAGCCAGTTCCGCATAATCAGGATGTTGCAGTAATTAAAATTACATCTTAAACATATACAAACGCGTATTGGCAAATTAAGTGTAAAACCAAATGTGCCCGTATAGCAATATAATTTAAGCAATCTAGTTTTAAAAACATCTTTCATCTGAAGATGATTCACTTAATACAAGCGCAGGTAACAACAGGTAACTTATTTAATTAGAAATTTCATTTAAATACTTCTTAGTATTACTAAAACCGAAATACATATACATATTATATGAAGAAAAACGTCAGAACAGATTAAAGATGTATGTATTATGTTATGAGTATTTGTCAAGTTTATAGGTGCTTATGATTGGATAATCCACAAACACAACTCTATTAACCTATATATCTTATTCTAGAATTAAAGTGTAGTATTCTGTTGAGCATTAATTATTTATTTTATACACAAACATTCTTATTGTTGTTTTTAATGTAGTTTACTATAAAAATGAATATACATTTTTTATGAAGTTTTACTTATCTGTTATCCCCTATCATTAATTACAACTTAAATTTAGTTCACATCTTCGATTACAACTTTATCGTCATCTTCTCTTTGAAAATTAAATGACAAATAATATCAAAATTTAAAGACATGCCTGTTAAAAATATTTATAACCAAATTAATCATTGATATATTGAGCCGTGAATAAACACTAACTTAATGTTAAAAAATTGTTAATATAAATAAAGTGATTTTCACTAAACAGAATTAAATAATTAAACAATTTACTTTCTATTATGGCTTCTATTGTATTATAACTTCACAAAATATTTTACGAGTTTGCAACATAAATAATCAGGTACACTAAAGCCTAGGTAAAAAAATTGGATAATGTATTCTTTCGCGAATGCTTCATTACTGCATCTTATAACAAAAAGCATCTGATAGCTTTTCACCTGGTGAAGATATATAATGTGAACATACATATATTACTATTTTGTATCGGAGGACAACAATCTTTTTTTCGGTATGTATTTGCAAGAATGGTATTCCTCTTAATAGTAGGTTGAATGATTACAATTCAATAAAGGAGTCATATATTTATTAATTTTTAGTAAAACCGACAACTCGGAAAATATCCGTGATATAGAACAACCGTCCTAAATTCTACCATTTTAATTTATATAATATGTCTACATATATGCGTTTATATAATACTATGTTATCGTATGAATGACAAACTACGGTCCCACCCAGCAGGTACTAAGCTGCCCTGCGGCTCTTTGGAATAAAGTATTGAGCGCAGGGTATTTCTCTATCTAGACGTGTCCGGATACCTTTGCACCTCACTGTACTGTTTGGTAAATGCAGAAATAGAATATAAGCTATGATGCATAAGAATGCATTCATTCAGTAACACATGTTAATTGTGTTAATTATGTTAATTATGATACAAGTCGAAGACTACCTGATGATATAGTGCATCTAGTGCCCATAAACTTCCAAAACATAGATTACGTCAACATCAATTCAAATTAATTTGTAATATTGACGGAAAAGCTACTAACCAAACTAGTACATTTGAAAACCCTTAAAACCACAACAAACTGGGTTTCGACCATATACCAATAAATTATTGCTCACTTACAACATTCTAAATACAAACATTGGCATTTCTTCCACGTTGAATTAAATAAACTTGCGACACATAAAAGCTGTATATTATACTTATTGTTAGTACACTTATATCGTGAGTAAAATTTCGTATCAATTCACTAATTCGAATGCAAATAATAAAACTTATTTCTCATTAAATCAGATTTTAACGAGAAAGAACTTATTTCACTGCAATGTAGTAGTTTAATAATTATGTAATAAGTAAGCATCAAAAGTGTAATATCCATATATTCCAACTAAATGCGATATAGACAATAAAACTCTCTGCTAACAGAGAATCAGCTAGTAATAGTAACGCTAGCATTTTCTAGCGTTTCTCTTGTAAATCGAAGGAACAAATAGAAAGGACACACAATGAACAGTTTAAGATTCAGGACGGTGATGGCATGCGGTTAGTTCTATGCAAACAGGCTTCTTGTTTTGCTTCCTTGTTATTGTCTACAACTTTAAGTGGTCTTGGTAACTTTAATACTGCAGCGTGCTTAAATTTCATCCAACTGCCTCTTACCACACACACACATAGACTTCGAATTCTCCAGATGTAATTGTAATATAATTACAATGGGACGCGGTTCTTGTTTGGTTTTCTATTAGTGCTTGTTTGCGCGTTCTATCGCGAGAAGAGATGTTGATGGCGGTGCATAATTCCCACAGTAAACAGGGTACTTCTTCGCCATTATGTGTATTAGTCGAGTGGTACGAGTTATTCGCCTTTCCTCATGTACGTGACGCTGGGTGGTGTAGAACTGAATGGAAAACCCTTGTCTGGTGTTGGCAAATTTGCAATATCCAATTGGAACTGTATTATAATACAGACATTCCGTTTTACAATACTAGAATTTGGAATTTCTGCTGTCTAATTGTTTCTATAAAGACCCTATTATTCAAAGTATAGTAGACGTCCATTTAAAGATAATTACACTGTATAATCGAACAAACTGTTTATTAGAGACAAGCATGTTCAGTTAAATTGCAGAAAATCAAAGATACATCAGGTTACCCTCCCAATAATACCGCTATTAGGTTATCAAACCCAGATTCATACACTAATTCTAACTACAAAGTGTGTATTCCATACTACCTACACGCGAAGTATGTCCCACCAATATCAATTCTTTTCAATTCTATAATCTTAAATGTTGTTGCGATTCATTACAGCGATTGTTCTATGAAAGTTACACAATTTCTTAATGAAATACTTTTGCATATACGAGTATATATCTTCTTGAAATCTCTAAGATGGTATTTTCAAATGTAACCCCAGCGATATTGTAGCTGCCAGCAGGCATATATGTATGTACATTAGTGACACTAAAATAAGATGAGGTTATACGACTACAATTGAATTATAACACGCGCTGACATAAATCTTATGTCACTGTAATATTACTTAACAAAAACAGTGTAGGATTTTTGAGCTATCCAACTCAGTCTCCCAATTTCTCACAGATTGAAAATCTTTAAAATATTGAAACATAAATATCTTACAAAGCAGGTATTGTTAGCAGCCATAGATATCAATAAATTGTAATATTTTGAGTAGAAAATATTTAAAAAATACATATCCATGTTCGAACACCTATGCATTATGAATTACATTCTATTCTAAAGTTTCAAGGTTGGACATTAAAATTGATACAAAAATATTTCTAAAGCACTTTAAACCGTCTACTCTCTTAAATTCAAAATTCTGAACTTTATATCTTTTACTAAGTTGAAGGAAAGGAATGGTTGTCATAACTAAAGACCGCAAGAATTGGTTCGATTCCAGCGGCAGTACATCGGGAGCGTTAACGGCGCCCGCCTATCGTACGAGTATGCAGTGAAATATGTAGTTTGTAGGCGGTCATCGTACGGTATTGTTGCATGATCATGATGCAAGTATGCGTACCTATAATTCGGTTGCAACGCATTTAAAAAGTCGAAAGTTCGTGAAAATGCTTCAACGTGTTTGTTTGCTAATAAGTTAGTCATAACGTATATTCCTACAACCAATAAAAAATATCAGTAGTAGAATATGTTTCTATCCCATCTTTGTAATAAGATTCTTGACCTACAAAAAAACCAAAACAGAAAGTATCATGTTTCTATAAGCACACTAACAATACAACTTCATGTACTTTCCGAACGTAAATCATTGGCATGTTCGCCATATACGAAATCACTGCCGGCTAGCGTAGTCAACATTTAAACGTTTACGTGTCCATCCTCCGCGCGCATATACGTATGCAGCGCAGTTACTGCATAGAGTGTACGTGTATGTTTATGTATATAAAATCAAAAGCCAACTCCCCAGTGTAGTAATGCATCGTTTTAACTTTACTGCCGCGATTCATTCAATTTTTATGTAAAAATGACTGCATCGGTTGGATAAAAGCTTTTGAATCTCTAGTAACATCAACCCGTTAGTGTGTTTACCCTTAAGAATATCTAATATTCATAGCCTACGGGATAGGAACAAATGAAGGGGCGCACTGGCTATGTATAAGGAGCGAGAGGTTTCCTGAAGTACCTATGGATACACATATAACGTATATAGAAATGATGGTACTGCCTAGCCCATACTGTGCATATCGTTGTCCCCAGAGAACTACGTGCACTATGACAGCTTGATGCTTTCCTTCGCTTTTATGAAGTAATTACTCGGAACTACAACGATGGTATTCAAAATAAAATTTTAATAATCCTCGTATAAAATCGTATGAACTTACCATAAATATCTAGCCTCTAGCTTGCTATCATGTAATAATTATTATAGAGCGTTCCGAATGAATATATAGGTATTACTTACAAATTGAATTTTGAAAATATAATGTTGGCTACTTTTGCATATATAAATTAGATTTTCTTTAAGTTTTATATTTATAACCAGATAATATAAAACCTCTTAAGTCATCGTCTTTAATTCTAACATTTCGGAAATTGTGTATCCTCAACAATTATTATTATTGTCTTTTTAAAACAATTCTATGCTCACCAATTAAATACAATTAATAAAATGTAAATTTACCTTAGTCATTATATTTTTTTAAATCTAATCTACCTGACTTTTAAAAACGAAAAATATAAAATAATTAATTGACAAATAAGTATATAAAACATTACATTAATTTTGCAAACATTATTTATGAACAATTATTTTAGAATTCCACGTCTAGCGTGTGGATATAAAACTCTCTGTTTTAGTTTTGAAAAATAGGTATTTGGGTTGTTTGTATTGTGTGTGTAATATTAAAGGATTGCAAATATTTTTTAAATTTTTCTGAGAAAAGGAAAAGGATTGGGATTTGTAGTGTTATTAAAGTCGTCATTTAATAAATATAATCGCTTTTTAATAGTTTTGTTTCTAAATTGTAGGAGATAATTATTTTTGGGAGTATACGTTTTCTTTTATTGGGATTGTATTGGAATATTGTTTTTTTTTTCTGAGAAATGAAAACATTGATCAACTAAGTTATTAATTGTGCTTTTTTTTCTATAAAATGGGAGTATTAATTTACAGATCTTTTATAGTGTGTGGGTATTTTGCACTGATCAATGTATATTTGTCAATCTTTGTGGCTAATTGTCAGTTCAAAGAAAGCAGTACTTTTATTTTGTTCGTATTCTATACTAAATTGAAATCTGTTATTGAAGGTTTTGAAGAAATTTAACACTTCGTTGTCTTTATTTAATGGTACTGCTAAAATGCAGTCATCAACGTATCTTTCAAAAAAAGGGAGTATTTATTGAGATATTGATTAAAATTTCCTTTTCAAGTTCTTTCATAACTAATTCGGCAATTACCGCTAAAATTGATGATCCCATTGGAGTATCGTAATGTTGGCTATAATATTTATTATCAAATAAGAAATAACCATTTCAAGACATTTTTTTACCCCACTTCATATTCAAAATGCAATAAATGCAATAGAAAAAAGATGCCGCACTTGCATGGATAGAAGAGGATATCAATTTGAACATCTTATTAGATAGTGTTTGTAATACGTTTCATTTTATTGTTGAGATAAAGATTAAAATTAAAATGGTTTCTAGTATTTTCTTTAAACTTACAAATATCTCAAAACTAAACGTAAACTTAGAGATGCCAAATATTTAAAACTTTTTTCGTAGCCTACTGCATTAAATGTCAATAGTACTTATACTGATATATCTGAATTATTAAGTAGTTACTTAGTTATTGTTCCTACGTTCCAAACTAATAGTTGATCATCCTATACATATTCATATATATGTATATTAGTCGGATCTAATATTTTTGTTATAAGTATATTAAAAAAAATAATAAATAAAAATGAACGAGTAAAATAGTAAAAATTGTTTAAGTATTTTTGGTAAATATTCAAATATCTCGGAAAGTAGTGGACGGATACCTAACAAAATACATATATTTTTTATCAGAAACACAAACTCTTTCCGAATATGACAAAATAAACAGGGTGTTCTATTTAAAAAAATACAAGTTTACTCCATAATTCTCAAAATATAGCTGGAAGAAAAAAATACGTCAGACCATTGGAATTAGCATAAAAAACTGTATAAAACAGCGTTAAAACATTTGAAGTATCTTTTTGAATAGTTGAAATATAGAGCTCCACAGGAAATGATATATTTTCAATATTGCCCCCTACCGCCGCCACTGTAACAGATATCAAAAAAATGGATTTCTCCATTGAATTTACCTTGAAAAAGTAGGTCTGGAATGTACCATTGCCATCTCTCTAACTATGCTCTAAATATGTGAAACCCTCTAAAACCAAGCAATTTTGCCCGCCCTGTACAACAGGTCGAATTGTAGCGGCAGCGTCGAGAATGAGAACTGTTTTAGATACTTAAAATGGCTAAGTTTTCCTTACTTGAACATCGTGCAATCATTCATTTTCTGAATTTGCGTGGTGTGACACCAATTGAAATTCATCGAGAGTTGAAGGGGAGATGTGGTGATGGAGTTAGTCAATGAAAGCACACAGATTCATCGTCACTAAAAAATTGCGGGTAACCGCTAGTGCTGAAAAAATGATGGCGTCCGTGTTCTGGGACAGGGAAGGCGTCATCCTTACCCATTGCGTTCCAAAGCGCACTACAGTGACAGGTACATCCTACGAAAATGTTTTGAAGAACAAGTTCCTTCCTGCACTGCAACAAAAACATCCGGGAAGGCTACGCGTGTGCTGTTTCAGCAAGACAACGCACCCGCACATCGGACTAACGTTGTGCAACAGTTTTTTCGTGAAAACAACTTTGAAGTGATTTCTTATGCTCCCTACTCACCTAACCTGGCTCGTAGTGACTTTTGGCTGTTTCCAACAATGAAAGACACTGTCCGTGGCCGCACATTTACCAGCCGTGTTGCTCTTGCTTCGGCGATTTTCCAGTGGTCAAAACAGACTCCTAAAGAAGCCTGCGCCGCGGCCATGGAATCATGGCGTCGACGTTGTGAAAAAAGTGTACATTCAAAATGCGGTGTTACCGTTTGCCTGGGTTATTTAGGCGAATTTTCATACATATAACGTCATTCGGTGAGCACTAGTTGAATCATCTTATTTTTCTGTCGTAATATCCTGTCTTTGGTTAGGTTAATTATTTAATTTTGGTTTAGGATTGTGTTTACCGTTTTAATTAAGGTCTTTTTCTTGGAAACATCTTCTTACATTAAATCGTAATAAATTTTCCAATTTATTTCGAAGCGCTTCACCGTGTAGATAAGCACATGGCCGATAGGCGACCATCTCCTAGCGGTTTTGCAAAAGACTCACTTTGGCTTGGGTATTGGATAAGCGTAGTCACGTTCGTTGTGCTGAGAGTCTGTTTCGGACGCCTTCGTAGTGTGTTTCCCATTATGATGAGGAGTTTATGAAGGTATATTATTATAAACGAATTATGTAGTGTTTTACTGGTGTCGGATTATCGAAAACGCCACGAAAAGAAACTTTAGGGTCACTTATAAGTTGGAGTCCGAATTAACAGATCTTTTGCATGGTTTTGGGAGCATTTGAGTCCGTATTGGTAGTGTCCACAATTCTGATGAAGCGTTTCGCTGATTAACTCAGGCAAATACGTCTTTTGTAACGTTTTTCTATTTTCTTCAAAGATATTCGAAGATGGCGGCTGACGCCATTTTCTTTTTGGTCTTTAATTATTTAAATTAAACATTTTTCTAATTTTAATTCCTCTATTCTTAATCAGGGAGTGGGTTAGGCCGTGCCGAACGCGTTATGAGTGAGTTAGGCCGTGCTGTACGTGTAAGGTCTTATTGAACACAACTAGCCATTTCTTACCAGCTTATTGGGTGATCCGTTCCGTTAGCTGACGAATAAACCCAGATTGACCGGAAATTTTGGTCATCGAAGCTTATGAATTCGACGAAGTAAACGACGTACACCAAGCATTGCTTCCAACTTCTGCAGGATTACGGTCAGTTACAACATTCTATTTCATGGGGTTTTGAATAAATATTTTCCTTAAAGCTAAGTTGTTGATTCGCTTTGTGGTAATCATCGAGTAGACCTTCTGCCTGGTCGTTACTTCACTGATTTGAGCCCTTCCGGCAATATTTAAGGCCTTCTGCCTTTTCGTTTAATGATTTGAGCCCTTCCGACAATCTTTCAGGTCTTCTGCCTGTTCGTTTAATAATTGTTTTGGAGCCCTTCAGGCATTATTCAACTCTTAGTTGATAAGTTCCCTTTTGGGGATCCTTATTTTTTTTTTTACTCTTATACCCTTTTGCGAGGTAAGGTTAGTCAACCGTTAAGGCTATTTTAAGCACTCTGTGTGTATTTTAAGGTTATAAATATTAAATGAATTGTGTGAAATTATATGTGAGGCTGCGACGTGATCAAGCTGACGCCGTAGAAGCTTTATGCTTTCTAGACCTCTGTGAATATTTAGTAACCTTTTGAATTATAATTTTGGTATTCTCTTTTGCCGACTTGGATGTGTTGGAGCCCTCAGCTCCATGTAACTTGTTTTGATTCTCCTCTATTGCCGTATGATTGTACACCGTTATTAAACGATTACTTTGGTTTATGGGTGCAACTTGATTGATTGATTGCTATCAAGGCAGAGCAGTCTCTAATTATCCCTAACACTGCGGCCCACTTAGCCTATTGTGTTATTCCTGCCTTGATTCCGTTTTACTCAAACAGGTTAGTTCCCTCGATCAGGTTTAGAAGCCTATTTGGTAAATCTTTCTCCACTGGTAGATCAAATGCGCTTTGCAAAGTAGCCCTACGTTGACTTAGTGCCACGCATTCGAAGATGATATGAAAGGCTGTTTCCTCCTCCTCATTGCAGAGTCTGCATAGGGGTTCATCTTTATAGATCCCCATCTTGATGGGTGCAATTTAGTAACATTAATTTTATTACTATATATATATACAGGGTGTTAGAAGTTACTCTTTCGATAATTTAGCAAGATCGAATATTATTTAAAATAATGTATATTATGCTATTTAAAATTAATTACAACAATATTTTCAATTTACCTTAAAAAATCTGATGTTTTTAAAACTGCTAGTATTACAGGAACTGCTCAATGTTAGCTCCACCCCTCTGCACACATAAGCGAGCGCGGCGAATTAGTGATTCACGCACAGTGTGTAGGTCATGTTGTCGAATTACATTTGCCGATATCTCAATGCGATTTCTTAATTCGTTTACATCATTAATTTGCGTTCGGTACACTAATTGTTTTAGATAACCCCAATAGAAAAATTCCAGAGGATTTAAATCCGGTGAACGCGGTGGCCAAGCCACTGGTCCCCCTCGACCTATCCATCGTCCTTCGAATTCATTATCTAGGTATACTCGCACATTACGTCCAAAATGAGGAGGCGCCCCGTCATGTTGATACCACATGTGTTGTCTAATTTGTAATGGTACGTCTTCTAGCAAAGGCCCTAAATCGTTTTGTAAAAAAATTAAATAAGCCTGTGCATTCATACGATCGGGCAGAATAAACGGTCCTACAATAGTATCACTAACTATACCAGCCCATACATTAATTGAAAATTGTTGTTGATGCTGTGTTGCATGGGTAGCATGGGGATTCTCCACTGCCCATACATGTGCGTTGTGCGTATTGAAAACACCATCACGAGTAAACGTAGATTAATCGCTGAAAAGAATATGCGTCGCAAAATCTACATTTTCGGCATGTCTTTCTAGAAGCCATTCACAGAATCTTACACGTTTGGGATAATCTTCTGGAGATAGCGAATGAACTGTGTTATAATGATAAAGATAGTGCAGGTCTTCTCTCAGTGTTCTCCACACCGTAAAATGTGAAACATTTGTTAAACGGACTATCTCACGTGTACTTAATGTAGGATCGTCCTCTATTGCATCTAAGACAGCTTCCTCAGAAAGCAATGTTTCTGCAGATCTACCTGGACCTGCATCTGTATGCTGTGGCTGCAATTTTCCGGTATCACGTGCACGTTGAACTACAGAAACAAATGTTGGAACCGACGGCAGTCGCCGATTAGGGAACAACTCAGCATACCTTCTTCGTGCTGCATCTCTATTTTGACCGCATTCACCGTAAGTTAAAATCATATCCACCAACTCACTGTTATTGTATGGATAAGCCATATTGACGATAATCGTATTAAGCAACCACCAGAAATAAAAGTAACAATAAAAAAAATAAGTCAATTAAGGTTCGAACAGATTCTGCTTACAAGGACAGCGAATACACATCCACGTCTAGTGATACACTGAACTAGACCTACTTACCTCTACCGTACAACAGCTGCGATGTTGAAAACTGCAAAACATGCATTTTTGAAAATCGTATAGAAGTTGGAGGTTGGACTGAGGAGTTTATAAACAAGTAGGAGGAATACAGACCGTGCTACACACATTGACTGCGATATTTAAGTATTTTTTTCTACAAAATCTAGGATACTTTTGTTAAGATAATATTTTGCCATTACGTTTGAAACTATTTGATATACATTTCCTAAAAAATGCGAAAAGTCAACTTCTAACACGCTGTATATATATATTTTACCACTCGTTTATTTTTTTTAATAAAATGGGTATTGGTATACGTTTGTGTGATTTACCTCCTACATCCAGTAATTCTTGGAATGTTTGTGAATATCGTGTTCTACCTGATCTACGATCCGAACAACTCGTGGTTCTATGAGACGCGCGACCTGGACAGTTATTAATCCTCATAGGTGGCGCCTTATTTTTAATTGCTGTATTTTTATCCGATCTGAACAACGACCATCTCCAACTGGAGCGGCGGCTGACTGGATGATAGGATTGACTAAATATCGTAGGTAGGTTTCGAAACCTTTGGCAGGCACCAATTGTTCTGACGCGCAACTCTGGCTATTAGAGCCAGGGGCGTAACAAGAAGTAACACCAGTGTCATAGCTTTCGGCTGAGTAGTTAGTTCGGAGGCCCTCGTATTACTTACAAAAATATTAAATTTACACAAATTTTCAGTGTGTTATAGCATCACGTACCTTTACATAAATGTATATCATTTTTAGTTTGGGTGTGTTATTTAATCATCTTACATAATTCATGATATATGTCGAGTATTCACTGGCTACAAAACCTTCGTAGATCAAATAATTACCAGTTTATTCCATCAATTACTAAATATATTGGGAGTAATTTGCTTAACAAAGTAGATATTATAATTAGAAAGTCTTGCAGCTTCAAATGGAAAGGACTGCCCTGCACCCAAACGAATAATTTTTCCGTGTGGATATTCTGAGTACTAACGATAAACAGTCTACATATAATATAGAAATCATTTATTGCTAAAAAACATCCAAAGCAATTATTTCGGAATTGAAAATTCGCAATACTGTTTTCACATTGATGAATGTGGATGAAGTCTCCGTTATAGTTTAATAGGAAAAACAGAACGTAAATAAGAGTGCTGGCATTGATGATGTCTTCACAATATTACTGCAAAGCTGTATTTGCTACGTCCTCATCAGTGTTTCTTATAAATCACATTCCTCTACAATACTGGTAAGTGAATGGAAAAGATCACTCTTCTACAGCTATCGATCCATGAACATGAAATATCTAGATACATATAAAAATATTTATATAACTATTCACTCACAAACAGGTCAACATATGTATATCAAGGAAACCTACAATAAGGCGTCTCAATTTTAATATTGTTAAGTGTTATTGTTAAGTAATTGTTTCTAAAGTGGATGGATTGTGTATGAATACCTATAGTTTAGTATGAAAAATGAGATAATCTCTAATGGCTTGAATCTAACCCAGTTATAATTGATGCTGATGGGTTACTAAATCGTCGTCTTACTGATGTTTGAGATTATGTTAGGAACTCTTAATATATGTATTTTTTGACCTTTATGTACTTATCTTTTAATTCCTAATTTATTTCCACTTAGAGGTCAATAAAACAACAAATAGTTAAATACCAATTTATTCCATAACATATAATAATATATTTTCGTTAAATAACTTCTTCAGTGGAAGAAATTGACATTTAATATGTGTCAAATTGCTAATAATATAAATATAAATTGCCATGCCTATCAACAAAATTATCTAAAAAACAAAGAATTCATTGATATATCGAATTTTAATTATATTCACAAGTAATAATGAAGGAATAATGATTTAATACAACATTAGAAATTGAAATGATTTGAATTATTCGCATATAAATCTATTTTTTGTCAAGCTCTAACAATTCTGTTCAAGGACTAGGGAAAAACATGGCAAAAAAACCTAGTCAAGAGCTTAAAATTAATAAAATTCATGCGTGAATTAAATTATTATAACTAACGCTTAAATTATCAATATCCGTTCTAAAATTTACCGCGTTTTCATCTTTCTTAATGTATATCATTTCGTAAATTAATCTTTTTTTATAATTATTTTACTTTTTTAAAATTTTAGTGTTTTGAAAATCAAAATTATGTCGTCTATCTTTAGAGTGCTTAGATAAAGCAGTTTCAGCGGTGACGTTATGTGTAACAGTGTATTGATGGTTATAAATTCGTTTCTTTAAATATTGTTTGGTTTGTCCGATATAACATTTATTACAATTATTATGGAATAAATTGATATTTAACTATTTGTTGTTTTATTGACCTCTAAGTGGAAATAAATCAGGAATTAAAAGGTTAGGCACTCTCTTATTTTTCTCTTTCCCGTCTTTATTTCGCTTTCTTTTAATTACCTGCTTTTACTTTGATAAAAACTTGATTGTACATGAACAAAAATTAAGATAGAACTTGATCTGAAAGTTGTAATTTATCCATTTACAATATCATTTTCACGTAGCAGCGTGACCTTTTTAAGAGAAGTTCTAATAAATATTCCAACTGCCTGACAAAAACTACACAATCGCCATATTTAATACAAGCCGAATTAACGACAACTTTTAACTCTAAACATGTATCAGTTGACGCCAGAATATTAATTAACACATTTGTTATGAATCTCTCGCAAACTAACTTCGTAAGCAAGGAAGATTGTGTAGGACATAGGAAGATTGCCACCTATCGTGCTCCAGATGTTAATGAAAGTTCAATCGATCATCCGTAAATTTTGTAGCGTTCCGCTTCGAAAATTAATCAATACATTCTCGCAAGTCTAATATAATTGATGAATGTATAAAATTACTCCTACAGTTCACTATCTTGCAAATGGAATTAAAGTTTAATAAAACTTTCCAAATTAGTTTGTTAACATAATCAAAACCATTACATTCCAATTAATATGTTAATCAATATAGTTATAAAGATTGAAATAACAGCATACGTGAATATTTGAGCGCTTGTTCAGCGAAATGTTATAGAGCGTCGTTTCTGAGATAATTTTCACGACGATAATATAACTTAACACCTACATTCCACTTCAACTTAATTTTAATCAGCGCTTACGTTTTGTAGTGCTATTAATGGATACCGAGACAGCATAAATAAAATTACACAACTTACAATAAACTTCTACAAAGCGTAGCATGAAACAATTTCAAAACTTCCCTTTAATACCCACAATGACTATTAAAACTCTACAAAAGAACGTTCCTTTTAAATGGCGAACTACTGTGTGGTACAGTTAAAGCAGTTACATAAACAATAGCAGCTTTCTCAAATGGTTCTAGTCTCTACCATATTTCGATAGTATATGGACAATTGGCACGCACATGCATGCAGTTGTGTATGCCATGATTCAAGTTCTATTTTTAGTACTTAACAATAAGTAACTACTGCTTATTTTTATTACATTTTATATATATACAGAAACGTATGTCAGACATTTTAATATATAAAAATGCTGCAAAACAACAGCTTCATATAAACACCTGTTTTTAAAAAATATGTATAAGCTTTACGTTTTATTTTTTTGTGCTTACGGAACATATTCGCTAGCGATATCTTTCAATAGTTACGCAAAGTTTTATCGAACTTTCAGGGATAATATGTAGTTTCAACTTTCTTGTTTACAAAGTGAACACGACAAGATTTATCATTTAGACTATAATAAACTTGAAAAAAACATGTTTGTAAAAATTCTCTTAAGATGTCAATAATGGGAAAATTTTGTGTACATATTTTAGGCGTATCACTCTTCCTTTCCTTTCCTATACTTCCATTATTGTCTTTCATTTAATTAAAGGCAATGCAGTCTTATCTCTTATTTGTTCATATTCATTCATATTCAATTTTCTAATCGAAACACCATCTACATCTATAAATTGCGTGCCATTATAAGATAGTTCGTACACACAATGGTATAGTTCTACCTCTGATGTTTTCTTTCACTAGAAGTATGTATAGTCTCGTCTAACATGATGATGCTTATCCAACGCTAAAGGCTTTTATTACTTCCTTAGACTCCATCAACCGCTTAACCTTTAGCCTTTCAAAATTCTGCTCTTCATTAACTTTTTTAACACCCACCTGCAGGTATTATAAGGGTTTCTTGATTTTAACCTCGACATAGTAGTGTAAATATATACAATTTAAATAAATAAGCAGAAAACCGAGTAAAACAAAAGTACAAAAAAATACAAAATCTACTAAACAAGACAATTCGCCGTTAAAGTAAGTGGCTTCTTCAGGAGCAAAACTGGGTAGAGAGCGCCAAAGGATCACGGTAACTTTTGTATTTTTTATTTCACTTTATTTGGAGCCCTGATAATAGAGACTCTCAATATGATGTAATCTATTTTTAGGTGTCTATAATCTTTGATCATGCATCTTCTTTGATCTTGGTCACTTTTTCAATTCAATAGTAGTGTTGACACATTCGCAAATATACCTTTTATCTGTAGTGGTTGTAACTACAGTAGCTTCCAAATTGTATTGCTTGTCCGACTACCAACTGCTGCTCTTGTTGTGTACCTTTACACAGAGTGATTAGTGAGAATGGCCTATTATACAAATGGAACGGAACTGTAAAACAAAATTTTGCAGTTGGATATGGTTGAATATGAACTATCACGTGAAAATATTTTTGTATAAATATCACTTCCGGTTAACCAGAAGTGGGCATCAACTTCGATTTTTTAAATAGCATGCTATAAAATAAATTACAGATTTAGTTTCTATGATGAATTTTACATATATTTCATGTATCATAAATATATACCTAAATACCATTCATTCTGAGTTATTCGCAATTAAAGAAAGAAAGTGACAGCTACCGATCTTACTTTATACATAGTGATATTACGTCACGTATGGGTAAAAGAGACGAATGAAATTTTGCATAGGTGCAGCTGATACTGCGTAGTTACACAGCATTTGAAGTTCTTCTCTGTACCATGATAGAGGATGTTTAAAAACTTACTTGCTTATAAATAAGTTCAATCTGCGGTAAGTAGATTGTTTTAAATAGAAAGATATATATTTTTTTAGATAGGTACTCTAATTCTACATAAGATTATCTTTTAATCCGTATTAGGTGTTGCTATACCTAAAATGAAAGGTGAATAAGTTATAACGACTTAATTAACCTCCGTACCTAAAATGCTCAGATATGTCAATTTACTGAAGCCAAAATCGAAGTTGATGTCTACTTCCGGTTAATTGGAAGTGATATTTATTCAAAAATGTTTTCACGTGATAGTTCGTATTCAACCATATCCAACTGCAAAACTTTGTTTTAAAGTTACGTTTGTATAATACTTTTAATAGGCCATTTTCACCAATCACCCTATACATGTAAATCTGTTCCCTAGACTTTATTACAACATTACCTCTCCGTAAATGGTGGAAAAGTGAATGGTATTCAAAGTAGACATGATTCCAACTGCACTACTTCTACATTATCCATGCTCCATCTCCATAAAGTATAGAATTTACAAGAATTCTCCCTAATTTTATTAAATTACTACCCTAGTCCACTGCAGCTATTGGTGCTACTGTTCCATGCGAGGCCGCCTATTGTTTATAAGATATATCCTGTATATTTTTGCTTGCGCTAATATCTAAACTTTTAAAATAAATATAGGAAGTATCTCGATGTAACTTGGTGCTACAATTAAAGTACGAGCGACTCATCGAAGTTGTTATACAAATTGAGACATACAGAAATTTAAATTAGAAGAAAAATAGAATTAAATTTTTGCATTGTAACATGTCGCTACGTTTAAAATGCCATTTAAAACTCATTAATGCTCTTGTAAAAACCGTTAGCATGGCGATTGAGCGTAGAATCTCGAACCATACCGTCATTAGCAGGCGCTGGTACGAATAAATGCCTACCTGTATGTATTTTAAGCACTTTTCTAAATAAAAATTTTAAAGTTAAAATTTCGTATCTAGTTGTTTATCCTAGACGATATCCGAAATTTAATTTTATTCGTTTTCGTCTATTTCAGGTGGAGTAGATTCGTATTTAGATGACGGCGGACTGAGCAGCAATGTCAGCATTCACCCCTATTTCGAATTTAATGTGCCCCGGAACGTCACCACTGCCGTGGGCCAGACGGCCTTTCTTCACTGCAGAGTCGAGCAGCTGGGCGATAAAGCCGTAAGTAGTAGTAGTAGTGCTGGAGCAATTACACGCTACCGCTAATGACAGAATACTGCCGACTGTTAATCTTGACTGCATCCGGTTTTAACACTTTCCTAGTCCGCTACAATACGAACAGATTACACGGGTTACGAATATAATTGAATAAAAGATAATGCGTAAAATCGTGTTACAACGTTTAAATACTAACGCAAATAAAGATAATTCTCTAGAACAACCAGCCTTTAGTTGTTTGAATGTGTTCCTTTCCTTTCCTTGCATCACATTGTTATAGTGATGAGATCTAGTACTCTACTATTTGATGTTCCTAAACCCTTATTTAAATAGCACAATTGGTTATAAAGTAATGAAGTGTGTGCTTTCATTATTTAACTGATATATTTTTATATGCAAATTACTCATTTTTTTTAAAGATGCATATAATGTAACCAAGATAGAGTAGACAATTATCATTAAACGGTGAGGAATTTCGAAAAACCTTTCTGGAATTTGATTAAGGGCTACATGGGCTACGTTTTGAAAATATTGTCTTTATATAGGGTGATCGAAGCAGTCGGATATTATTGTAAGAAAAAAGCAAAAGATTATTATTTGACCATCTGATCTAGACACTAAGGGCACTACAACAGAACAGTAAAAAACAAGGAATTATTGATACTTCATTAATCGAAAGCGTCGTCATAACATAGTATAACAGGTATGCCACAATCATTACATATTGTGTAAGTTTTGAATGTATTACTAAAAGCAACAATTCCATAATTAATAATACTATATAATATTTTATTTAGATGTAAAATATCCATGTTGTAAGGTTTAGAATATATCAGTATAGGTATAAAGAAAAGCTTCCTCTTATTCCTTACAGAATTATTTAATTATAGTCTAGTACATGTTTCGGCCAAGGGCCATCTTCAGCTAGAATCTACAATCAATTCTTACAAAGTAAAACATAAAACTAAAAATAAATTATACTTACAGTCAGTTAAGAAAACTATTTTTCAAAATGGATGAGAAGTCACATGTGGTAAAATGTTTAAAAATGTGTGTAAAAATAAAATTAAAACGTTCAAATGTCATTAAGACGTAGTTAAAGATACATTATCAAATGTTAAATGAAATTGGGACGTTAAATGTTGAAAGTTAATTTAATTTAAAAAGGGGGTGAAAGGGGATTGGAACAATACATGGTATTGGCGTTAAATGTGCAGGTGAACTGACAGAGTGTTGGGTTGAAGGATATCAGCTGATGTTCAAGTAAATGTTACCAACTATAAATGTTAAACAACTACAAGAAAATATATTACACTGCTATGAGGTAAATCTTATGTGTAAAATTAAAATTAAACCATTCACATGTCATTAAGACGTAATTAAGAGTACATTACTATGAAAAATGGGGCATTAAGTGTTGAAAATTATTAAAGGTGAAATAAGGGGAACTGAAGTATTCTAACGGAGTAGGTATTGGCGATGAATGTGCAGGTGACAGAGGATCAAGTTGAGATGCCAACTTAAATAGTATAAATAACTCTTGGACATTATATTACATTACAGTGAGGCAGAACTTATAAATATTATGGCAAGCAGATCAGATGATAGTTATTATTAATAATTAAGTTAATATATGTATATGAAAACATATGTTAATGTAAACAAAATTTAAGGTTAAAATCAAATGCTGAATTATTTTATTTTATTTTAAATACATGAAGATAGGTTTTTTAAAAGTCTGAATTTGATCATTAAGTAGAGTATGGCTGTTTCTATGGTTTTCGATTTCATAAAGTTCCAAAAGGTCCAGTTTGTAACCTTTGTGGCATTTATGTAAAAGTGTAGGATTGTTGTAGTCAATAATGTGGTCTGTTTCTATTTTATGTTTAAATAAGTTTGAAGAAGGCTGATATTTGTGTTCATTAATTCTTTTGTTTAAAGTTCTGCCTGTTTGACCTATGTATATTGCGTTACAAGTAGAACAACTTATTGAATAAACACCACTCTCTTCCAGATTATTGTATTTGATTAATCTTGGGTTATTTAAAATGTTTATAAGTTGAGTATTTGTTTTATAAGCGGGTTGAATGTTAATATTATTGAGAATCTTTTCCGATTTGAGGGTAATTGAGTTAAAAGGAAGGGGCTTAAAAATATAAGGTTGTTCGGTTTCCATATGATATAGGGGGTCAGTTTTTAATATAGTACGATATAATATTTTATCAATATCTTTACTGCTAAAATTATTGTCAGAGGCTAATTTATAAATGTAGTTCAATTCTTTAATTCTAAAATTAATATCTAGGGGGTAGTTAATTACTCTTTTAATGAAATAATGAAAAGAAGCAAATTTGTGGGTGTGGGGATGGTAAGAGTTGAAAGGGGTTATAGTTGGGATAGAATTGGGATTTCATAAAATGTCAAAAGTGATGTTGTTATTGCAATTGTGTAAAGTGAGATCCAGGAAATTGAGGGAGCTATTGTTTTCTATTTCGATGGTGAATTTTAATTTTTGATGTAAATTATTCAAATATTTGAAAATTTTGGCGATAATTTCCAGATCATAAAATGTCATGGAAGGTGATGATCACTCTATTAAAACTGACCCCCTATATCATATGGAAACCAAACAACCTTATATTTTTAAGTCCCTTCCTTTTAACTCAATTATTTCAAATCTGAAAAGATTCTCAATAATATTAACATTCAACCCGCTTATAAAACAAATACTCAACTTATAAACATTTTAAATAACAAGATTAATCAAATACAATAATCTGGAAGAGAGTGGTGTTTATTCAATAAGTTGTTCTACTTGTAACGCAAATACATAGGTCAAACAGGCAGAACTTTAAACAAAAGAATTAATGAACACAAATATCAGCCTTCTTCAAACTTATTTAAATATAAAATAGAAACAGACCACATTATTGACTAGAACAATCCTACACTTTTACATAAATGCCACAAAGGTTACAAACTGGACCTTTTGGAACTTTATGAAATCGAAAACCATAAAAACAGCCATACTCTACTCAATGATCAAATTCAGACTTTTGGAAAACCTATCTTCATGTATTTAAAATAAAATAAAATAATTCAGCATTTGATTTTAACCTTAAATTTTGTTTATATTAACATATGCTTTCATATACATATATTAACTTAATTATTAATAATAACTATCATCTGATCTGCTTGCCATAATATTTATAAGTTCTGCCTCACTGTAATGTAATATAATCTCCAAGAGTTATTTATACTATTTAAGTTGGCATCTCAACTTGATCCTCTGTCACCTGCACATTCATCGCCAATACTACGTTAGAATACTTCAGTTCCCCTTATTTCACCTTTAATAATTTTCAACACTTAATGCCCCATTTTTCATAGTAATGTATTCTTAATTACGTATTAATGACATGTGAATGGTTTAATTTTAATTTTACACATAAGATTTACCTCATAGCAGTGTAATATATTTTCTTGTAGTTGTTTAACATTTATAGTTGGTAACATTTACTTGAACATCACCTGTTATCCTTCAACCCGACACTCTGTCAGTTCACCTGCAGATTTAACGCCAATACCAAGCATTGTTTCAATCCCCTTTCACCCCCTTTTTAAATTAAATTAACTTTCAAAATTTAACGTCCCAATTTCATTTAACATTTGATAATGTATCTTTAACTACGTCTTAATGACATGTGAACGTTTTAATTTTATTTTTACACACATTTTTAAACATTTTACCACATGTGACTTGTCATCCATTTTGAAAAATAGTTTTCTTAAGGTGACGTTACACAGTTGTGCGGGAAGTTAAAATTTTCCTCATTCTTAGAGTACCGTAGATTTCTAAACGTGCAAGAATATCGAAATTATTGTAATTTCTATAAAACTATATCTGCATTAGGCAGTTGCTGATTAACAAAAGAAAATTGGAAGACCTGTAATAAAAAAATTAGTAAAAATTACTTGACGAAGTAAGGCTTTTTTAATAATATCTCTTAATCATAACCTAGATATATACATGTAGTTCCATAAAAAAGACACAGTAGCTGGAAATATAGTGTAATTAAAAAATGTATGGTATTTTTTAGTAAAAGCTCAATAATTTGATGCCGAAGGCAAATGTACATGCATGAAGTTCAGCGATTGTGCAACAGATGACGCTCATTAAATGTCAATAGGTTTGTTCCTTTTAGACGTTTACAACACGACGCATGCAGTGATATTCGAAACTCGCTCTTACGACAATGCAAATGGAATAGGGTATTTTTATGGCGCATGATAGTGCCTTTTACTATATAAAGCAGGAGACCAAATCGAACAAAGCTAATAAAATTTTCAATTGCCATAACAAAATTTAAAACCTTATGAGAAATTATTAATTATTTTCTAAATATTTTAAATTTCTAAATATTGAGGTTTACTATTAATCTAAGGCCTATTTACGTATTTTTTTTGAAAAAAATTTTGTTTTATGTCAAATTGAAATTATTTTTACCAAATTATCGTTTTATACTATACTTGCAATTTAAACAGTTTAACAAATTAGAGGAAACAAAAAAGTATTTTTGTTATTAAATTATATTTTTAATATGTTTCACCAGTATGCAACAGATTACTACAGAAAGTAATAAGTTAATAAGGATACTTAAAAACCTAAGAAGTTAAATAAAAATACCTTAATTTTTACATAAAAGGCTAGTTATGGGTAAGAAATAACACAACTTGCTTTTTTATTAATTATTTCTGGAAATATAAAAGTCTGATAAAATGTTTCTAATTTAGGAACTATTTCATTATTGATATAATAATAAATTGAATTGTTTGTTCTACAAACGTTTTATTGATATGTAAACTGGTACAGGTAGGTACTTTTTTAATTTGAATTAATCCATTATTAGCTATAAGATCTAGAAAAAGTTAAATATATTAGACCGAAATTTTAAAAAATTTATATATAGGACTGAATATCATGTTTTACGTTTTGCCCGTCGTTCCTGCATTTTCAAAAGTCTAGGGTTTTTATAAAGAATACATTGGCGAAATGATGTATTTCTTGCTCTTCTATCCATTCTGCAAATCCTGAAAAAAATACTGTACACTACTCTATGCATGTACCTAATTCTTATGCTAGCAAAACCTTTAGTAAATTGATAAGCTATCGCAGCATAAAATATTTATATAAGTATATAACACCGCTATATACACAAACCTGGAATTACTACTGTATATACGGTATTTTTATTTACACTAATAACAATAATAGTAAAAAATGATAAAAATGCTAACAAATAAATCTCTTGCGAATTCTTGCAGGACTAGAAAAACCAACTAGCGAACAGTAGAAACACAATTAGGTATAATACTGATTGATACCACATTGATACTGATGCACAACTACTCAACTACATCCAGATGTAGTTGTGGAGTAAGGAAACTTTCGAGAAAACGAATATGTAATTTTTACCCCAATGTATTCATTGCTCGCTCTACCCTTTCCTAATCCAATACAACTGACAAAGATAAACCGAGAGTCTGATTATTCAGGTAAATCCAAATACAAAGCAAATAAACTTATAGTACGGAATTAAATCAAGGTCATTAAATTGAAACGGAAATTTGTGATGTGTATAGAAATATAGTACTCTCCGAGCCATCTATGTTTCAGTTGCGACATAAAATACAGTTTGAACGATATGATGAAAATTTAGGCGCGGAAACGTCCCCTTAACTGACTGTAAGTATAATTTATTTTTAGTTTTATGTTTTACTTTGTAAGAATTGATTGTAGATTCTAGCTGAAGATGGGCCTTGGCCAAAACATGTACTAGACTATAATTAGATAATTCTGTAAGCAATAAGAGGAAGCTTTTCTTTATACCTATACTGAAATATTTTATTTAGTTTTAAAATAATTTCATATGAATATTATTTTTTGCACCTGTTGTAATACAACTGGAATAATATGTTTTCTATATATTTCAATGCTTGTTATTTTAATATAATTTCAGGAATGGGGCTAAAGAAATTAAAATCGTTAGTGTTTTTCATTAACAGCAAAAATATTTCTATGTAGAACGTTATTCAATGCTACAAGGTCAAAGTGATTATAAATCAATAAATATTTAGTTAATAACATGAAAAGAGGATGCCTTTATTATCAATAGTCTTTGATATGAAATGAAATCCTTTTGAAAACAATGAATTCGTGTGTGCAGTATGCAAAACTGCCATAAATCATTGGACATTAATCAAGAATCGAAATTAATTTCAGTTTCAAAAATTACATTTGGTCGTCTACATAAATCATTCCATACTTTGGATTTCTAAAGCTGTACATTTTTCATCGAACAGTGTGTTACACATCGTCTAAGCGTATGTCGATGTTGTTCGTTTTTTCTGCGTATTTTCTCGCAAATCTAAAACTCGTTTTTGTAACGCAGCTAAACCGCTACACATCATCCATCACAGCTGATTAAAAGCTTGATGATTATAAGCCAGAAACGATCGTCTATACCAAATTTAAATTAGTTTATTTGCAAAAGAATTCTGTAGAGATTCACTAATTTGAAATTTTCAAATACAATTTTATTTAAAATTTCTTTATTTAGATATAATTTATTGATTTATTAAATATTAAAGATATTACTTCAGGTAAATAGTATTACGTATTGTTGCGTTTAATACGATGGTATTGCATGTAATCGGATGGATAGCCGCCGTGGCTAGGCCCAATTATGAGTTCAATTTTAGGGAGGTATAATGATTAACAGCGCAGGATTATAAAAAAACGAGGTAATGTTGTAACAAGGCCAGTGAACACATTTATATACATACTAATTACACAGCGAGAATTGCAACAGCAGTCAGACAAATGATACAGCTTAAGAAGCCGCCCCATTACAAGAAAAAAAATATTTACATAAAATAAAGTAATAATTATACATTCGTCGTCTTTAGAAGCCAGATGTTAGATAAATATTATACCGGTTGATTTCAAATATAGGCGTGAAAGGGCAAGGAGTACGAAGAAGTTGGATCGCGTATGAGTCTATCACAGCGCTGTACCCCTTACCCCTTCATGCCGTTATCTTTCCTATATCTGAAATCAACCAGCACATTAATTTTTGTGTACTACTATATTTAGGTATTTTCAGCTATTACATAGCACTTATGTTGCTCATGAAACAAAAACACACTAGTCATATGAACGTTTTTTGTATTTACATAGTTTAGTAGGTTTTACGGCTATGCACTGTGACATGAAGGATATGCTGCAATGGATACAATTAAATGTTTTTAGTTACAATATTGGAGAGGTATACACCACAAAATATAAAATGTTACCTCAACTCTTCTATCGTTCCGCATACTTGGCAGCATTTTTCTTACCTGTTTACACTTTCCTGACTGTTCTCATGATATTGTACCGACTAAATTCATGACATTTTTATGGCGTTTCGTATTAGATTAATTATGACTGGTGGCCTATTTTATTTTATTGAAAAGTACTAAATATGATAATTCATAAATATGAACATATTTACTACCTTGCAATCATGGACGACGATACTTTAGTCACTTACAATTGTCATATTGTCATATTAGTTTTACTACAAAATAGCGTATATAGTACTACATATTTGAAAAAAATACAATAATAATATACACTACGAAGGTTTGGATGGAGCAAAAGACTTCGCATCTCTAATGTGTCTTATCAGTTCATGGCTATGTAGAAACACAGCTTAACTAATCGTATTACCTTTATTGTCTCTTTAAATAGCTTTTTTTTCTTTAGTTAACGAGTTTAACGATATAAAAAATATTGGATATTCTTTAGCTACTCCATATCATCCCTCTTTAATCGTCACACTCCACTAAAAACAATGAAAATCACTAAAGCTAAGATTTCACGGATTGCTGATAACATCAAATTGACAGATAACGCTAAAAAATTGAAATGTCTGGTTCATATATTCACTGACTACTATAAACAACCTCGAAACTATATGTATACAACATCTGCAATTCAATGAGAACAATATGTTTACTTTGAGCTTTTTATCCTCGTGCAGGGATAGTAGGTGTATGTGGTCTGAGTTTGGAGGACTGGGCTTGTGTGACAGTAGGTCTCGATGGATCCCTAGCACTTTTATGAATTCAAGTAAGTTAAATGATGCTCTCATTAACATACATCGAACACATCTCGGGTCTTTACAGACACCATCCATCACTAGCCTGCAACGGCGAGCAATATAGATTCCCTCTTCCACTTTCACACTGTTGATAGAAAGCATTATCATTCAGCTAATCTACAGTATTAGGAGTGTGGCTATAAGTCACGATGGCATATTACAATGCTTAGATTGATAATCTCTCATGTTTTGCCTCTAATCACGCACATTGTTAATTCCTGTGTATTGGATAATACCTTTCCGGATAACTGGAAAGTTTCGGTTGTTCACCCTATTCTTAAAAAAACTCAAGTTGTTACCTTGGGTGATTTGCGACCCGTTTGTCTCCTTTCAACAATGAGTAAGGTTCTCAAAAAAATCATATATGCATATAACGAGTTATATCAACACGTATCCGATTGCTCAATTTTACCATCCTGTTAATCCAGTTTTACACCTAATCACAGCTGTACTGCAACTCTTTTAAAAGTTTCGGATGATATAGTAACAGCCAGGGACAGAAACGGTATTAATCCTGCCGGATTTAAGCAGGGCGTTTGATACTGTTAACCACAACGTTATTTTCGCTATACTTTCTCACATACCCCTGAGTGAATCAGCTCTTACTTTCATGCGTCCTTACATTTTATGTAGATCACAGGACGTCTCGTTTTCCAATGACTGCTCTTCTCTCATACCTATTACTCAAGGTGTTACGCAAGGATCAATTCTGAGCACCCTTCTATTCTCAATCTATAATAAACATATCCCTGACCATATATGCCACTCATCTGTACAAATGTATGTGGATGACACTAAAATTTACTACAGCTTTGCGATCGCTCATCTCAAATCTCATGCACTGCAGCTGAATCCGGACACATCAGTCGTAATCATGGACAACTCATTCTGCAACAAAAACTTAATTACACCTCCACGACACAATACTACTTTGTTCAGCAGGTATTCACATATTCAACACCCCAGACCACATATAATTTTTTAACAGTAAAGGGGCATTATTTTCACATTTGTAACATACACCCATATAATATTGGGGGTGTTCAATACTGCGATGATGTTCTTTAGTCTCTAGTTAAAAACTTAAATGCAACCATTTGAAAAGTTTTGGTCTTCACTTTATTCAATATATTTTCATTATTTGCTTTACTCGATCTATTTTCACATTTATGATATCTCCAAGGAATCATGGTACATATTATTTTTAAATTTAGATGCACACAACAACTTTTACCAGGCTTGACACTCGGGAAATTTATTCATACATACGTTGCTGGCCAGTTTTGAATTTATATTACATTTGTAATGTATAAAGTACATAATTTGCTAATGTTTACAACTAATTAACTGAATAATTAATTTAAAAATAAAATTATATAAATACATATATGATAACTTATTTTCTCTAAATACAACTGCCAAATATTCAAAGCTATATGTATATAACTTAAAAAAGCCTACGTGATATTTATATGAAGCAATCTGTAATCTAAGAGCTGCAGGATGGTATACAAGAAACCGTGACTTTTTTACTTTCAAACAAAATGTTGTTGCTGTTTGAATGTTATGTGTGTTATATCGTTGTAATCAGGCTAAAGTGAGTAATTTAAAGAGACAATAACTGGTACAGGTCTTAATTAACAAAAATTAATTGATAAATAATAATAAAATGGGTTCTTCTCACATTAACATTTTTATTAATTTCTCTACATGTTTCGGCCAATGGCCATCTTCAGGAGAATTCTGAAAATACCATTTTAAAAATTAATATTTGTGAAAAAAATTTTTGAAGTAAAACAATTTTACAAATTTAACTTAAATGCATTGATGTTGAAGAATGTGTTGAAAAAAACATATAAATATATAAATACATCTACAATAATACTTACAGTCAAATTGGAAGTAAAAAACAGTCAAGGTTGCTTGTTTAAAAACACAAATGTTGAAAAATGTAATAATAGGTTACACTTAGTATGTACATAAGAATTGACAGATGAAAAATACAACTGATTTCGGGCGATTCAAACACGCAACTGTGATATGCTAAAAAGACAAGGTTTTTGTATAACTTTAAAAATATTGCAAATAGTAAATGTGAAATAAAATGTATATGGTAGATACAGTATGGTGCAAAATGAAAAAACGCAAGGCTATGTGATGTGTAAATACTTAAAAATGGGGATAATGTTATTTTCTATTTGTTCGTTTAAAAGTGTGAAATTCGTATCATGTTTATGTTTTTCAATTTCTTATGCCTCAAGCAACATCATTTCGAAGCCTTTGTTCCGATTGTGCAAAAGTTTTGCTTTTTCAGGGCCACCAATTTTATGACCTGTGGACAGTGAATGTTGAAACAACGCTGAATGAATTTGTTTTTGATGTTCTTTAATTCTAGTTTCTATTTGTCTTCCTGTCTCACCAATATAGATAGCATTACAGTCATTACATTGTATGCTATATACCCCGCTTTTTTCTAAAATGTTACGCTTGTCTTTGTTGTTACATATAAGTTGTGATACGGTATTATTGGATTTAAAGGTAACATTTATGTCGTATTTTTTAAAAAATTCTTTAATTTCACGGTAGTATAGTTGTATGAAAAAACTCTGTATTTGGTGGTGGATGTGTTATGTATAGTAACAAGAGGGTCTTGTTTTAATATATTTTTGTGTAAAAGTCTGTTTACGGTGTTTTTGGGGATTTTTTTATTATCGGCCAAATATTTTATTATATTGAGTTCTTTCTGGTATTGAATATTGTTTAGAGGAATGTTTATAAGTCTCTGAATGAAAAAATTTAAAGCGGCGTATTTTTGAGATTTATAGTGAAATGAGTCGTAAGGTATTATATTGTCAGTAGTGGTGGGTTTCCTGTAAATACCATATTCAAAATTGTTTTCTGTTCTTGTTCTTTTTATGTCAAGAAAACTTATGCTTTTATTTGATTCAATTTCGGAGGTAAAATTAAGTTTGTTGTGTATGTTGTTTAGATAATTTTGAAAAGCAGTTATTTCTGACATGTCGCTATTCCATAGGCAAAATACATCAACATACCTGACCCAGAGTTTTATATTCTTGTAGAAGGGGTTTGTTTGGTTTATAATGAAAGTTTGTTCAATATGATCTAGGTAAATATCAGCGAGAAGACCCGATAGTGGCATGCCCATAGGTAAACCTTCTTTTATTTTATAGTATTGATGATTAAATTGACAATAATTTTCGCTGGTAATTAGTTTAAGTATTTTAGTTATGTGTTGCAGATCTATGTCACTTTTTAATTCGGTTTTAGTATATCAAGTCCCAGACTTAGAGTAAATTCTACAGGAACGTTACTGTAGAGGTTGGTTATGTCAAAGGAACACATATGATGTATCTACCATATACATTTTATTTCACATTTACTATTTGCAATATTTTTAAAGTTATACAAAAACCTTTTCTTTTTAGCATATCACAGTTGCGTGTTTGAATCGCCCGAAATCAGTTGTATTTTTCATCTGTCAATTCTTATGTACATACTAAGTGTAATCTATTATTACATTTTTCAACATTTGTGTTTTTAAACAAGCAACCTTGACTGTTTTTTACTTCCAATTTGACTGTAAGTATTATTGTAGATGTATTTATATATTTATATGTTTTTTTCAACACATTCTTCAACATCAATGCATTTAAGTTAAATTTGTAAAATTGTTTTACTTCAAAAATTTTTTTCACAAATATTAATTTTTAAAATGGTATTTTTAGAATTCTCCTGAAGATGGCCATTGGCCGAAACATGTAGAGAAATTAATAAAAATGTTAATGTGAGAAGAACCCATTTTATTATTATTTATCAACTTGGCACTCACATATGGTCAACAATGAATCAAAAATTAATTGGATGATGATTCGGCGTATCCGAAACGTTAAAATAACACATTGCATGCATTTCTAGCACATTTGTCTTAGCAAAATGCTTTTGAGTTTTCAACATTTTCGATCTGTATAAAAACTAAATTGTTATTTAAGAATTTTGCCAAATTTTTCCCTATAATACAGATGTACATAAAACTAATTACATTAAGCTGAATAATGTACAGATACAGACCAAATCTGTGGTGGATGCTAGTTGCAGCGCTTCCTTAAGGTAATTCTATAACTGGAGCACTTTTACTCTATATTTTTGTATGTTTGAATACGTTTTCTAGGCTTTGTTAAAATCTTACCTCGCTGTAAATAATATGGTTAATCACTTTGCTTCCAGCGAATGGTTAGGATACAAATGGCGGAATACAACTCTCCGGGAAAAATGTCTGTCCCCTCAGAGAATTACACCCTGGCTCCCAGCGTTCTGTCAGAACACAGGGCCGTCTAATCACTGCAGTTATCGACCCATTTTTGAATAATAATAGTAATAAATGTTTATTATCCATCATATTTGTCCATACAATGAACAATAAATATATTTATAGTTAAATACTACACACATAACATATATACTTAGCCGTAATACACAATCTAGAACGTTCAAAAGACTCGTCTACATCGCTTATATCAATTGGTCCGTTTAAAATGCACTTTATATTATTTTCTTTTTAGCTTTAAATTTATGACAGCGTTTTTGATATGAGGTTAAAAATAGAATAATGATATTGCTCTATTTTTTTAATTTTTAACAGAATTATTTTTGTTGTAAGCTTCATCATTTGATTTGCAGATGAGCGACAGTATTGCTGAGTATGATATAAAACAAGTGTAAATATTACATTTAAAATGTAATGAAAATGATTCTAATTCCACTTACAGCGCAATTTCCTCTCGTATATATCTGAATATCACGAAAATATATTACACACATTCTTTTAACATTACAAGCCTCATTCGTGTATGATTATACATATAAACATGTGTACACCTTAACTTGCTACAACACATATCCATGTACATAATGTACTCCGTTCTGTTCTCATCTTACGAAATGTATATTTATACTGCTTTTATAGCAAATAAGGTACGAGAAACTGAAGCTATATCGCATTATGCATGCTCTAGTTGTGCCAATGTGCACTGTTGTCCGTTTCTATTGCTTTCCGCACACAACCATCCTCCATACTTACAGTTTACGTTTATCGTAAATATCTCGTCGATGCTACGAAAACTCTGGCCAGCAGAAAGTGTGAAATTTTACGGTCTCAAAGTCTGGCAGGAGGATCGCGCAATACTAAAAACCGTAACACTAAAGTTATCCTATAATTCCGTTCTCTTTCCTTTTTTATTACTTTAGCCAACCGCCTATGCATGTTGTTATGTTTTTACGACTGCTTTAATTTTATATGAAAATGTTTTCGGCTCCTCCCTTTCAAGTTGGTGTATTTTTGTGAAAAATATGTTCTGAATATTGCTTCTTACGGCGTTACACCAAGATGGTCTGTTTGTTCCCTTGTTCTCGTTTATTGTTATTGCCTTGACGGGAGTTTTATGGAAAACTGCTATGTATTTAAAAGTGAACTAATTTAATAAATCGTAAATTGACATAAAGCCTCTAATTAATTGGGATCCGAGAATCAGCTAGTGATTACACATCGCTGGCGTGCATTCTATTTAAACTTTGTATTTTTTAAATTTCATTTATACAATTTTGAAATATTTTGGCGGTCATCTAATAAATACGAAATACATATAAGTATGTTTATTTTTTTACCTTAAAGTTTAAGTCAAGTAGAAGACAACATTTTTCACTAAAAGTGTTCTTTTTTAATTAACCTGTCCACCCATATTCTCCATCTAGTATTACGGGGCAAAGGGCGCCGATGGAGTTGGAAATTTGTCTGCGAACAACTGTTCCAAATGGTGCTTTGGGAAAAAGATATAAGTCTATCAACAGTAATAAATGCACAAAATTCTATTTGAAGAATGATCTACACACGGGGGATGTATTTTCTTTCATAATTTGCCTAGTTTTGTATTTGACTCTCACTGACAAATAAAATTATTTTTTCATATCTATTGTCGTAGTAAAAGATTTTGTGTAACTGGTTTTATTTGTGGTGGATGCAATTACAATTGCTTCCAATTTCTGTTGCTTGTCAAACTACCACTGCTGTAGCGACTGTTAAATTCGTTTATAATTTTTGTTACTATAGAATACGTATTGTATAGAATAGTTGAATGTAGCACACAAATTACTATATTTACCCAAAAATACTAATTTCAAAAATGCTTTTTAATTCCGATCAGCTGTTTTCAAATATCACTTAAAAATACAATATGTGTTTCATTACATTCTTCCATATGAAGTAACTACGCAACAAAAAATCTAAATTTCTCAAGAAAGAACTTAAAGAAAACTATAGACCTACGCACATATATTATGCCATGCATAATATATGTGCGTAGGTCTATTGTTTTCTTAGATTTTTTGTTGCACATATATTATGCCATGCATATATATTTATATGTACCGCTGGGTGCATTTTAGTGTGTGTAATGTGTTTTTATGACTTTGTTACATTACCTCACCGCAAGTAACGTTACCTTGTTAATTATATATGTACAGTCGAATTTTTGGATCTTGTCCGTTACGTCATTAACAGCGTAATGAAACACAGATGTACGTAAAATATTTATCACCGACATTTAACGTACATTAGAGAGAAACGTCAACATGACATGAGTCGATTCATACTGACATTACTCATAACGTAATGGACAAGATCCAAAAATTCGACTGTACCTGCAGCAAATGGTGCTCCATGTAAAATACCTGCTTCACAAAGCCATACGACAATCGCCTGCGGGTAGATTTGAATTACGAACCCTGCCGACCCCCACTCGGTTAAGTTGTCGCTCTTAACTTAAAAGGATTACACCTATTTATTTGAACCTGATCTTATGCAATATATATTAGATACGAACAAATACAAAGAAAACTGCAGGAACACTCATAAATAAATTTATTTTTTTTTATATGCCAGATCATAATTCAAACTATCTATAAACACAGCTGTAGTGTTGAATACAACTAGTCAAATAAATGTTGATAGTCAATAGCTACAAAGTGTCATTTATTGATTATGTATATTGCCGTCATAGTTTCTCTCCTTCCAATACGATCTTTAATAATTAATATTAGTTGATGATGAGAGCCTATTATTTGAGAAAGCGTTGTAGTAACTTCTCGATATTAACTCCGTTCTTAATCCCAAAATATGCTCAAATTCTCTAAAACGCAGATGAAGTTTAAAGTTGATCAGCATTTCTTTCAAATTTCAGCTTCGGTATTACCAAAACACAAAAGAAAATATAAAAATAGAGAATAGTATAATAAAATAGGAGTACATTAAAAATAGCAAAAGATCTTTCTTAATTTTTTAAAGCTTTTGCTTTTTACTAATTCAACAAGATACTAGTAATTTCTGTCATTACCTGGCTACTAATAAGTTGTTGGTGATGTTAACCTGCATCTACTACAGGAGCAGTTCTCAATCTTCATCAATGACATTGCACTCTTTCTTGGGGATTTTGCCACAGTTATGTATGCCGTTGATACCTCTGTTTTAACGAGTGAAAACACTGATAATATTCAACAAAAGGCGAACGAGGTGCAGGAAAGATTGTCCAAATGGTTTAACTAGAATAAATTGCTTCTTAACACAGACAAGACAAAATACATTACATTTACCCCGAACCCATCGCATACATTACCGCAGATGAACCCTTTTATTGACGACACCACTGTAAGCCAAGTAACTTCAATTAAAACATTGGGATTTCGTATTTCTTCGGACATGAAATGGCACACACACATTAACAACATGAATGCAAGTATATCAAGATCCTCCTACAAACTAAGCCATTTACAGGACATTGTCCACATTGATATATTAAAACTAGTATATACCACCGAGACAGAATCTCGTCTACGATATGGTATACTATCCAGTTCACACATACATACATAAAGCTCTGTTATGTCAAAAGGCAACAGCACTACGCATAATGGCAAGAGTTCCTCACAGGACATCATGCAGGCAGATATTTAAAGCGTTTAATATACTTACTGACTTTGTTTCTATTTATATACTTGAAGCTTCGCTCTACGTGCATAAAAATAAAGATACTCTACTTGAAAACAACAATCCCAGTCATGATTATACCATGAGATATGTACCAAAATGTATACCAATTCACTGCTTTACATTAACTTCCAGGAGCGTTGTTTGTACGAGTATTAAAATATATAATCGTCTTCCGTCTAATACAGAGTCTTTGACTTAAATCCTTTAAAAGATCCTTGAAATATCAGCTTGCTAGTAAGCAATATTATACTCTCTCTATGAATATTTTAATGATAGATGGTCTTAAACAATTTTTTTCTTAGTATACAGGCTGTCTCAGCTGACGCGGTTTCTTTGATAATTTGTTTATTTCACAATATAGAGAAAAAAAGTTTAAAATAAAAGTTGTCCCTATTTATACGATGTATAGCTAGAAAATATTTTCAAATATTATAGAAAAAGCGTATGTAACTTTATTATTTTAAATGGATCATCCTACATATTATATATTTTTTAGACTCTACACGGTATTTTAAGTAACTTTTATTAAGACCTGTCTAGACCTATGTGCTTTTGTTTTCGAGAAATATTGTATCAAAAATTTTGCAATTGCTCCACTCTCGTTAATGAGCTGCAGGATCAAAACTAAAAAAGGTAGAAAATTTTGGTTTGCGCAAATTGATATGTCTTGAATTGGTTTACTATTTTCAATATTAACATGTACGGATCCTTTTGTTGACATACAGTTACTGGCGCCAACGTTTGGAAACATTTAAATGCCAATAACTTTGTTTTTTTTTTTAATGGGATACCCTATATCTGTTTACAGGGTTGGATGTAGAATTAAATTCAATTTCTTTTGATATCCAAATGTATCCATTTATCTTCAACCGTTTTAGGGATAAATGTATATTTCTTCTGCTACTGTCGAAACAGACCACTTCAATTTGCACGAAGTAGCCTACGTAAATAATAATATTATGGCAGATATATTTCATAACCGTTTGTACCATTTATAATTATACACAAGTAATAAGCTCAATTTAAATTTGTATTATATTTAAAAGGAGCATTATTAGTTGTTTTTTTCTCGAAAAAGAAAACACTGCAATTTTTTAGATGATATAATGCCTGCATTGAATTATGTAGCAGCTTGAACTATTGAACGACGATTTTTTTTAGATGGATAATCGTTTTCAATTTTATGCTACAGATTTTTACATTCTTGAAAATATCTCCGAAATTGTAACATATATTAAAACATTTTTTTGTTTTTCTTTTTAATGTGTGGTGGGTGCTTACTCTGCTTAGTGTTTTCAATAAGCTGTCTTCATAAGAAGCTAATAATAGAAGACGCACCACAAACAGAGCACAACACCGGGTTTGTTACAAAACTTGCACAAAAGTTTTAGTTCTTTCATCCACGTATTCACTTTTATACCATGAGTACTTGAATACCCCGAACAATCTTGTAGAAGACAACTTATTATGAGTTAGAGACTGAAGCTTAATATTATTCGCAAATATATGGTACAGCCCATAAAAATCAACACAATTCCTACTCCAACAAACAAAAGAGAAAATACTATTTGGCCCGGTATTTGGAACAAAAACATTCATTCGCCAAAATAAGAGAGTGCAAGGCTTGGAAAATATCCACTGTCACCAGCGTTGCATTCCTTGGTTCCGCTAGTGCCAGTGATATAGTATTTGACTTGATTTATAAAATTATTACTACTTATTACCATAGATGTTCAGTGTCACTGCGTGTAGAACGCGTAATAGATTCCCCTGTTTAAACAATTCCTGGGCATTTTTTAGCTTCGGCAATTATATTTTCAAATTTTATAAAAGCAACACTAATAAAACGCGATTTAGCAACTGCGCCTTCCTGACTTTTTGTTTTATAATTTCGAAAGCGCACCAAGGCCATTGAACACATTTACATGCACAAATTAAACAGTGAGAATTGCGTCGGTAGTCAGACAACCGATACAGTTTAAGAAGCCGCGGCAACTAGCACCCTCTACAGAGAAAAAAACTGACGTCACATGGATTCCCTGCTCTACTAGTATTCTACAACTCTTGATTTGTAATCTCGGTCTATAAAAATACCACATTCTGCCAGAACATATACCTTCATAATTATCTTCTTCATCTTCTCATGTTTCATCAACAAATTGCGATTCGTGAGGTTTTACTGATTCTTCAAACTCAAATCAAGTTACATCTTCAAAGAGGAACATGCTTTCTTGTGGCCACAGACAATTATATATTGCAGGGCAACTCAATTTTTTGTGATGTAGCAATTACTGCAATATTGGCTACTTGAAACGTCGCATGTTATAAAGTAACATGTTCAACATACATATTAGCTATATTAATTACGCCCAGTCCGCCGTTTACACTGCACGGATAAAATTGATACATTGTGTATGTACGTGGTAGGTAGATACATGCTTTTTAAATTAGTATGACATACCTGAAACTCCGTAATACGTAATAGTAGTTGATTGTTATGTACGTATAATTAATTTCAGTATCAATTATATTGTCAATGCATTTGCACGTAATGTAACTGTTTAAAATATTAAATTTTTATTTAATTGCCTATATCTTACATAACTCAAGATGTATACCAAAATTCATTCCCCCCATTTGCACCGTGTGGCTTAAGACAAATGTGGCTTAATCATGTAAATTTTTAAACTCAATTTTGTGTTTGCGCAAATTTTGAAGGGTACTACAGCACAAAATTGAGTGTTTCGGCAGGTAAACACGTAGTTGTTATACAAAGGTGCCCTTTATCTGTAAAGTTTCATCGAAATTGGGTGTGACGCCTTCTAGTGTTCCTTTGTTAGTTGTTCTCTATCAACAATGGAGGTACGGGATCGTGGAGCATGTCACTAGGATAAAGCAGTCAAAAATATTCCGAATAATTTTTGATAAAATAAATCATCTCACTAAGTACATACGATTAGTTGATTACATTACGGTTAGTTGATTTTTTTAATACTTATAAGACAAACCCATACGAAGACGTGTATTAAAAAATGTCGGTCAGTATATATCTCAGTAACAGTTTTATTGATTCATAAAATAACATTTACACTAGAGATTTTATAAATAATAAACGATCATAGCTATTCAGGGCGTCAATTAACTTGGTAATGTAAAATCGCATCTTATACGTGTCCGTTCATTAGCTAGGCCATTAGATAGGATGGGCTTTTAAATACCCGGCGACCTTATACCTCAGAAGCACTCATTAAAAGGTTAATGAATAATTTCGGACATAGAAAACACCAAGGGTAATAAAATATGAATTTAAATTCCATGTTTCGCGCGAGAGTTTTAAAATGCAAAGAACGGTTCGCGAAAGGTGGGTCTTTGGTTCTAGCAGATGGTCTGTTTCGAGATATTACATTCAAATTTTCATTTGATCTGTTTCAAGTGATGCGTTTTGACTTGGAAATTTTTACCGTACGTGTTGCAGGTAAGGTATACTTTTACGATTCTTTACTGGCAGGATTTCTAATTTTTTATTCATATGTGTCTACGTTATATATGTTGTGTTATTAAGCCTTAGAATTCACAGTAAAATTATTTGCTTTATAATATAACATTAATTAACCAGTTTTTACATACTTATGTTGTTATACACAGAATGCAGAAATACTATTTGTGAAGCAGTCGCGACCGTAACAGCGAATAAACTACAAAATACTCGTACATACATTAGAATCAGAGTTGCTATACCCGTTTCAACATGTTAACTTTCAGTTATACTGTCTTTTGGCACTGAACAAAAATACTTCTTATTATGCTAAAAGGAAGAAATTTCCTACTGTTTACAGCAAATATTATGAGCTATTAAATAATCTATTATGATACATAAGAAGGTGTGTTTCTCTATTAACGAAGTAGAGGTGTTAAATAAGGAAGGCTACGTCAATCGGGTTCCCTAACGTGATTTTCCATTAGCATAGGTTCTGAGCCGCATCATAATCGGATCATTAAAATTTGAGTTACTGTCAGTTGCACAAGTTAATATGTACGGAAATTTCAAATATGGGTAAATATGAGTTCCATGCCATTATTAACGTCTTGGTGAAAGATAAGTAATCAGTTCACATTATTTTAAAGGAGAGTGAGAGAGATTTAAAGGAGAGTCCGCAGATTATAGAGACGGTTTGTAAAACCCCATGTTCTACAGCTACAGGTAGTATAACCTCTATAAACAGTACCAGTACTTTCTAACACGATAGCTACTTTTTTGTAATTATTGAATGAAGAATGAAATACTGTATCAAATAGAAGAAAAAAAAAGTACAGGTGTCTACTACTCCTAAATGTGGCCGCTGTATTAAATCACTCTACGCGTTTGAGCATTTTAAGGAAAAAAATGATCTTCCATTTTATTAATTCTATTCCAGAGCTCGCGACCTTCCTTAGCAACTGTTTTGTAAAACTTCAGCGTAGAGCTATGCAAGTACATACGTTGAAATCCTTCGGGTATTATCGGCTAGCTAAGTTTGCAGTGGACGTTTCGTTGATCATGCTGCATACATTAGAGAGACAAGAAGGAGCAAAGATACATAATAACCAATACCTACTTATTTCAAGACGGAATTGCATATCGCATTACAATAACGTTCAAGTCTTATTTTTCGATTATTATTTATCAATATTATTACTTTAAATCAAGTACAATGTTTATTATTATTGGTTTTCTTTTTGATATATTTGTTTGTATGGCATCCAAATTCTATTCCAACTTGTATTAGCCGGAGCTAATGTACTCAATTATTTAAATAAAATATGTTTCGTCAAACGAAATCAGAATCTCACCATGAGAAACTTAATGTTTTAAATATGTTTATAAAAATTGGTAGAACTGCAAAGCTCGGTTGCTATATTGGCAAAATATTGAACTCATTGTCTAACCATCTGAAAAACTTCGAAATAAATATATGCTTCAACATTAAACAAGTTTTCCAACGAACTAGTATACTAGATTAAAGGTATAACGCCAAATTGATGTTTGGGATAAAAGTGGAGAACCATATTAACTTCATTAACTCCTTAAATTTAAATATCACGATAAGCCGATAAGAATTAGACCATAATAAAAGTAGTGGGATATTCTTTAAAATCTCATTTCTTTTTAATATATCCGAGTAAACACAGAAATAACTTGATGTTAGTTTATTGAAATAAATGTTGTCGTTTAGTCAATATTGACATTTGAGTTACATACTTAGAAAAATACTAATCTCCAAGTTTCGCATTTATACCAGTAATGTTTTGACATTTACTTTCTTACATGTATTGTAATGTAAATTCTATTTGATTAAGATGCTACAATATTTGCTCAATACGTGGATGTAAACGTAGTTCACAAAACTCAACGTAGGTAAGAAGTGATGAATAAAGGAAGTAAAAACGAAATTTCCGTCACTAGAAACTGCAAATATGTAATTGGCAGACAGGAACTGAAGCAAATGTGCGAGTAGGTAATTCAGGAAATAGTGTGGCAGTGTTTATATTTTATAAATGGTCTGATAAATTTCCTTTCGAATTGATTGCTTTTAAATTACCGGAGTACCCAAATGATTAATTCATATTATCTACGAAAAATTCTAGAACCATATTCTGCTGAATTCAGACTAACAAAACAATAACCTTACTTAACTTATGCAAGTCTTATGTAATGATTGGAACTTATTTCAAAAACAATATGTATACATAATTTTTATGTTAGGGAGGAAGTAACGGCTATTACAACGTTCCTAAGCTAATGTTAATGCTAATAATTAGTTTAGGATCATCTAAAATCGACGATATATATACTTTTCAAGAAGTTAAAATAGAATTTTAATATAAAAATGCGAAGTTACGAAACACTACACACCAGAAATCATACAGTAGGCGCTGCAGCGGTAGTATTACAGCAATACAGATCAGAAAACAGCATCGTATATACCCACCATAAAAAAAGTTGAAAAAGTACTGCTAACAAATTAAACACACGGAGATAAACTTATTTAATAGTATATTTTGTATAGGTAATAATTTTATAGTCAGTAAAATTATTTAAAAGCTACGGTTAAGAAGAGGACACAATAGAGTTAAGCAACAATAAATTGTAAATTAAATAAGACAAATGAAATTTCATTGTAAGAAAATGTACTAAGCAAATATATGCCAATTAAAAATTAGAAATATACCCTGTCCAGTTTCAAATGCAGTACATGGGGACATTAGAAACCGTTGCAGATACAACGTCGGTTAAATGGGAGAAAAGTTGCGTATTCATTTGTCCATTTTTGAAAATCTTCCATATTTTGTTTCCTAAAAGAGATAAATTTACAAAAGTTGCAGGCTAGGGATAACAGGGTCTACTAGACTTTGCGTGATAATAATCAAGTTTTGTTTTTCTTATGGCAGCCATATTGGATTTTGAGATTTTTAGTATCTTAAAAAAAATGCCATTCACGGCCGTTTGTACCGTCCCTAGTTAAATCAAGTTAAATTATAATTAAAATTAAATCTTGGTTAAATTAGTTAAATAGGAATTTTTAGTTGCACGGAAATCTTAACAAAAGATTTAACTATTGATTTACATTTTAATCTTTTGTTTAGATCTCCGTGCAACTAAAATTCCGATTTAACTAAGATTTAATTTAATTATAACTTAACTTGACTTAACTAGGGATGGTGCAAATGGCCGTTAATGATGTATAACATGTTTATGTTCAAGATAAAAATAGAGAAAGTAAGATTTTAACATAGTACGCCGTGATAATAAAGAACTCTAAAAGCTATGAAATTTCTGAAATGTCAGTAATCTTATCGTTAATCTCATTGTATTGTTATAAGTATCCGTACTGTGCAAACCTAAGATGAATCGTTTTACAAATAGTGACAAATATCAAATGTTGAACAATGAAAATAATGAAAATATTGTTCTTCAAGCAGTAGTTGAAAATCTCCGTACGTCTTTACGGGTAATTGAAAATACACTTGGCGTCGCTAGGTCAACAGCTGGTACCATTTTAAAGCGTGCCAAATTCAAACCTTGTCGTGAAAGAGCCAGTCAAGGGCTTCAAAATGATGACGAAAAAAAAAAAAAAACGGGTCGATGGCCGCAGTGGTTAGGCGGCTGACTATTGTTGTGAGAGGACGATAGGTGCCGGGGTTCAATTCTCTGGAGGGACGGTGACATTTTTTCAGAGAGTTTAATCCCGGATCGACTTGCCATTCGCTGTTGGGAGCAAAGTGATTAACAGCGCGGCATCATAAAAGGCGATATGATGCTGTCACAAAGCCATTGAACACAACATACACACACAAAAACTACACCGCGAGAGTTGCAGTGATAGCCAGACAAGCGATACAGTTTACGGAGTCACTGCAACTAAGCACCCACCACATATTAAAAAATAATAATTAAAAAAAAAAAAAAATACGGAGAGCACAATTCTGTCATTGGTTTATCGAAAAACATAATGAAAATCCAAACTTCTTTGCGAAAATTTTATGGTCTGATGAGAGTTGATTTACTAACTCTGGAATGTTTAATCGTAAAAATACTATCTTTTGGTCCGATAAAAATCCACACCTAGTTCGTGGCATTAGACAGCAAGTCAGATGGGGATTCAATGTCTGGATCGGCGTTATTGATACCCATGTTATCGGTCCATTCTTTTTTAATGAGAATTTGAATTCTGAGAGGTATTTAGAACTTTGGAATTGTGTGGAGGCGCTCCTCCACACAATTCCTTTTTGGTTACAAATTATTTAAATAATCAATATTACAATAACTGGATTGGTAACCGAGGACCAATACGGTGGCCTGCTAGGTCCCCGGACCTCACACCTCTTGATTTTTTTTGTATGGAGCACAAGGTGTATTCGGGATCTTCTGAAAATGTGGAAGAATTACGTCAAGCAATTGAAGAAACAGTGAATGCAATGACACCGAATATGGTTAAACAATCTTGTGAGGCAGTACTAACACGATGTGGATTCTGCATACGAATGAACGGTGGCTTATTTGAACAGTTGTTACATTAATGATTCAGCTACCAAACCGCGTTTATTTAATGAACACTAACAAACAAAATGTTAAAGATATTTTGACAGTACTTGGAGACTTGTTAGTTTTTGTTTTTTTATCAGTATACATTAGGTTATGCACAGTTTCATGGCCTATTATGTTAAAATCTTACTCTATTTTTCATGTTTTTGCTATCTTGAACATAAACATGTTATACATCATTGAATAGCATTTTTTTTGAAGATATTAAAAATACCATAATCCAATATGGCTGCCATAAGAAAAACAAAAGTTGATTATTGTCACGCAAAATCTAGTAGACCTAGATTTTTTTGAAATCATTTTTAAAATCCTCATGAATTGTTATCCCTAGCCTGCAACTTTTGTAAATTTATCTCTTTTAGGAAACAAAATATGGAAGATTTTCAAAAATGCATTTTTTTCTTTTTCACCCTGTATCTGCCTAATGAAACAAAAATTTCAAAATCTGATGTAGGATTATTCATGGATAAATGAATACGCAACTTTTCTCCCATTTAGCCGACGTCGTATCTCAAACGGTATCCAATATCGCCATGTACTGCATTTTAAACTGGACATCCTGTATAACTCAAATTCAGATAAATAACTAAAAAATATAACCAATTTAAATCACGTAATGCATGGGAATGCAGAAATTGCACTCGTAAGTGTATGTAATAATAAGTAAATTAATATTTAAACGAATGTGCAAATCTAATGTTTATAAACAATAGTATACATCTCTAATATGCTAAAAAGTACACTTTACATTCGTAATTATCTATGGCTTTAATCGATCGTATTTTCTTCAATATAAAAATGAATAACTACAAATATTTAACGATTTACTTTCGAATTCACAATTTATATTTGCTCGCTAACTTGTTTCTCTACACAAAATTTAACTTGCGCTTTCGGCTTTAAGGCTTCATCGATTTCTCCGCTTTTAGAAACGGACAAATCGATTTCCGATTTGCCTGCGTCAAAGTCAAGAGGTAATTATAGCCTTCATTAGGCAGAAGAAATACTCCACTTTGATGCCGGTGTCTTGAAAATCAGTGAAGGCGTTATACCATCTTCTAGACAATAACGCGGATTGTCATTCGACGCAACTCTTAGCTTAACACAATTTTCTCTACCGCGGTAGGACTTAGCGTCGTGGAAAGCCCCACTTTTATTGCTACCGGGATGTTACAGAGGAAGTGGAAGACAATACGAAAAGCCGATACCACTTATCAGAATCGGATATTTTCGTATTGTTTCCTTAATGGTGACATAGGCTTGAAGATACGCTACTTTGCTAACCGACAAAGACGAAAAAAGACTAGCGAATGTATAGCTTCAAATCAGCTTTAAATATTAGATCGTTAGATCTAGACTAGCGTAGCAGAAAAATCCATGGGTAATGTACGAATTGATAGACAAAGTGTAGAAATAAAATTTTCACAATAATCTATCTACGAATTACAACTACTAGTAACAATATTCACAAGAACTTTTTCCGTGTCGGAAGGAGATTATAGTCTATTTACCTACACTTGATACCAACCTTAAATATCATCTCGAATCACAAGAAAAGTCCAAAAAGTATTGAATGGCCATGCATTACCTCTTGAGGTTTGCAGACATTCGCCTGAAGTCGATGTATTTTTACATTTTTATATTCGGTAAACTTTTTTTTTCGATAGTATCATATAAAAAGATGAGAACGTTTTTGAGAAAAGTGTATGAAACTCTCGACAAAAAGTAACTCTTAATAGTCCTTGTAGGATCTATTGTACAAAACACGAAGTACCAGTAACAGTTGAACGTTAATACAGAAAATGATGTTTATCGTTCTTTCACTAGAATTATATTAGTTTGCGGTTTATTATTTCTCAGATTCAACAAGTAATATATTAGCCTCTGAGTATTCTTGTATAAAAGGAAATCAAACCGCAAAAGAATAAACCAGAGTCAGAACCTGTGAATAAATCCAATTTAATTACTTAAACATTAATTTACTGGAATTTCATTGCTGTGGAGACATGAGGATAAAGTACAATTTTGAAATTCATACGTTTGAACCAATATTCTCAAAGCAATTTGTTTGTTATATTTTGTATGATGACGATAAAATCAATATTCACATACAACCAGCCCACCAGTTGTATAGGTATAGGCCTCAAGATCAATAACAATATCCTCCTTATTAGCATATTTAAGGAAAGCTCATTCTAAATGTAATTTTTATATCAATGTCTTGAAATTTGATATGATTTCGAAATTTTATTTATGAAACTTACTATAGGTAGTAACTAGAAAAATGTTTCGTTTTCATTAAATGAACAGTACTGCATTTTAAAGTTTCCGAAAAAATAAAAACGCAATTAATTTTAGACCAAATATACAAAATTTAAACATAATTTAATTTAAGTAATGTGTATTAAAGACATAATTATCTTCAGCAGCTTTTCGCCTCTAGCGTAGTTGACACATCGAGTTACCGTGACCTTCTGGCGCCCGTCACCTAGTTTTGCTCCTGAAAAAAACCACGTATATGAGTGGCGAAACGACCAGCTTAAGTAAGTTCTACATATTTTTGTATTTTTATTTTAATTTTTACTTTTGTTTTATTTTGGTATTGTATATATTCACTTTACCATAACGTGGTCAGAATTCGGAAGCCGTTATAACGGAACTCGGACCGTGGAAGTCTTCGATCTGATTAATAGACATTATAGATTAATATTTAATTAATTGTATTTGACTTACAATTGGAAATATCAAAAAATAGAGAATAGCTGCTTTCTAATATTAATATAATATATAGTACACGATGTACCAATTGCCAAGATTGCTATAAAGTGCAAATTTTGCACTTACTATTCTAGATTATTTTTATGTGTGGTGGGTGCTTAGTTGCAGTGATTTCTTAAGCTGTATCGCTTGTTTAACTACGCAACTGTCGCGGTATAATTTTTGTGTGTCTATAATTGTGTTCAAACAGCCTTATGACAGCATTTTACCGCTTTTTATAATGCCACGCTGTTAATCATGTTGTTTCCAATAACGAATGGTAGGTCGATCGGGATCCAATTCCCCGACAAATGTTACTGTCCTTCCGGAGAATTGAAACCCGGCTTTCGTACCACCACAACGTTAATCAGCCACCTAACCACTGCGACTATCGACCCGTTTATATCACTTAAGATATAAGAGAGAGATGGAAGAGAAAAATCATAATTTTAGCTTCACTTTACTTATCTTGCCAAGAACAATTTAAGATTACGCAAAATTAAGGAACAAATAGATAAAAATCAAAATAGTGTAACTGTTAGATCTGCGCTCGCTAAAAATTAAAACTTAGTACAAAGTCTGGGCTTAATCCGACCGTGCTAGATATCCTCAGATATTTTAAATGAGATTCGATTAGATATCATGCAACACAGTTTAGTTTTTATGTCGTACGATATTATTCATTTTAGTTCAGTATCCTCTATTTCGAAAATCTCTTTGTATTTCAGATTGCTAAAAAATTTTCTCATAAATAAATTTAAACGTGTACAGAGTACTTTACAGGGTAAGACAGATTCGCAAAATTTGCCATCTATCGTTCACATTTCTATTATTTTGGTAAGTACCATACATTCAGTACAAGATACATTTGTTCAATGATAGCAAAATATATATTTTCAGCAAGACCTCTAGAATGCGTTTATTTTATTTTACGTATTCCATTCGTTTTCACTAAGGAAGTTATTGAGTATTGCAATAATGTAGCAGATATTGAATTTTATTTGACAATTGCTTGTACAGAATTTAACGTTTGTGAGTTTAACTTTAATGCAATGTGTCCTGTATACATCATATTCAGCATTCAACAAAATTTAATAGTATTGAAGAATATATTTACTATTTGAGTCAAACATTTTTTTCAGTATTACCTTTATTTTGTTTATAAAACTTTCAACTTGGTTTAAATTGTATTTATATTGTATCCTTGAACGTGAATTTTTACGGTTTTCTTGTGCAACATGCCGTGACCATGATCAGTATTAAGCATGTATGATAAGCTTAACGAATTTGAATTTAAAAAAATGCGAAGCGTATAGGCAGACGCGCTTTTTTGATAATGATTTGTTTCGCAGTACTCTAATGAAAATGATGATATACACATATTATTATGTATGTATGTAACTGATAATTAACAATTTCGGATATGTCTATCGATTCTAACGACGTATTCTTCAAAAATATTTTTTATAAATTTAAAACAGAAAGTTTTTTGCTTAACTATCCCAACAATTTTGCTTTGCCTTTCATCTAACATTTATATTCGTAGCTTCTCTTTTATTCCAATACTTTAACGTGCGCCATAAAATATTTAGGTATAATCTATAAAAAAAGAGGAAAAAACGTAAACGTACGAGGAAAATTGAAATCACACAAACATTTATATAGGTTAAGGCGATCGCGTTTTTCCTATTCACCTCTCCCTTTGCGCCAACAAATTACATTCCTAGAATGCAGCACTCAGTTTGTTCTTTTCACAGATCCATAAAAACTTGTATTTATCATAAAGAAATGGAAAATTTGTTATACTGTCGAACGCATAAACAGTATCAATTTAAATATTTCGCGGTTGGTAAATGGTTGTGCGTGCGAGAGTTTCTACTTTTTTGCTATATAGTACGAGGGAAACGACAGTTATATTTTTGTTGTCGGCAAGAAACTCCCGCGCCAAATTATTAACGTATCAGGGTGTGTTACTCAATCCGCTCATGCGTTATTTTTTAGGCATCGCTGGAAGACGATAAAATTTATCTCGGACGGCAAAAACAGGCGCAAACATTTTGATTTATCGTCACGATGTAATACCATAATTTTCACGAATAATGTTTTGGAGGTACAATCTCACTATCACAAGAATTGATTTCAAGTGGAATATCTAAGTAATTAAGCTCAAATTAGATATAACTGAGAACTTGGAAAATATAGCAAATATCTTGCTCAAGGCTTTAAAATGTTATCCAGACCGTGAGCAGGCTTGAGTAATTACTTTTATCAAACAACTGTCTGTATAAGTTGAAAATGTACAAAACATTATCTTACTACATAAGTGACAGCAATTCAATCTTTTAAGAACCAAAGGAAATGCTTAGCGTTTCGCAGCAATCAAAATATAAGCTAATATGCAGAAAACGACCGTTCTATATTTAGTAATGTAATGTTGGCATAGTTGAAATAATCTTTGAAAATATTTAACAGTTGTGTACAAGAACTATACTAAATTTACCTTATAGAGTAAAATCTGAATCTTCATTTAATACACTTACTACGTCACTTACAGATAATCTATTATCTCAGTCATACACGATTACAAGTCTATAATTGCTTACTCAGCTTCAATTTTGTTTTCATATTCATATTTAACGGGTCGATGGAACATTTTTTCAGAGAGTTTAATGCCGGATCGACTTGCCATTCGCTGTTGGGAGCAAAGTGATTAACAGCGGGGCATCATAAGAGGCCATATGATGCTGTCACAAAGCCATTTAAACTCAACTTACACACACCAAACTACACCGCAAGAGTTGCAGTGATAGCCAGACAAGTAATACATCTTACTGAGTCAATGCAACTAAGCACCCACCACACATTAAAAAAATATATTACCACATGCAGATGATTATTACGAACGGTAATTGACTTGGTAACTTCTGATTAGGAATACAGTTATTGCAAAAGTACCTAAATGGTTGCAATTCTGCTAAATGAAATGGTATATTAGATAAGCAAATAACATACACGTTATACATATCGTACATAAATAACATAATCATCCTCTGTACCCAACCACATCAAAAGCTTATCGTACTTTAGGCATTACCAACATATTTAAACTTTCAATTACTTTATAAACCAACGATCGTTTGCTGGCAGTTCTCACCTTTCGCATAGCTAGTATAATATACAATATCCCCCAGACAATCGCAAACATACATACGCGTCACTTGTCTGCGTCTAACTAACTAACTACCTTTGTTAGGATAACCTCCGCTACGACTCGAGACTTGTGAAATGGACACGTTTGCCCTGCATACTATTAACTTCTAAATAATAAAAATATATACTCTTACTCAGAATGAACTATAAATCACTTCCAGGAAGAAGATATATTATTTTAGAATAGGAATATTTATATTAGAAGTAATCAAAAGCTAAACTTACTAAGTTACTAAGTTAGCTAAAGTTATTTATGAAGAGTGTTAGAAAGTAACACTTACAGATATGTATATATCTTTATAATTTCCTACTCGTATAATTCAAGAATGCCATGATAAACCCCAAAATAATTTGATATGGCGTACGGACGTATGATACGTGAGATATTTTAAATGCACCGGCTATCTTTTTTCACAAAATTCTTTTAAGCTCTTATAGAGTTATTTCTTTTGATAAACATGTTCTATACCTATCTTCGACATTTTCGAAAATATTCAAATTTATTTAAGATCTGATTCGTGACCGAGAAAAAAAACAGTGTACATGGAAATATAAAGTAACAGCGAAAGCACATTGTTATGATATATTGTGCTTGTGTCATACTACCTGCAAACTATTTTTATTGCCCTTTTATTCAACGTTTTGTTATTAGTTGCTTGTGTTATTCTTATCAGTTTTTACTGTTGTTGCATTATGTATATTGTTTATACTCATAATAATGAACTTTTCCAAGGAAGATTTAGTTAATCGCGTATTTGCCGATGGTATTACTGTAACCGACGTCCCCCGCTGAAATAACTGTTGGAATACCTAAGAAAACTTCGAGATTTTGAAAGCGAATTTATTTTTGTAAAATAACTGTAGTCATTGTATCTTCCTGTCGTTGACACTCTTTTCTGGTCAGATAACTCTCAAAAGTAATAGCGTAACTAATCGCCATAACATGCATTATTATTCTGCGGGATGTGTATTTATTGGTCGTTATTGGAAGAAATTGATCTTCTCAGTAGAAACACAATGTGGTTCGAGTATAATGGAGCATTGACACATTGCCTATTAGGATGTTCATCAATTTTTCAATTTTGCCTTCTCTGAGGAATGTATTGGCCGTTTTCATAGAATGGTAGCCGGTATGATGTAAATTTAAACCGTTACATTTCTTTTTATGGCAATATATTAAAAACAGTATTTATGAAGAAGAATCAGAAAGCGATAAATATCGAAAACATCCTTGCCAACCAATTTCTACCGAATCTTTGAAGTCTCAAACTCAACTCTCCATTTAGCTATGCAAGTGAAAGATCTGATATAATTTTGCTAAATGTAGTAATGTATTACTTTGCCTTTTTAATACACTTTAAATATTATACTGGACACATTTATGATATTATGCTTAAACATTTAATTTAAAATGCCTAAGTCATTATAAATAAAATCTTAAAGTATTTAGATATGAATTAGACTATGACAATGGTCCAGAAACTAACTGCTCTTTTGCGATGTTAGATGCCGAATTTTAACCTTAATGTGCGCCTGTCTTTTTTACAGTCTTTGTCGGTAAAAAGAACTATATGTGAAAAACATGTTTGTAAAACACAGCAGCCAAAGCTAGAAGAAAGACATTTGTATGATTTTTCTTTTTGTTGCCGGGAATATGTAAACATCAACTTATACGTTATACAGATTAGTTTCGTAATAAAGAAATATATTTGTTTTGGTAACGACATTTTATTCATATTTTACTTCAAATTAACATTTATTTTCAAAGTATCCACGACATCATACCTACATAATTATAACAGGTATTTACAACTTTTACCTACTTTAGATAAAAAGTGGTTTTAGAAGCTGATCAATCACAAAGAAGTGTAAATTATAATTAACAAACAATAAGCTATCCTCAGACGTAGTAGTAAACATAATAGATATGTTAAATTTTATTAAAAAATAAACCATGCACTTCAGAACGACGACAAATATAAGCAGCAACAATGAAAGTGGTAATAAGTAATATAATATAATATTACTAAAAGTCAGTAACACGACGATTGTTTTCAATATTTTTCATAAACGTCTTTCGACAACGTCTATGTTTTTCCATGATTATCATGATTTGTATTTGCTTTTGAATAAAATTTTAATGTAAATTATTTTCTATAACTTCTAAACTATCTTTGTTACACAAGATATCTGTAAATGTCACTTTCTGACTTTAATCATAAATAATAATTAATATATCCATATTATGACCTGTAGGAAACAAATTGTTATATAACTAATTGCTGTTTCGTTTGACCTAAAACTGGAAAAAGGGATTGAAAGATCATTAATAACTGAAAAACTGTTAACTTTCCTTGCCAAATCGTTTACTCACATTATATACATTGGTATGTATAGTTTCAGCTGGGAGAGATTATACACTCTAATTAGTTGACTGCTACGTTCTATTACAATCAGCGAGATTTATATAGCGCCCCTATTAACTGCAGTCCAAAAGAAACACCATTGGAGAATTCTCCGTTTGACCAAGTCACCCGTTCCTGATGTACAAAAATATCCCCACACCATCACTGACGAACCCTCGTGCTTTACCGTAGTAACAATGCACTCCCGTACGATTTTCTCATGCTTCGCTCTTCGGACAAAATCTTACGCCTTTGCCCAAAACCTTGAAATTTGGACTCGCCTGGCCAAAGCACTTTAACCCAATTATTTGGCGTCCAGTAGCGATAGTTTAGTGCCCATTGTAACCTATTTTGTCGATTTCCTCGTCTTAACAATGGTTTCCGAAATGCGACACGTCCATGAAGATCGGCTTCGTTTAGACGGCGTTTTATTGTACTGACCGAAACAGGATATCGACGTCCGCGATTAATTTCTGCAGTAATTTCGGGCGCCGTTAGTCATCGATTCCGTTTGCTAAGTAATTTAATTCGCAGATCTTCAGTAACCGTTGTTATCCGAGAAGGACCTGGTCGATTACGATCTTCAATAGACCATGTTGCACGATATCGCTGAAGTATATAGTGCACTATCGATTTTTTTACATGCTGTTTTTCAGCAATTGCACGTTCTGAATATCCTTTTTCATGCAGTGCAATCGTAGCGGATCGGTTTTGTATAGTTATTGGTTTCCCTTTCGGCATTTTAAAGTACGATTGCTTAATAATTAACAAAATATTTAATTATCGCCGACACGGATAGTCACGTCGACAATAGTCCACTACTATACTCTTTAAGTGATGAACAATGACTGAATCACATTTTGGTATAAATGTACGATCCTAAAGTGTCTCTCTCCTTGTTGTAAACAACCCCTGTTGTGCCTTATTTGGTATTCCTGAGTAATGTAAAATGATCGCAATAAAACAAACAATACAGAGAGAACCTTAGTCGGTGCCTACACTTCCGTGCGCGGTAGTGTATGTCAAATAATTATAAGTATAAGTAATATTAAGTTTAAACTAATTAAAACATAAGCACTATCGGCATCTCAAAGTATAATTTTCTGAAAATATAAAACTAATTCATTGTACCTATAAATATAACATTTTCCACATTTTTATTACCTTAAAAATTCAAAATCGAAAATCAAAATATCTTGTCCTGAAACCGCGGAAAAGTATATTATGACACTAGTGCATAATCAAGCTTTTAAAGCACGAGTGTCATACGATATTTTTTAGTATAAATGCAACAATAATTTTAATTAGAAGAAATCAAATCAATAATTTCAATACATGACCTATATGTCATTTGACATTTCCTGACATTTCACTGGACTATTAAACGCTTGCGATTGGCTATTACCAAGCAACCTTTTTACACACGCCGTGCGATAAAGGCCCGATTATGCACGCTTATGAGTGTGTTTTAATTGGTTTATGATGCATGCATACTAAAATAGTATATTATGACACTAGTTCATAATCAAGCTTTTAAAGCACGAGTAACGAGTTTAAAGCCACGACGCGAAGCGGAGTGGCTTTAACGTTACGAGTGCTTTAAAAGCTAATTCTGCACGAGTGTCATACGATATTTTTTAGTATAAATGCAACAGTAATGTTAATTAGAAGAAATCAAATCAACAATTTCAATACATGACATGTACCTATATGTCGTTTGACATTTCCTGACATTTCACTGGACTATTAAACGCTTGGGATTGGCTGTTACCGAGCAACCTTTATACGCACGCCGTGCGAAAAAGGCCCGATTATGCACGCTTATGAGTGTGTTTTGATTGGTTTATGATGCATGCATACTAAAAAACATATTTACTTTAAAACTTTAGCTATGATAACATATGATAAGCAATATTTTATTTCGTGATTAAGTTCGCCGAGTAACGGGTATATTAAGCACATGATCGTAAAATCAATACGTCACGAAGATCAAACCGAGATACGATATTTCCAGATAATAATGTCATATATCGCCGCTCGTGGTTTAACTCAATAGTTCTACAAATACGATATCAGTTTACGTCGATAAAGAGAAAAGAGAAATGAGAAAAAGCACGGAAAACCGAGAGAACTGTTTTATGCCGTCTTTCATGCCCTCGAAAAGCAATAAATCATCGAAGTTTTATGTGCTCAAGTTGGTAAATTAAAATCCAAGACATCTTCATTTTCTTTCTTTGAAAATATAGCGTACACTTCTAAATCGTCTTCGCTATATATTAGTTTCAACTGCAATGAAATCCTGGTTATCGCTGCTATTTCTATTATTTATTAATAATATTATAACTACAAACTGCTACTAATGATCAACGTTTCAGGTATCAAACTTTTAAACAGTTTCTATTAAGTGCCTCAAGTTTGATTAATGAAAATATTGGTTACGTTAAATAAATAATAATAATTTTGTGTACGAATTCAAGTTTATACGTGAAAGAAGTTTTACCACACGTGCATCCTATGCTACATTTTTCCATTTCGGTTTAATAAATGTTCTAAAATCTGTATTAAATGTAAATTGATATGTTTGATTCATAAACTTAAGGAATTCACTTTTTTTGATATTGGCTGCACTGATTACACTTAATATTCTAAGAATTTGAAAATGATAAGTAATACTGAAGTATTCACTTCAAACTCTATTATGTGTTTAACAATTTATTTTTACTTATTGTTAATTTAGTATTAATACACACATAAACACATAAACTTCATGCTTTCTACAATTTTTAATACATAATCTATTTAACATAGGTATTTAATACACTGCCATAAAGTAAAACTTTACGTAAATGAAACGGGCGCCGTAATGTACACTTTATCGCACTAGAATAGAAAAAATAACTTAAAAGATCATCTAAACAGCACCAATAAGTATCCACAGTTCAAATCTTTATTTGAACACCCCTGTGACAGTCTAAATCAAATCAGTTGACAGTTGGTGTACCAAATTACATATGTACATATATCACATAAGAGCAGAGGGCAAAGATAACAGGAAAGGGTAAAACTTGTTGTTTAAAATATTATGCAAAGGCAATATTTTAAATACAGCGCAGTAAATAGGTTAATATCTTATGAACCAATCAAACTACTCAGAAATATTTACTATTTGACAAATATAATTATTTACTTTTAAAAGTATTTAACATAATATTCGCATTCGTGCATCAAAACAACAAACGTGTCGTAGTTTATATTCCATTTTATTTACTCCTATAATTTAAGTAAAGTATCTGAAATTGAATTATCTACACTATCAAATAACTAAATATTATTGTTTGAACACTATATTAAGTAAATTGATTCAACCGTATCATAATCAGTGCGCCAGCATTTTCTCATTACCTAACGTAAACATTTAAACTACTCTGAAACAGGATTTGCACTTAATGCTGTCTAAGAATTTCCCTAGAAATTAAAAAAAAATTCTCTGGAAACGAAGCCAATAAATAATTTTTTTACTGTTCGGTGACGATTTTTAATGCATTCCACAGCCACTTGCCCGAGCGGATTTCATAATTTAAAGCCCTATTAATTAAATCCGATTCCCTCGCTTTCAAAAGGAGAACTATTTTAATGTAAGAGCAACAAACTCGCGGAGGCACTAAAGCTTCCGCCTCAATTATACATAATTACATGTCCTAGCGAATACCTCGCATAACTTAATTAAACCAGATGTAAAAGATTAGCATTTAACAGTACACTCATAAGTGGAATTACAATTAATTAAAGGCCTGGCAGTAGCAAGCCGTGTACGGCGTGTATAGCGCGACGACTTAGATTATTTAAAGTAGGTCCTTGCAAAGGCTGCCATACAATGGTCAACAAACAGAGTATTAAATGCATAACTTTGAAACAGATTCAACACCCGAAATCTCTGCAAAATGAATAATTATATGCAAATGTAGAGGAGGCACATGTACACGTTCTAGGAATGCACCATTACGGAGATCATGAAAACTAATTACTAGTGCACAGACAGGAAGCGTCGGTGAATATTATTATGTGAACTTTCCCTTTGTGCTGACGCATTGTATGCCCAGTATTCATTCTCGAGCGGACATAAAAGAAAATACAAATATCAAAATTAAATTCCTGATTTTAAGAAGAACTTCCGCGATACAAAACGTAATGTAGCTACATAACTTTTCTCATAAAACAAGGGCAACTAAACAGTACTATTGCACATACGTATATCAGGTATTTGTACTATACTTCATTTCTAAGAAGATTAAACAATATGTAATATAAATAATAAATGAATTTCAAGAACATTGGTAAATAGAACCGAAAGCTTGTATGATAATTGTAAAAATCCAAACGAACTTCAGCGTCCTTCTTGTACAGTAGAGTCTCTGTTAATCGAGCTCTTGTAGACCGTGAAAAACTAATTTTTCCAGGGGAACGATATTATAGTAGAGATGGACTATTTTTTGCAATGATGAGTAGAATATTTTTATTAATTTAATACATTTACAAGTTTTAAACCTAAGTAAAAACTGAAATATGAATTTAATACTGTATAATAAACGGTGTAACAAAAATTGGAAACAACATTGGGATACATGTATACCTATATTAACGCCCTCGGTTAGTACGGAAGCTCGGATACTCGGGACTCGGTTAACAGGGACTCTACTGTATGATGGAACATATGTATATCAACACACATACATTAATATTAAGTTATTTTTCATAAAAAAAATCAGTAATTATGTTATTTTAGATTACTTGAAAAGCAAAGTATATTTACACATATTTATGTATATTGTCCAACACACTTACAAGGGAACACCGGCAGGTGTAAATTCCCGATTTCGAGAAAATTTTACAGACTGAAAGAGTACCTTAAAATAAGAAGCACGTATTTTTTTAGCGTCCCAATCGGCCAATTTTGGGCCCCAACCCCGTCCAAAGTTTGAGCAATTTTTCAATTTTTACTAATATCTCCAATATTATAACCGATATTAAAAGATTCTTTTAACAAAGTTTACAGCATATTACATGGTCTTAAAGACTGTGTAACCTGTACTTGTAAAATGCTAGTGATGTGGGGCGGGGTACCTCATACCTATATTTTTCATAATTTTGTTGTTTCTTTTTCATCAAAAATACCTCGCTTTTGTGTGGAACACGATGATGTATGATAAATTTGAGAAGTAGTAGTAAATTATTAATAATAAATATGTATACAGGGTTTCCACTGCCGAGCGGGACATAGGGAAAATACATAAAATCGGTTTTCGCTGAATATTATCTATACTTCATCGAAATTTAAGTGCCGCATATTATAACTGGGCAAACAATAAACATTTCCACAATCATAGTACAAAGAAAGTCATTTTAATAAAGCCAGAAAATTATTATTTTTAAATCTATTGCACGTAAATTTCTAATGAGGCTTTTTAACATGTGAGATGCTGCAAGCGGCCGTGGCTTTATTAAGAGTCAAGTTCAGTCCTGTTTTCCTTAAAAATCATAGAAAAAAAATGAAAAAAATTGTGTAAGTTTTAGATTTTCTAGTAAAAGTATTCGCAAATTTTGAACAAAATTGTTAGAGCCGTTTAGCTGTAATTGCATTTTCTTATCCAAAATTCCATTTATTTAGCTAACGGTTCAAACGATTTTATTCAAAAATGTATGAGATATTAAGATTATAATGTAGATAATACTCAATTTTTTTCATTATTTTTTTATGAACAGAAACTTCAGAATTAAATCTGGAAAGTTGTTCCATTACTTCTTATGGAGTTAAAGCAGTGACGACAACCTCTACGTTTGCTAGTAGTTTCGCTTCTTCTTACATAGATGGCACTATGACGAAATCGTACGTCGAAGACAGAATGCGATACAGATATTGCAACAAATAATGGACCGGTTGCAGTTAGAACAAAATCGCTAATGGACATGCGCGGCGGGAACTAAATCACGCCCATTTTTTCAAATATTTAGTTACTTATCCTGAACTACGAAAATTCCCCATGTCACATCTGATTCACATCGTCCGCGTCCAGACTGCTACCAACTTCGTAACTTCAAATAATCTAGGCGCATAACAGTCACCATGGTTACCGCGCATAAGCAAAGAACATTTTATAAATGAAATCGGTGCATCGCCGGATCTGATATCTAGCTAGACAAAACTAATAAGTTGTATCTTGTATTTATCGCACTCTTTCGAACTCACAGATTAAACATAAGAAAATCATAACGATATTTTGCGTTTGCAATTGATATTTGATATTGAGAAAGAAGTGAAGTTACTATTAGCTTTGTTTAGTAAGTACGCTTCTAATACTTCCAACGATTGGAAACGGCTGCAAGAAGAAAGCTATTGTAAGAATGCCGTTTTATCCACGAAAGGTGAACATGACGGGTGCTCATTTACATCCGACGCATAAAATGTAAGTTTGTTTATTCCGCCAGACAATATTCTCCACAAGATGATGCAGAGAAAATTAAGAGCTTTTATCTCCGCCTCGACAAAAATAGCAAAAACTTGAGTCTGGATCGTAAGCATAACTACTATTACCAGATTCAAGGGCAGCTCTTTATTTCTCAACAAAAACTATGTGATTTTATAGTCTGGACTCCAAAAGGAACTCATATTGAAACAATAAACATTGATCACGACTTCATACAACGAACTATGCTTCCAAAATTAATTAACTTCTACTGGAAATATTTGGGCCAGAATTAGTAGACAGCCGACATGTCCTACTCTAAAAACTTTTCTTGTTACACTTTATATTTTTCTGTTGATGTTTATTTACCGCAAAGAGAAACTTTCCTCCACATTTCGATCTACTTTGTGATTATGAAGCAATTTGTAATTCTTTTACTACAAAGACAGAATGGATTGTGTACCGACATAAGTAAAGATAAAATTTTGAGACTTTTTATTCTTATGTATACTTGTTTTTCATGAGTAATATAACAAGTGACGAAGATTTTCCGATAAAATTGATTTGGATAATTTGCAAGTGCCTGCCTTCGGGCTCGTGAAATTATTTAAGATCAACAAGCACGAACAAATTATCCAAATCAATTTTATCAGAGAAAAATCTTGGTCACGCGTTGTATTTAAAAAGACTATATCACAAATTTCGTAATTTACTGTCTTCGGTTGTGTTCATTTTGCCATGTATTTGGCTGGTAACTAAGGAAATGAGGTAGTACTCCATTAGCATTGATAAAACCACGAGTGATTTTATCACTTATTAAAATCCACACGTGATTTTTTCGCTATAATATGAATGTCATTGGCTGTTGCTACGGAATTCCAACTGTGTGATTGGTTGACAGAAATGTGAGTGATATAGTCAAAGAAATATCGTAATTCGGAAGTAATACTGCCAGATGCCACGAATTTGTGATTTACATTTTCGCTATCTACCAACATATGGCCAAAGCTGTAAGTAAGGTGCTTTACCAAGCGTACAGTTCTTCGTTTTCGTAAACTACACTACCGTCCCCTACTGGCAGCGAATTCTACTACTTCGCACTGAACTTGCCTCTTAAAATGGTTTTCTTTGTACTTCGATTGTGGAAATGTTCATTGTTGGCCCAGTTATAATATGCGACACTTAAATTTCGATGAAGTATAGATAATATTCACAGAAAACCGATTTTATGTATTCTCCTTATGTCCCGCTCTGCCGTGGAAACCCTGTATGTATATACTGATATAATCGATAATTTGCATTACTTTAAGATTGCAAACAAAAAGGTTCTTACAAATGTATAGATAATATAAGTGATAATGAGTTTGATTATAGGTATATAACAGTCAATACGCTAATTATAGTGATTATATATAAAAGACACATGTGGCATGTCACGTAAGCCACTGAAGAAGATGTATGTAAGACTGATATTCGAACTAAGAGTATTGGAAGTTGTTTTTCGTGCAGTGTAGATTGGTATAGTTTGGTACAATGGCAGTCATAAATATTTCAAATGTGTTGAACATACTACTTGCAACATCTCAAATCGCTAATATCGCAATAATTCCTTTGACACCACAAGAAACGGAGCTAGATGATGCCCTGAAAAATATAATTGTCTGCTCTACAAGACGCCATATTGTCCTTTGATAATGTTGTGGGATTGGAGTTTGAAGAATCATCAGAACCGCACAACCTCCAATTTGTGTAAGAAACATAAGGAAATGAAGAAGACAATTATGACAATATAGCATGTGTTCATGAGAAAGGCTGCAGTGTTGTAGACCTGTATTACAAAACAAAAGCTTTGGATAGTGTCAGCCATAGATTCAAAAAATTAAAATCGCTAAACCAGTTGTACAGATGGGAAAAAAGGTATTAATAACGGCGACACCCACACGGATAAACTATGGTCTATTTCTGAATATGTTCTAACAAAATTTGAAAATAATATTGTCGACGGGAAAATAATTCATGACTTGGATACGAGGAAGAAAAATAATTAATTATTTTTCATCACAACTCCTGGTAATAAAATGGATTACTACTTGCCCCAATTATTATTATTTAATTGTTCACTACTTCTCAAATTTATTATGCATCATCAAAAATTGCACAAACTTTGTAGGAGACTTTATTTTTTGCGGTAGTATCGGCATTCTGTCATAACGCTTTGCGTAGTACATTAACATGACTATTATATATAATCAAGTAATTACTGTATATCTACATCATAATATACAAACGTATAGTCCATATTTGACCCAGATATGTCCACAGGTTAATATCGCGTTCTTGCTTTGTATTATTAATTTATGTGTGTACAGGTAATAGTCTCTCCCTATAATACCGATAAAGATTTTCACTTACCACAATAGAATTTAATTATGAGTTTTTAATCTTTCAGTCGTTGAAGTTAATTACATACTATATAATTTAGTATGTAGTCTGAAGTGTATATACTTGTATACAGATGCAGAATGATGGATACACAATGCTGGAATAATTCAGTTTCAGTAAACACGAATCCTTTGCATCAAAGTAAAAAGTACCTAGATCGATATCTATTATCAAAAACAGGTTACTGACGTAAGTTGTTTTTGATGATGTGATGTAAAAGTGCTGTAATTAATTTATTTGGGATCTTACTGAAAAATGTTGGTAAAACAGGTTTAAAAAATGTTTCCTAATACAAGCAACCTCCGATAAAATGATAAAAGGTGTATATATATCCAAACCGTCGCCGTCGTGATCAAAAGGAAAGGTACATGTACTTACAATCGGATCAATTTTAGTTCTTCCTTACAGTCATATAATATATATATCATCTCAGTAAATTACAATAAAACTCTCCTACTCGAAATTAAAACCACTACTAAATTAAAAAAAGCGTCTTTAGTATAGTCGATGGAATTAATGTCAAGCTATTAGTCTATGTTTGGACTACCGTTTCTTATGTTTAATTTTTTACTTCCCTATGTACCTACCCCGCGATCACTTTTATCCGATCTGATATGATCATTTGATGCAAGTAATAAGTGTGGTTAGCGTATTCCTGACTGCCCTCGCACTATCCAGAGAGCTAAAAACAGCTTGAATTTTAATAGTAAATACAGCTGTCTTCTGCATATTCTTCCAATTCTGATACCTAAACTGAGTCACTTGCATCCCCTACTACAAAAATTATCAATAATATATTTGGTGGAAGCGCCGGTTATAAAATAATTAATTTTGTAATATAACCGGCAACATTTCCTTTGAGTTACAAATATTAGATATTTTATATAATAGATAACGATTTACATAATTTTGTTACATTGGCATACTTCAGGACTTCAAAAAAGACAATTTTGAATAATCTCCATGTATTTTTTTTTTAGAAATTCACATACTTACTGAACCTACTTTTAATGTACACTAACTTCCTAATTCTACTGTTAATCATGTTTACAGGGTAATGTTATATTGCCTGTAGCATGTTATATAAGTATACTCTGACATTATTTGATAAATTAGCGTCTTCTTCGGCAAACGGAAAGAGAATTTGCCAAATTTATTAGAATGTATAAAACTAAGCAATTTGTTTGATTTTATGTAACAATTCTTAACTCAATGCACACGCTCAAATTTATACAATAATCTAACTCCTAAAAGCAAGTAGAATAATCGATATAAATGTAAATCTAATCTGACGCACAGCAACACTCTGTAACGAACCTCTGTACCCAGAAACAATTTTTATTTAATTGGATTTAAATTTTAAGGAACGAAAATTTATTTTATATTGTTTGCTGTAAATAGTTTTGGAATGACGTGTATATTTATATTTTGGATACCGGTGTATATTTTTCCGGGAGACGTCAGGCAACACAAACGGGCCATCCGACTATATAAACGCCGCATTTTTCAACATTAAGATAATTCCTTTTCCTGTTCCGACCTGTTGGGGCCGATGCAGTTGGCTAACAGGTATTTCTAGGTGAAGCGGCCGAAAAGTTGGCGTTCACCATCCTGTCCGAACTGCTGAAGCCGAGAAGTTGGCTAGCAAGTATCCTGGGTGAAGCGGCCGAAAAGTTGGCGTTCACCATCCTGTCCGACCTGCTGAAGCCGAGAAGTTGGCTAGCAAGTATCCTGGGTGAAGCGGCCGAAAAATTGGCGTTCACCATTTCGTCTGACTTGCCGAAGCCAAGAAAATTGGCCAGCAGGTATCTGTCCGTTCACAACACCGATATCAAAGACATTTATTCTTTTACTTATTTTGCTATTACATACCTGTATATATTTTGCCTGATTATTATTTTACATATCCGCACGTCAATTAAATTATTTTCAGTTGTTCACAGCAACTGCCGAAGGACCTGGTATATATCCAACGTAAGATGTATTTCTCACGCTTTCTGTAAATATTATGTATTTGTATAATTTCCGTTGACATAATTGATATTTTCTCTGTACAAACCAACACTTGTTATGCTATATTCGATTATTGCTTTGATTGTTTTTTTCCTGATTACTGGTATCTATCAGCTGGAAAATTTTGTTCATCTGAATTTTAATGTAAATATATGTATATAATGAACCTACCTTTCTTTTATTCCGCTACCCAGAGGTTATAATTTGTTAATTCGACGATACTCACACTTTTATATTTTTCTCGCTCATTAATCTGATTTTGATACATTCGTAAATAAACTTCGTATGTCAAACGTCAAATTGTGATACAGCGGCGCAGGCCGGATCTTCAGTGAACGAATGCGCAAGCGAAATCGATAATATCGATCACCGACAAGCAAATCAACCAGTGGCTTACGGTCCAGAAGTTAATTACTAATTTTTAATTCCCGCCATATTAATAATGAATGGAAAAAGAAAGTAACGTTCCAACTCTTGAATAGTGTTTTCATAAGTAGAATATCATAAGTTGAAAAATATTGTTTTAAACTTGTTTTAATGTCTAAGCTACCGATAGTAGGAGACTCAAAGAATTGAATATTGCCCGACGTTCTACAGTATTTAATAACATTATCTAACACCACGAACCACCAAAGGTATCGTTTCTAGATTAACCATTTACTAACGACGAAAAAACCACACATTCACATACGTTTACAGATACAAATTGAAGTAAATTGATTTATTAATTGTCAGTTCTAATTTAATTTGTTTTCATACTCCTTACGTAAATTTGTTTACTAAATAAAGTATTTAAATTTTAATTATATCTATATTAAAATTAAGTATCGAATTTATAAGAAAAGATAACTGGAGTTTCATAGTTGAGCGGAAGTACAACTGTACTTGTTAGAACGTGAATTCTGAATATAAAATCCAGACAATACTGATCTAGAAATCGCAATGTTTGGAGTTAAGCTTTTGTTGTATGTATGTATGTTATGTATAGTATGTTTATTACTTTATCAGACTGGCAGATATAGGACAGCTATAAAAAGTAATTGTATTAGAGAAAAGATATAAGTAACACTTACAGCTGAGTGGCGTTATTCATTTTTTGTAAAAACAAAATCAGCACAATCTGAGCAAGAGACAACAATATATTTTTGTGTGATATAATAGAAAAGTTTCTCGCAGAAATATTAATAATTTTGCATGCGTAATTTTAATCTATTTCGTCCAACCAACTTCTTATAAATTAAAAAAATTTGCCTTAATTTTTGATGTGCAACCACATTTATAAAAACACCATCTTTAAATGTTGTGTACATTGTTCACGATTTTTTGTCGTGGGAGTTTAATTTTATAGCAATAATAATAATTAACTGATTTCTCACAGATCACGCCCAAGAACAGGAAATACTACATATTTACATAACTTACAAGCGAGTAGTACAAATGGTATTTAACATCATAATACAATCTTAATTTTATTTCCCTTTCAAATGTTGTTAAGTTCCCTTCATGTATCTCTTATAGTTTCTTAGTAAAGTTCAATTTAATGTACTAATTGACCATTATCTGCTAAAAGTTTAGTTATAATGATGTAGCTTTAACATAACAACAACATTATTTTCCTGAGTGACACATTACTTACGTGTCAGTTATACAATCAAGTATGATTAGTCGAGATTCTTTAATTATTTTTTATTTATTACATTATTATTACAAAACAAGAGAGGATTGATATGGTATTGGCGAGTGCGAAGAAAATTGTGTACAGTGTACAGTCAAAAATATCCGGATAAACATTATCCAAATAAGCGTTCCTTTGTGAGTTTGCAGCAAAGGTTTCGGAGGACTGGAAGTGTGGCTTATAAACATCAAGTTTAGCAAAAACGTATTACTGAAAATGAAAGAAATAATTTTACTCTTATTGCATTTATTATCAAAGACAGGATTATACAGGAATAACCACACAATTTCGGAAAAATTTTGAAGGGGCTCAAATTTCAGCCATTTTGCCTACAGTTGCAACAGAAACTACTATATGTAGATTACCATCGACGAGTAGAGTTATGTGTATAGATTCTCGAAAAATTAGGAGATGATGCAGACTTCTTTGACAATTTGCTGTTTTCCGACGAGTCAGCATTCCATAGAAATAGATTGGTAAACATGCATAATTACCATTATTATAGTGAAAAAAACTCCAATCTATTTAGAACTGCTAATCATCAACACACATAGTCTATCACCTTGTGGGGTGAAATTATTGGAACTGATGTGGTCTAACAATAGTTTTTTATTGTTATTTAAATAGGGCAAGCTTCCTTAGATTACAGATGACCTGTACTTTTAGAAAATATTACCATAGCTAGACGGTGCCGATTACTTTTAAATTAATGTTCGGAATTAATTGAATAGGCAAGATCCTCCGACCTAACAAATCCAGATTTTTTTTGCAGGGACATGTCAAAAATATTGTATGCAATATACCACCAATAACATGTGCAAATTGTTGTCATTGTATAACATTTAATACAGTCATTTATTCTCAAAGAATTTATTTATATCTGAAAAATAACGGACATCAATTTGAGTAATATTTAAATCCTTAGCTCTTTTCTTTTGTTATGCTAAGTATATGGTGTAAATACATATGTACTATGCAACATGTCGTTATCTTTATGTTTTGTCTAGTTTCAAATAAATATAAAGCAACCTCCGATGCGTCACTGCCTACTTTTAATTATTCACCATTAATACCTAAATTAGTGATGTTTTTGTTATGTCTAAACTGTAAGGTAACCAAACTTTTAATAGATGATAGTCAGTTGAAACACTAAATTGAATTTTACTAAGAGTATAAGAGAAATTAATTTTCTTTAGATACCAGTTGGCATTTGCAATCTTGCAAACAACACATTTAGTAATACTTCTTGTACAGTGGCCAGCTTTTAAATCGACACCACCGGAAGCTAACGTCGACCTTATCTACTAATAATAATATCTACTATAAATCTTAACTGAAGGTCGCACAACGTAACCCCCTCTACATTGCTATTAAGGTTTAGGAAATTCCGTAACGGTATCGATTATGCTGCTGTCCACTGTACATATTAGCTTTGTTCGCGGACGGCATTCTGAACGTATTCGGGGATGAAAGACCTGCGCACTACAAATATGATCGTTCGCGGTAACAGAATTTTCTCACCAGTGCAGAATATTCTTTGTTCGCGCAATACATTTTACAAATTCCGAAGTAGTCCGTCACATGTTCTGTAGATCCTGAATCAAGGGCAAGAATTTTATATCCTACGCATGCGCTCTAAATTTTGATGTGAAAATACCCCATGTTCTTGCTTTTTTGCTATGGTTAACAGAGTTAAGTTTGAAACAAATTGGTTAAAATTGTTATGAAAGTAAAAACGTACGATATAAAGGAAAGTTTTTTATGTATCGAAATACACATGTTATATTTGTACGAGCTTTAAATCAATTTTAATTGAGTAAAACTTTAGATGTCTGAATATTTCACATCAAGTGATGATGAATTAGAAGAACTTCAGATATTAGAGGTTCCAAAAACTACCAATTTCTTTGAAGAAATTGTACCACAACTCTCAGATCAACATTATTTTGAACATTTTTCGCAAAATACACATAAACAGTATCCGTTTATAAGTCACCAAGGTTAACTTGGAGTATGTCAAAATTTAATTTGTTACAGTGGTGCCAACGTTAACTAATGAATATAACAGAAACTCGTTCGAGTTGTGTTCGCGGAGGAAATTCCTCTCGTGTTCCAAGAGTCGCATGCGCAATACAAAAGTACTGAACATCTTCCAAGTATATCCTGTATCTATTCGGAATCTCTTCCGCGAACAAAGCTATTATAAAATTGGCAGTCTATCTATAAATTTGTTTACAAGGGTGGTAGGTAATAAGCTAGTTTAGCGCAACACCTTAACGACATTAAGGGGACGTTTCCGCGCCTAAATTTTCATCATATCGTTCAAACTGTATTTTATGTCGCAACTGAAACATAGATGGCTCGGCTATATTTCTATACACATCACAAATTTCCGTTTCAATTTAATGACCTTGATTTAATTCCGTACTATAAGTTTATTTGCTTTGTATTTGGATTTACCTGAATAATCAGACTCTCGGTTTATCTTTGTCAGTTGTATTGGATTAGGAAAGGGTAGAGCGAGCAATGAATACATTGGGGTAAAAATTACATCTTCGTTTTCTCGAAAGTTTCCTTACTCCATGTAGTTGTGCATCAGTATCAATGTGGTATATCAATCCGTATTGTACCAAATTGTGTTTCTACTGGTCGCTAGTTGGTTTTTCTAGTCCTGCAAGAATTCGCAAGAGATTTATTTGTTAGCATTTTTATCATTTTTTACTATTATTGTTATTAGTGTAAATAAAAATACCGTATATACAGTAGTAATTCCAGGTTTGTGTATATAGCGGTGTTATATACTTATATAAATATTTTATGCTGCGATAGCTTATCAATTTACTAAAGGTTTTGCTAGCATAAGAATTAGGTACATGCATAGAATAGTGTAGAGTAATTTTTTCAGGATTTGCAGAATGGATAGAAGAGCAAGAAATACATCATTTCGCCAATGTATTCTTTATAAAAACCCTAGACTTTTGAAAATGCAGGCACGACGGGCAAAAAGGAAAATATGATATTCAGTCCTATATATAAATTTTTTGAAATTTCGGTCTAATATATTTAACATTTTCTAGATCTTATAGCTAATAATGGATTAATTCAAATTAAAAAAGTAGATACCTACCTGTACCAGTTTACATATCAATAAAACGTTTGTAGAACAAACAATTCAATTTATTATTATATCAATAATGAAATAGTTCCTAAATTAGAAACATTTTATCAGACTTTTATATTTCCAGAAATAATTAATAAAAAAGCAAGTTGTGTTATTTCTTACCCATAACTAGCCTTTTATGTAAAAATTAAGGTATTTTTATTTAACTTCTTAGGTTTTTAAGTATCCTTATTAACTTATTACTTTCTGTAGTAATCTGTTGCATACTGGTGAAACATATTAAAAATATAATTTAATAACAAAAATACTTTTTTATTTCCTCTAATTTGTTAAACTGTTTAAATTGCAAGTATAGTATAAAACGATAATTTGGTAGAAATAATTTCAATTTGACATAAAACAAAAATTTTTTCAAAAAAAAACGTAAATAGGCCTTAGATTAATAGTAAACCTCAATATTTAGAAATTTAAAATATTTAGAAAATAATTAATAATTTCTCATAAGGTTTTAAATTTTGTTATGGCAATTGAAAATTTTATTAGCTTTGTTCGATTTGGTCTCCTGCTTTATATAGTAAAAGGCACCATCATGCGCCATAAAAATACCCTATTCCATTTGCATTGTCCTAAGAGCGAGTTTCGAATATCACTGCATGCGTCGTGTTGTAAACGTCTAAAAGGAACAAACCCTTTGACATTTAATGAGCGTCATCTGTTGCACAATCGCTGAACTTCATGCATGTACATTTGCCTTCGGCATCAAATTATTGAGCTTTTACTAAAAAAATACCATACATTTTTTAATTACACTATATTTCTAGCTACTGTGTCTTTTTTATGGAACTACATGTATATATCTAGGTTATGATTAAGAGATATCGTTAAAAAAGCCTTACTTCGTCAAGTAATTTTTACTAATTTTTTTATTACAGGTCTTCCAATTTTCTTTTGTTAATCAGCAACTGCCTAATGCAGTTATAGTTTTATAGAAATTATAATAATTTCGATATTCTTGCACGTTTAGAAATCTACTCTAAGAATGAGGAAAATTTAAACTTCCCGCACAACTGTGTAACGTCACCTTAAGTCAGTAAGGAAGCGTCTACCGTTTTTGCTATATTTATAAGCAATCATAGGTATCATCACGTCGCAACGTGAAAGCTACTGACGTAAGCTGTTTAAAATAAAAGTTAATGCTTTGAATCAATAATCTTAATACCGTGGTGAATGGTTTTGTTCGATTAAAACTAGAATAAAAACTATACCATCGTTATTTTGAGTGGAATGGATACTATGAATTTCATATAACTCTTTACTAGTGTATACCATCTTTGTCTTACTTTCAATCCAATAACTTTAAATATGGTTTAAATTTCATAACTTAGACGAAGTTTCTAAGTATAGAACAAATTGTTAATCTATTTCTGCGAAATGTTAAAAGTGTCAATTTCCATATGCATAACTGCTCGTGTAATTGCAATTGTGTTACGTTATGTAAGATATTAAATCCATTAAATACGTTTTATATCTACTAAGACTTAACTTACTTTGTTGTATCGAAATAACTTCAGCATACTTATCACTTAAATCTTATAATACTGCTACGTAATGTACGCTAAAATATGAAAAGAAGAATGCCTCATAACTCGATATTTCTCTTTTCATGATTAGCATAACCGAAGTATAGTTTAACGACTTTGTTAAGGACATTTAAGTGACTCATTTATTTTGAAATACCCGGTTCACTTTGACGCTTTTGCATATCACCAACGCTTAAAACGAGTAGACGAACAATATCGTGCTCGATTAATGAATATTACAGCACCCATTTAGCTTGATATACTTAATATTTACAAACTGCAAATTGCTACTTGATTTGAATGACTAAACACTTCAGGATAGTATTAATACTTAAATGCTTTGTGAGTTAGTACAGTCGCATTTCCAATTAGCAAGTTACATGTTAAACGCTCAACATATCTAACAATAATTTATCGGAAACCAAACGCGCCTGCGCATCGAACTCCCTAAACAATCAAGAGAACACGGACCTAGAAGCGCGAGCGCCCAGGGATGCCATCGGAATGAACTAATGACAAAGGATTCCGTGTACATACATCTGTTATATATTTACCACCTACATGAATATGTTATTTGTTAATTGTATGGAGGAATTCTACGTAAATGTAGATATAATTGTAAGTCGTACCTACATTAGTACTGTCAATCTCATATAATTTTCTAGAATTAACTTCAACAAACCAAAGTTATACGTAACGTACCATTTAGAGGCACACTATGGGATTCGTAGAGAGCGTTAACACTGTCTATTCGAATTCCTCATACTTCGACAACGCCGTACCAATTATACTAGCTGTTAATGGTGATTTCACAGACGCCATCATACTACCCTGTAATAATGAATAAAGTTGCAAACGTTCGCTCAGTTGCGCGTTGCAATGTCACAAGCGCATACTTTGTGGGACAGCGGTACAATAAATACCGCAATACGATACCAATAAATACTTTATGTTATTATTGTTGTTAAACACTTACATACGAGAGAAGTATTAATAATTTAGAGTTAGATCTCTACATTATTTTCATTAAATATTTGTTGTAGTGTACAAACGTTCTTGTATAGAGAGACACCATTCGATCTATACTGATGCATTAATTGCGTAGTAAAAATGTTCTTTTAACTGAGCTAACATATCTGTGTGTACATATTGAAAGCAATCGCTTTGATTCCGACAGGATCTATATATGATACACTAAATAAATTACATTAGTACCATCGTATTTTAGGTATGAGACTTGTCCGATAAATTTATTTACAGTATCTGCGCATATCACCCTGCTATGTATTTGTTGTGCACTGATATTTACGCTATAGTGCAATAGCAAATGATGATCCTTATCAACCCAATAAAAACTTATACGAACTAAACATATGTACTACTTTATTATTTTATAAGGCCGGATCTACGTCAGTGATGGTTTTGACTTGTCGGAAATACTCCAACAATCTTCAGTCCGCACAAACTTACCCTTCTATGCAGCGTTTTCAGTCTCCAGATACACACAGTTAATGAGTTCGTTAAATATTTGCGGCATTAGCTACATATGTCTCAACAGTTTCTTCATATAACAGGGTTCGCCATATTGTATAAATATTTACGTATGTAGAAAACGATGTTCTACATCTAATTAAGCTAATTTTATTATTTAGTTTTGATTTAATGCTGTTTGAAATGAATGAATTGTATACGCGAATTTTATCACGCAGTACCTAATGCTACTTTGTTTTGCAAAGTTCTCTCTAGGTAATTTCTATTAAGCGTATTTACTTCAGAAATAGCAAAATGATTTATTATCTAATAAATTTTGCCATAGATGATACATAATCACTGATAATTCTCAATGAAATATAAATTATTTATCATAATCATCTATCAAATACTAAATCTGGAAATACAATGCCAATCACGAGGTATAAGCTTGGGCCGAAGAACGACAGCTAACTGAAGATATCCTGGTAAACTACTTAGACTTTCTCGATGCGCACACTACTTACCGACTACTCGCATTGCCAACTTTAGTCACTATAATAAACTTCATACATATGTAGGAATCAATAATGTTCATTTTATTGGAATAAAACAAAAATCAGTCCAAGTGATAATTAATATAGCTCCCCAAAAAATGTAGTCAAGCCCAGTGGCAGCTCCTGAGTAATATACAGAGAGGTTGACAATGTCTACGCACTCCTTAATCTTCCACGTGGATGCAGATTTTATTCCATCGTTTTAAAAAGTAGCTTATAAAAATAGAGGTTTACCGATTCAGTAGTGTGTGACGGTTACGATTAGGATTTACTTTTATACAGTAGTGCCACGTCCAATTCAAATTTAAAATTGATCAACCCTTTAAAAACTCCAGGATTTAAGAAATTATCTTTTGCGTGATGCTAACTCAAATGCCTCACAAAATTACACAAACAATTGTTTATACAATATTGCTTCTTTAAGTGTTGTCCAACTATTGTCGAATATCTAATTCTCCCAATATTTTGGTAATACTATTGCGCACCATAACTGAATCTGATGTTTTGCACTATTAAGCATTAATATTTTGTTCCGTTTTTTATAAACAAACCAAAAATAGAACCTCCCAGTATTTTTCACACTTATCAATTAAAACACTGATTACAACGACAAAGAAGAACTATATCTTTTATAAATAAATACAATCTGTGGCGTATTGCTTAGTTCACGGAATGAAAACGGCAAAATCCAAAATAATCGCCGTTCCATTAACTGTTGGCACGGGTCAATTTAGAAGATTAAATTATTTCGTAAGTTGTCTAAATTTCACCTTTTCCGAATAATACGAGTTGTAGAATACTGCTTTGCTCCTTTCTAGAACTGGTCGAATTACGGTCCCTATATACAATACAGAATAGAATACAGATGTGGCTCGCTATTTTTCCGATGAAATAACACAATTCCCTCTAAGCATATTTTATGTATGTACAGTGTCTTGCAGAATCTTAATATGAATAAATTTTGCTTTGCTTATCGAAATGCACATTGAAGTGAAAGGAAATTTTATTATAGTCTTACTAGTTTTTCTTACAGTTTACATTATTTCAACTAGTACCTAATAACTACCAATTATTATCAACATAACGAAGATCAAACTTAAAACAATTTTAGTGATTACATACTTTGCTTTTAAATTCGCTGGGTATATATTTTTCGTAATTCCTGAAGCAGGAAAGAAAAACTGAAAACAACAAAAATGGTGCAGGATTAGTAATGAACACAACATTGTGAATAAGGCAAAGAGGGTGAAACGAAAGGAAACATCCCTGTAAAAAATAATTCCATACCAGCAGTTCGCAGTGATTTTGATTTTAATTAATTTTTATTATACCTATTCCTTCCCTTGCCATTTCCGAAATACAAAATACGGCTTCAGCTCACTTCATCTTCGATTATTTCCCGTTCGCCGCTTCCTTCTATCATAACATTTATGCTAATAGATTTATCAAGAACGGCCTACCAACTGGAGTTCATTTTTACGGGGGAAAGATTAAAATTACTTATCTCATATCCCCCAAGAACGCTTGCTAGCTGGAAGTGTAAAATCAATTTAAATGTGCCGCATACACCTAGCGATTGCCTGCTCTTCGTTTCTCTTTATTAAATAAATCCCCCTTTTCACGAAAATTGGCTTAATAGTCAAGACAACAGAAGCAATTCTAAATCGTACGGCGGTAAATTAAAAATCCCCTTCGGCATTAAGAAATTACCTTGTAATAAAAACAATTGCAGATTTACAGCACATTTCTATACTGTGTTCTTCTTTTTTACGTTAGTAAATTCTAAAATATAATTTACTATCATATGGTATCTATCTGTTCCTACAAGTAGCTAACGAATCTAACTGTATATTACCGTAGTAAGTAACATGTAACGTTTTTAAAACGTTATAACAAAGTTCTCTGAGGCGTTATTAAAAACGTTAGCGTGACGTTTTCGCAAAATTTTAACATCACAAGAATAAAACCTTATAATTTAACGTTACATAAAGGTTACAGTTTAACGTTCTGTAAACATTACACTTTTGTATTTATTAACGTTTTGTAGAGTTGATACTAAAAAATAATAAAGGAAGGCTATGCTTCTGTCTTTTCACATGACTAACTCCACTAAGCCTTGACGAGTACGCTGACTTTTGATACCCTTTCTTTTGAACTAATTTAATCACAAAAGCTCCGTATTTTCAAAACAGCGAGTAGTACCATACGCATTGGAAAATACGTACACGAGACACACCGCAGGTTGTAAAGAGTGTTTAAGAATTAGTGACAAAGCCAAACACATAAAACTAAACTAATTAAAAAAGTCATTTCTTTAATATGCAACATCCTGTATCTTTATGTATTTGGATGCAGATGTAACTTTTGCATCAATATCTGTAGGTTTCCCTATACCTATTATTAGTCGTTTCTTTGTTTTTTTTAGTATGGTGGGTGCTTAGTTGCAGTGACTTCGTCAGCTGTATTACTTGTCTAGCTATCACTGCAACTCTTGCGGTGTAGTTTGGTGTGTGTAAGTTGTGTTCAAATGGCTTTGTGACAGCATCATATCGCCTTTTATGATGCCGCGGTGTTAATCATTTTGCTCCCAACAGCGAATGGCAAGTCGATCCGGGATTAAACTCTCTGAAAAAATGTCACCGTCCCTCCAGAGAATTGAACCCCGGCACCTATCGTCCTCTCACAACGATAGTCAGCCGCCTAACCACTGCGGCCATCAACTCGTTTGTTATTAACGCTTTTAATCAAGTAGGTAACACTTAAAATTGCGGAAATTTATACATACTTTAACAAAACGAACTTAATGATTGTATTCACACATTAATCAGATTATTTTGATGAAAAATAAACCAAAAAAAGCTAAGAAATAAACAAACTCACGCATTCTGTTCAAGATACTTTATAATCCTTAATTTGCCTTCGCTTAATGCTATTCTTATTTCGCACAGTGCTTATATCTTATACCTTTTGTTCGCCACCAGACTCGTGCAGAAACATCATAGAATGCAATTACAAGGTTTGCTTCGAAGCGTTCAAAGTTTCCTTGTAAGGAAGCATTTTACGAAGTTTATGCAACACCCTGGGGACGAACGAAAAAAAAGTCGAATATTGTGAAACGATTTTACTGAAAATTCAAGAGGAGGAGAGGTACGCCCATGAAATATAAGACGAAAGAAGTGTTAATTTAGTATATACACATTTTTAAATTGTATTTAAGGAAAAAAAAATGGTTATCTTTTAGCTTTACATTGCCTATGAACTGCAGCAATTCGGAAACAAAACTGCCCATGCTTTAACATAACAAAAATACGAGTTCTCCATTCACAATAAACTTGTATGTTATATTATATGTATGGAATATACCGTGTATCCATAAAATATATGACTTCCTATTCCATTATTCATGGTTGAGTTCTGAAAATTCATCGGAAGGATCATGAGAGTATTTAAATTCGCTTGTTGCGTATGCAACACATGCGCAACGCATTGCATACAGGAGTCACCATTCACCGTATTTAGACTCAGAAAATGAAGTATCTCTAACATAACTTTATTTCACTAAGTAACTACTGAAAATGAAAGATATACGTCTAGATACAGCAGTAATCGAATGCAAAACAGAAGTCAAATATCTAGGAATAACCCTGGACAAAAAACTTCTGTGGAACAAGCATATCGAACTGACTGTGAATAAAGCAACAAGAGCTTTAATGATATGCCGGAATTTAGCAGGCAAAACGTGGGGTTGTAACCCAAATATACTGCGATGGCTGTATACTAGTATAGTAAGACCTATGGTAACATACGGGGCAATAACCTGGTTCCAAAAGGTCACACACGTCACAACCAAGAATATCCTTGGCAAGCTGCAAAGGTTAGCATGTGTATGCATTACCGGAGCAATGGGAACCTGCCCAACCGCTGCCCTAGAGGTCATCCTAGACCTCACACCTCTATATCTAGTAGTGGAGGGAGTGGCCCGTGCGGCAGTGTACCGACTAGCCAGGGCACGGACGGGAGGGGGCGAGACTTTATGCCAAGGAGCTTTGTCATCCATTGCAGGACTCTCCCCACTTTCGGATCTGCCAAGCGACGAAATGGTTAGGAAATACAGCTTCGAAAAGAACTTTTCAACGAAGTTGAGCAACAAGAGAGAGTGGGAGGGAGAATCCTCCACCTTCTCTCTAAAAGAAAACACCATCAAATGGTACACGGATGGGTCCAAAACTGAAAAAGGAACAGGTGTAGGGGTATTCGGGCCAGGAACCAAATACTCAGAGCCGATGGGAATATACCCCAGTGTCTTCCAGGCAGAGATTAATGCGATTGGAAGATGTGCTCAGGTGAATCTTGACAGGAACTATCGGAAGGAGAATATTGCAATCTTCTCCGACAGTCAGGCAGCCTTATTGGCGCTGAGTTCTAACACCATCAGCTCCAAGTTAGTTTGGGAATGCCGGGATAAACTAAACAACCTGGGCAAAGAAAACAAAGTTGCATTGTGCTGGGTACCAGGGCACACAACATAACAAAAATACGAGTTCTCCATTCACAATAAACTTGTATGTTATATTATATGTATGGAATATACCGTGTATCCATAAAATATATGACTTCCTATTCCATTATTCATGGTTGAGTTCTGAAAATTCATCGGAAGGATCATGAGAGTATTTAAATTCGCTTGTTGCGTATGCAACACATGCGCAACGCATTGCATACAGGAGTCACCATTCACCGTATTTAGACTCAGAAAATGAAGTATCTCTAACATAACTTTATTTCACTAAGAAACTCAAATGCTGGAAGATTAGTTGTCTAAAGACAGAGAAAACAATCTTCTCTGAAAAAAATAACACAAAAAAACGCCCAAAACCACTCCATGAATCCGATAACAACAAAACTTAATTCCTCGAATACTTTTTGCGGAAATGATTAACATTTCATGGCCTCTCTAACATCTATTACGTTAATTTCTTCACTGGATCTCTTGGTGCAAAAGTAGAACATTAAACACTTCAACCCACTAAACACCAAAAACTTTTAACTAAACACCGACGCGTTTCAACAGCAACGCTATCATTATCAAGGCGATAATAATACAGTTTTATTATCGCCTTGATATCATTGCTGTTGAAACGCGTCGGTGTTTATTTAAAAGTTTTTGGTGTTTAGTGGGTTGAAGTGTTTAGTGATCTATTACGTTATTGTAAAATGCATAAAAAACAAAACCGACGCAACGTGACGTTACCGAGAAACCGAATAGTAGAAATCAAATAACGAAAATAAAATAACAATAAACAGACCCAAAAAAGACGTTACCAAAATGCTACGAGCACAGATAGACTCACTTCTTCTTATATCCCAACCCAATTTAAATATTTATGCTACGATTTACCTTTTCCAATAAGATTTTACTAGAGGACTATTGTAATATGATGCGTATAAATCATTTCCGTTACAAAATTGTTAAAACAGTAATACTATTTTTTTTCTTTATTGTATCATTTCTTGGTCTACATAAATGCATTGCACGTGTAAAATAAGTGTTGTCATCACATATCAAAGACACACAGGTTATTACACCTTGTAGGTAAATGAATTGCGGATGTATTAGATCATATTTTCGCTGACGAATGTCCGTATGTCCGCAGCGTATAGTAATAGTATTTTTCTATTTTTTTTGTATTAGTTGTAAGTGTAACCTCTGTAAAAGACACATGTACGGAGGGTCTCAATTGCTAACTTAAATAAAGTTTAAGGTTTTCTATATTTTATAAAAGTGATGTGTTCAATTTAAAAACACCTACCCACGTCCCGCAAAGGATATCACATGGCGATCCTGCCGAAAAAACGAATTTTTCTTTTTGGGTAAAAGATAAGAAAATAAGCAATTTTAAGAAACAGTAGAACCATGGGTACAAATCAATCGAAGAAAGAGGAGGAGATAATAATAGCTCAAACAGGAAACAGTGGTGAAACTACAGGGTTACACCAAATAAAATTGACCATATGGGAGGTTATCGGTCTCTTACTTTTCGTCATGGGTCTAGGAGCAGTAGGATATTTTTTATGGCGACGCTGCAGAAATTCTACAAAGAAGCAAATAAGAAGAGAAATAAGCAAGAGTCATGAACTTATAGCCCTCGGAATGAATGCGAAGACCAGTGTTTAGTGCAGTTACCTAAGTTTCAAAGCTAGTAACAATGTTAATCAACAGAAGACTTATACGTAAATGGGAGTGTTAGAAGATTTTAAGGCATTATACGAGGACATAAAGGTATTTAGAACCAATATTACTAAAGACAACCAAGAGCGTAGGAAAAATTTAGAATTAACACAAAAGAAACTTATAGAATTAAAGCAGTTTGTAACGGAAATGATTTATACGCATCATATTACATATATTAGTTTGTAACGGCATCAAATAGTTTAAGAACACAAGCTAGTTTAGATATAAGTAATTTACATTTAACTAATGAAATTAAAATTTATGTTAAGCAAATAGAAAGTCTTATTAATGACACAAATAATATTCTAAAAGATAGGCTAGAATCGCATTCAAACATGGAATCCTTTAGTTTAAAAACAGCGGGGTCTTTATTGCCATCTATGGATGGAAATGAAGACACGACAAAAAAACTAGTAGACTCGATACTTTTTTATGAAAGCCTATTAAAAAATGATGATAAGAAACATTTAGTTAACTATGTTTTGAAAACTCGCCTCTCTGAGAATGCGAAAATTAGATTAAAGAAGGAGTACGATTCGATTAAAGATTTAGTTAAAGATATCCAAGATAATTTCATATCTAAAAAATCTGCTACTACTCTTTTCAATCAATTACACCAAGCACGACAGCATGAAAAATCAATAAGTCAATTTGGAAACGAAATAGACCAATTACTAAGTGATCTGACACTGGCACAGGCCGGTAATGATCAAACATTGTTAACAACTTTACGCCCAGTAAATGAAAAAATAGCGATCAACTCTTTTTGTAATGGTGTTAAAAACCATGAGATGAGGACAATTTTAAAAGCTAGAAATGTAGGAAGTTTGAAAGATGCTATAGCTGTAGCCCTCGATGAAGAACGGAATAAACCTTCTTCATCGAATGTTTTTTATTTCCATAACAAACGCGGACAGGTTAACCGAGGTTTTACAAATAATCATCATACAACAAGAAATCGAATGTTTTCATCATCATCTCGCAATTATCGAGGTAATAATTGTTCTCGAAATAATTTTAGAAACCCTTCTAATAATTCAGATATCTCAAACCGCAATACAAATTATCATGCAATTTCTAATCGCGGACGAACTAACGTAAGATCGGGTCGAACTCGAGGAAATGACCGAGGACGGGGACGACGCGCGGCCAGGCAGTTTACGCCGCGACCGAAGAAAAACCGCGAGAAGAAAATCGGTTTTTTCGTGAACAATCAGAGCACACCCAATAAAATTATTACTTTAAGTATGAATGGTATGAATTGCATACGGTTCAATTACGGAAACACTAAATTACTATTTCTTTTAGGCACAGGAGCTTCAGTCAGTATTCTTTTTTCAAAATCATTAACAGGAAACGAATGTATTAATAAAAATAAAAAGATGACACTCAACGGTATTTCGGGTTCCACAAAAACTATTGGGGAAATTAATATTACTTTAAATGTAGAGCATATTGAAATAAATCACAATTTCTTAGTTATGGATGATATAAGGCATGAAATACACGGAATTTTGGGTTCTGACTTCTTTTCAAAATATAATGCTATTATAGATTTTCGAAATTCTTCGCTTTCGTTTCGGATTAATAAACAACAACTTATACTACCACTAGAATCTAATTTCAATGCATGTACAATTATTCCACCCCGGTGCGAAATTGTTAAATATTTTTGGGTAGATGATGAATGCGATTGTGTTGTTCTATCAAGCGAAATAACTGAAGGCGTTTTCACGGCAAGTATTATTGCACGCCCAGTGTCACACATTATCCCTGTACGAATTTTAAATACAAAAGATGAAGAAATAAAAATTAAAAATTTTAGACCTGTTACACAAAAGTTAACTGACTTTGAGTCATATAAATTTGATAAAAATGAATTATCGTTAGATAGGGTAAATAAAGTATTAGATTTAATAAATGTAGGGAATTTAAATAAAGAAGAAAGAAATTCAATCCACAGAATATGTGCCAAGTATGCTGATATTTTCTTATTAGAAAATGACCCAGTTACCGTAACGAACATCATTAAGGAAACAATAACATTAAAGAAAGATGTACGCCCAGTATACGTAAAACCTTATAGACTACCGCATAGTCAAAAAAACGAGATAGATAGACAAGTGTCGAAAATGCTAGCAGACGGCATTATAGAAGAAACTAAGTCAAATTGGTCTTCACCACTACTACTTGTACCAAAAAAGGCACTTCCGGCAGCTCCCGGTCAAGGGTGGTAATTGACTATCGTTTGGTAAATAAACAATTAGAAGATGATCGTTTCCCTCTGCCAAATATTACAGAGATTTTAGATTCGCTGTCAGGGGCATTTTATTTTTCTCATTTAGATCTTTCCCAGGGATACTATCAGGTTGAGTTAGATCCTTCTTGCAGAAAATATACAGCTTTTACTACAGGTAAATCACAATATCAAATGACCAGATTACCAATGGGACTGAAGACAAGCCCGAGTGCGTTTTCAAGAGTCATGACGATAGCTATGTCAGGCTTAAACTACGAATCCTGTTTTGTCTACCTTGACGATTTAATTGTATTTGGCAATAACCTACAAAATCATAATAAAAATTTAGTAAAAGTAATGAACCGACTTCGGCAAGTTAATCTAAAATTAAATCCAGCTAAATGCCAGTTTCTTAAAGATCGTTTACTTTATCTAGGACACGAAATTAGTTCATCTGGTGTTTTTCCCGATAAAAGTAAAATTGCTGCTATTTTAAATTATCCAATTCCCAAAAATGCAAACGAGTGTAAGAAATTTGTTGCATTCATTAATTATTATCGTAAATTTATTCCAAATTTCGCAAAAATTGCTTATCCTTTAAACAAATTGTCTAGGAAGTCAGTTGTTTTTAAGTGGGATGAAAACTGTCAAAAGTCTTTCGATGAACTTAAAGAAGCTCTAATAAATCCACCTGTTCTAGAATATCCGGATTTTTCACCATCAAACACTTTTAAATTAACAACAGATGCTTCAGGTTACGCGATTGGTGCGGTACTTTCAAATTCTAATAATAAACCAATTGCATATGCGAGCAGAGCTCTTAATCCTGCAGAAATTAAATATCCCATAACACATAAAGAACTTTTAAGTATAACGTGGGCAGTAAATCATTTCAGACCATATTTATATGGACGTAAATTCGAGATCTATACAGACCATCGCCCTTTGATATATTTATTCGGTATGAATAATCCTTCATCACGATTAACGAAATTTAGATTAATATTAGAAGAATATGATTTTACTATTCACTATGTGAAAGGAAACGACAATGCAGTAGCTGATGCATTATCTAGAGTAAAAATAGACTCCAATGATCTTAAAGAAATGTCAAGTAATATTTTTGCCATCACTAGGTCTATGGGAAAACAACAATTAAATAGTCATTCTGAATCACAGGAAAACTTTAGTAATGAAAACAACGATCGGACTGGCCAACCGAGAATTGTAGAACTACTAAAACGACCTATAGATTCCGTAGAACTTAGGCAGTTAAATGAAAATCATTTAAATAAAAGAAATAATGCAAATATAGTAAAAACGGGAAATATAGTATATGACGTAAAATCGCAAATACCGTAAAACGGGGTAAATCGGGTCGGCGTGGGGAATAGGGTCAAAACTTCAATATTTTGTATTATGATGGATAACTTCTACAAACGGGTCAGAATGGTCTTTAGCATTTGTCACTGTATCCACAGAACACTATTAAACCGATTGAGAGTGCGTTCAAGCAAATTAGGTTGGCAGTCCCGAAACAGCTGAGCTAACCTCGAAACAGTAATAGCCCGTGAAAAAAGTAGCCTCCGAAAACTTCATCTGCTGCCAGTAAGTGTTTTGTTATTTTTTCAAATTATTGTTAGCATAGAAACTATTAACCCGTTATACAGTTGTAACGCACAAAATAACTGAACATAAGTTCCACTTGTTACTATTATATGACAAAATTCATTTTGGGTACCAAGATTCTAAAAGTGCAGGTGAATAGGGTCAGCATGACACGCATTTATAAAAGTGATCCACATGGAAAACAGTATAAGAAAATTAGTGTTTCCGTAATGGAAACCGCAAAACGGGCAGTACTAGTGAATAAAATGAGTATACGAGGTGCGGCCAAAAAGTGTAATATTCCGTACAGCGTATTGCAACGACATATAAAAAACAAAAATTTAAAACAACAGGGAGGTCAGACAGTGTTAACTCCACAAGAAGAAGCTTCAATAACAGAGCGTCTAAAGATTTGTGCAGAATGGGGTTACCCCTTAAACTTAATGGGGCTACGTCTTATTATTAAAACATATTTGGATTCGCAAGGCAGAACTATCAAAATTTTTAAAGAAAATATGCCTGGAAGAGAGTTTGCCGAGGGTTTTCTTAAGAGGCATAAGGAGCAAATTGCTGAACGGTTCTGTCAAAACATAAAACGTTCGAGGGCAGCTACTTCACCACAAATTATCAATGATTATTTTGACAATTTAGAGGACTCAATCAGAGATATTCCTCCTTCACATATAATAAACTATGACGAGACAAACTTATGCAATGATCCAGGTCGTAGTAAAATTATCACAAAACGTGGCTGCAAATATCCCGAGCGGATTATGAATCAGACGAAGTCAGCAGTTTCCGTTATATTTGCTGCCAGTGGAGACACAGCATAACTTTTACTGATTGGGTCAAGACTGTGGCAATACCTTACTTAAAAAAGATGGACGGAGAGAAAGTTTTAATTGGTGACAATCTGCAGTCGCATTTGTCTCTAGAAGCAATTGAACTATGCATGAAGTACAATATTCGCTTTGTTTTTCTCCCAAAGAACTCTACCCACCTTACCCAACCATTAGATGTGTGTTTTTTCCGTCCGCTCAAGGCAGGTTGGAGAAAGGTACATATTAACAAAATGGAAGCAAGGACCTGGCATGAAAGAGGCTTCTTTACCTAAGACGGTCTTCCCTTCGCTATTGCTGAAACTCTACAAAGAAATAGAAACTAACTCTTCCAATAATATTAAAAGTGGATTTTCTAAAGCAGGAATCATACCCCTCAATAGAAATCAAGTCTTGAAGATGTTACCACAAGACCCCCAGCTGGATGAAGAAAACATGGAAAGATCTGTAGATGGATCATTTTTACATATACTACGTCAAATGAGATATGATGAGACACCGAAAGTAGTACGAAAAAGACAGAGAGTGCAAGTAGAAGCCGGAAAAAGTATACAGTTTGAAAGTGAGAATGATGAAGAAATTCAAGACAGTGAGTCCTCCATGGAGGTCTCGCTTGAATCTGATTCTGCAGACCAAAATCTGCCGTGTTCTGAGGAGGAAGAATTGACGAAAGAAACAAACAGTGCTGTGATAGCTGATGTTCCTATTACAGTCACAAAATTTGGAAAGACATTTCAAAATGTCTGTGTTGTAAAAAAAGAAAATATAAATGTTGATGACTGGCTGTTAGTTGCTTTTAATGTCGATAATAAAAATCCTGGTCCAAGTAATAAATATCTTTATTACATCTGTAAAGTGATAAAAACAAGCAGCGATGAAATCCAGGGCAGATTTCTGCGAAAGAAAACCACCACAGATTTTAGCAGCAAGATTTATATTTTTCCAGATGTCGAAGATGTGTCAAATTTTGACTTTGAAGAAGTTATTGGTAAAGTTGATACTCCGGAAATATTACGGAGAGGTCAATTTAAATTTACCATCGATACCAATAATTTGTAAGAGCCATTATTATATATAAGACTGCCTTAAACACTGTTATTTAAGGCAAAGAAAATGTCGTTTATTTTTTTGTATTTCAAGAGTGTTATTTCTGTTTATTTTGAGAGTTTTTGCACATATTTTTAAGAATAAATATTATTTTAGTATTTTTAAAGCTTGTTTTATTGACCCTATTCACACTATGAAGTGCTGAATCGCATTGTCCATAATATAACATGCCCGATTCTATTCTCCCTCGCCTACGGGGGAATAGGGTCAGACAACAACAACAAAAATTAGTGCTACATATGCAACAGGGGCAAATATGCCTAACTTGCCAAAGATAGTATATGCAAAGACTAAGATTTTGATGTCTCACTGAAACCTGTATGTTTATTCTGAACAGAACTACAGCGCCTCAAAGTTCAAAAGTGACCCTATTCACCCCGTTTTACGGTAATTTATATTAAGGTAAGAAATCTATCAGATCATGCCCTAGAAGCAGATTTGAGATACTTACAGGATATATGCAAAGAATATGGAATTCCACAATTATGCATAATGAAAGGTGAAGAGAACAAAATGTTAATAGCGCGCTTGTCTAAAAAGCCTAGTATGCTTAAAGACTTCTGGATTAAAATATGCGTAATAAATAAAGTAAAGAGAATAAACTGTAAGCAAACTCGTCAATTGATATTAAATGATTTCCATTTACTTCCAACCGGAGGACACGCAGGAACTAATAGGATGTATAACAATATTAAACGGTATTACGTCTGGGACAATTTAAAAGATGATGTTTCTAAATTCGTAACAAAATGCGACGACTGTCAAAGATATAAACATTCAAGACATCCTGTCGAACCGTTGACTGTTACTACTACTGCGTCGTCTGCATTTCAAAAAATTTTTTAGATCTTGTTGGACCTCTGAATCAAGATGATGAAGATTTTAGGTATATATTAACGCTACAATGCGATCTCACAAAATTTGTAGAAGCTTATCCTATTAAAAATAAGGACGCTGAAACCGTAGCAAGAGCCTTTGTCAACAATTTTATTTTAAGGTTTGGTATTCCGAAGGAAATTGTTACGGATCAAGGCACCGAATTTTTAGCAAAGGTATTTAAAGAATCAGCTAAACTTCTGGGAATTAATCAACTTACATCAACCGCCTATCATCATCAGACTTTAGGTTCCTTAGAAAACACCCATAAAAATCTAGCGTCTTTCCTACGTATTCACACAGCTAAATATCCCGATACGTGGGCAGCGTGGGTACCTTTTTGGTGTTTCACGTTCAACAATACGGTACATTCCATCACAAAATACACTCCATACGAACTAGTGTTTGGAAAGAAAGGTATCTTGCCTAGTAATATATTAGAAAACGTTGATCCAATATATAATTTTGAGAGTTATATTAACGAATTAAAATTTCGATTACAAACTGCATGGAAAGATATAAAAAATAACTTAATGGAATCAAAGATCAAAAGAAAAGAAGTAATTGATAAAAAAAGTTGTAGTGTTAATTATAAATTTAACGACAAAGTATTATTAAGGAAAGAGACTGGCACTAAGCTAGATCCTTTATATGAAGGGCCCTATAAAGTAATAAAAGATGAGGCGCCAAATATAAAATTAAAAATAAATGGTAAAATTGTGCTAGTACACAAAAATAGAGTTAAAAAATATTATAGTTAATTAAAAATTTGTCAAATATATGTATACATGTTAATATAGTGTGCACACATAATTATAGCCGAATAGCATAACAACATATGTATAAGTGTTATTAGGAATTAGTTTAATATTAATTGTAAAATTTTTATTTTAATCAAATCAAAATTTTTTTCATTAACCGGGAAGGTGTAATATGATGCGTATAAATCATTTCCGTTACAAAATTGTTAAAACAGTAATACTATTTTTTTTCTTTATTGTATCATTTCTTGGTCTACATAAATGCATTGCACGTGTAAAATAAGTGTTGTCATCACATATCAAAGACACACAGGTTATTACACCTTGTAGGTAAATGAATTGCGGATGTATTAGATCATATTTTCGCTGACGAATGTCCGTATGTCCGCAGCGTATAGTAATAGTATTTTTCTATTTTTTTTGTATTAGTTGTAAGTGTAACCTCTGTAAAAGACACATGTACGGAGGGTCTCAATTGCTAACTTAAATAAAGTTTAAGGTTTTCTATATTTTATAAAAGTGATGTGTTCAATTTAAAAACACCTACCCACGTCCCGCAAAGGATATCACACTATTGCTTATAAATCCTATGTTCGTGGCAGAAACCATTGAATGAACTTGTTCTGGTTAAAATTGTTACTCGGAAGGGTACTACATAAACGCTACCATTGTTTTCGAAAGTATTTCATGTAATTATAAGGATGCTTATTCCAACAATTCGAATGCGTTTCTTAGCGTATGTCAGTATTTACTAAATATTAAAATTCATCCATTTTGCAACTTTAGGTTAGGTACTTATGTACTACTACTATATCTACATAATTTAAATAAAATTTATAGTAATTTATTTCGCGCTTTAAACTTATTATTGTCATATATACAGTCCACGTATGTTTATGTACATATATGTTGCGTATACAGGATGTATCAGCGAGACCGTTCATTAGAAGTTTATGGAATTCTGACCAAAATATAAATTTGAAAATTCAGAATTATATATAGTCGATTATGTTCTCTTTGATAAAAATATTATTAGATTTCTAACGCTTCCGATTATACCGGAAGTCGCCATCTACTTTGTAAATCTACTTTGTTATTTTTACGGGAATACCCTGTATATTTGTACACATTTGGTTTCACCTATTTTTAGGCTTTATAAATACATTTAGTTTTTTCAATTTGATTCACGCGTTTAGTAGTTATTCAATTTTTTCTAAAAAAAATTGCTATAGCGGACATTTATTCAAAAAATCAGGAAACATCCGATTTTTCGGATATCTATTTAGACTTCATAATCTGCCTAAATAACATGTTGGAGTATATTCCAGCACCGAGAACGGCTGCCTACATTGTGTGGTTACTTTACTGCGCCACTTAACTTTTCGAAATTTTGAAGAATCATAACTTAAAATGGTACCCTCCCCATATTTTATTACTTAGTCGTCTTCGGCGTCCAATTTTACATCTTTTACAGCCTACATGTCCTACACCTAAAATTGATAATTTAGGAAATAATTTCTTGCAAGTATAACGTCAAAATTATACTTAAATATAAACGCCTTTATGGTTCTTCAAAATTTCGAAGAGTTAACAGTAACCGCGCAATGTAGACAGCCGTTCTCCGAGCTAAAATATACTCCAACATGTTGTTTAATCATATGAATTCTAAATTGATATCCGAAAAATCGAGTGTTTTCTGATTTTTTAAATAAATGTCCGCTAGAACAATTTTTTTTGAAAAAATCGAATAACTACAAAACGCACTAATCATATTTAAAAAACTAAAGGTATTTATGAAGGTTAAAAATAGTTCGCAGGAAGTTAAATGAACTTTGTTAATAATTTCATTTTGACCTCTCATGCTTTCAATAAGTTGACAGAATACTTCTGTATTAGCTACATGGTATTGAATAAAACAGTTTATATTTTATATTTCCTCAAACGTACATAACTCATTTAACTTTAATGAAAGCTTGTATCTAAATATTCTACGTTAAAGCCCATTAAACTCCTACCAAAAGCTATGTCGATGTTTGTATATCTCTAAGTTATACGATTGAACTCTTTCTATGCTTCAATGCTTTTTCATCTCAATTGGCCATACTTGTTTATTATTCTAGCTATAGCTGGAAGTCATATTGGAATAGAATTGTTCAACTAATCAACTGAACAACAATTGAACATTATTAGTATGAATACAACATTAATCGCTATTAATTTAAATAAAAATAGAACGCGAATTGCCTATTAGCAAAAAAGTAATCCTTAAATATTCCAATATAAGGATTCATTTACAGAATTATGATTGGTCGGAATTCTACTTGCTAGATAATCTTGAAGGTATGTAGTATATTGCGACTATGACCCAAAAAAGAGCTGTTGTAAAACGAAAGCCATAGAAAACGAATGGACTTGTGAAATCTAGTAATATTAAAAATAGCTTAGAAAAATATAAAAATAGTTGTGATAGTATACAACTAAAGCACGACTACCTAAATTATTGAAATATGTTGAAGAGGTTGTTGATAAAATGTAAACAAAAATATTATCAGAAACAAATCAGTAAAAATAAACTTGTCTCTGTAAAGTACTCAATGATATTACTAATACTATTATAATTTTTTTTTATGTTGTGGTGGGTGCCTAGTTGCAGTAACTCCGTAAGCTGTATTACTTGCCTGGCTATCACTGCAACTCTTGCGGTGTATTTTGGTGTGTGTAAGTTGTGTTTAAATGGCTTTGTTACAGCATCATATCGCCTTTTATGATGCCGCGCTGTTAATCACTTTGCTCCCAAAAGCGAATGGTAAGTCGATCCGGATTTCAACCCTCTGAAAAAATGTCACCGTCCTATCGTCCTGTCACAACTATAGTAGGTTGCCTAACCATTGCGGCCATCGACCCGTTTAATAATAATACTATTGGACGTGACAATAAACAAATTCGATTGAAATTTAAAAAAACAAACGTAATATATGAAACGTGTTATGATTTATAACTTATGCATACAAGTTATGCCACAGAAAAATAAAAAATATCTATTATTTTGTAGTGCAATAGCATGATTTGATAGATTCTGGGCGTAAATCTATTCATTCGTTAATTTCATAAAGATCGGAATGGTAACATTCACGAAAAATTTCACAGTACATATTTTTGGTGATTTTAGTTCAGGAATGATTCAAAATTTAAAATGAATTTAGAACCTTTTAATTTATCTATCTATATTCTCGCTTTTTATTACTTCGTATAGAAAAAAAGTGTTATTAAAGTAAATTACCTATAAGTTTTACACCGCAATCCACAATGGTGTATTGAGTTCAGCTATTGACGGTACGATCATGTCATGATACGATAACCGCATATCATGGGCCGCGAAAACAATACAAATCATACGTATTACTGCTATTAAAGTCCCTAGACGAGAGACATCTTCCGCACAATGTCCAAACTACACGATTTCGGAGATATGAAGCAAAAGCGACAGCAACGCTATTTAGTTGAAATATTCGCTAACTTGTCTAGATTATTTTTTATCCATAATCATTTAATATTGTTATTACAAATTTGAAAGGCTGAGATATGAATTCCATTGTTGCGATTGATAGTACAGTCATGTATGTCGGTTTTTGTATATCTCAGAATTTTAAATGTTTTTAAAATACACATAAAAATTAGAATGCTCTCTATGTCCGCAATGTACCTTTTTGCTTTGACATTAAATTTAACGGTGCTAATACGCATACTTTGTATTGTTGTTTAGCTTACGCCCTGCTCTGTTCTTTCGTCATTCTATTGCATTTCTGTTTAGTTTGATTTTTGTAGTATATTTTGCGAAAACAATAATACATTGAAGCTGTGTTAAATACAATATTTTTACACGGGAAATGCAGGCAACCAAACCTACTGCAGCCCCATCTTAATTACTACTACATACGCATTAGTAAGTAATACATCGAAGTGCTGAGTTGTATCGTACAACAAAAATCATTTCCGTATTTCATCGATATTGCTTTGATGTAGACATTATAATGAAATGTAACTTAATGAAGGGTTTCTATGCATATTATTTTGTTACGAAATTACCTTTGCGTTTATAAATCTTTGATGTAGCATCTTTATTAAATAGAAACAAAATGTGAATTTCTATTTAAAATACTACATGTGTAGCAAATGGATATAACAAGATACATATATTCAGTGCCGCTCATATATTTTTATTTACTCATCTGACGATGTTATGTCTGAAAACCATACGTCAGTTTTAGTAACAACATTGAACACTAATGGTTGGTATGTCTTTGTATTACCCTATTCTTATTTTTTGCATTACATTTTTATATTTTACATTATAATTGTCCCATTCTTGATCAAATTTATCAAATATCATAAAATATCTAGCATTGATATTGAATTTCAAGAACTAAATTGCACACTATACCAACAATATTCTCCTCTATCACTTCATAATCTTCTTGTCTATAGCACGTACTGTTATCTTCCAACAGGTATTTCCGCAAAAGTATGAAAATGATAATTTTAGATAAATTTACTTAACTCTCATTAAGCATTCATTTAACTTTTAAGGCCGCGCGGTACTAAATATCTACGTAGTAGACACACTATGTAGATATAACGCTATTAAACTTCCCCTTTTCATTTCTTCAAGTTGCATATTCATCAGTTTAATTTTCCCTCTTCCGAATCTATCTATTTTGTGTGTATACAATTAAAAAGTTTTAATTCTATCTTCGTAAATTGAATTACTCCCAGAAAGTTTTCGCATGTATCCAGATTAGAGAATGCGTGAGCTGTTTGAGAAATTGTACTTGTATATTAGGCTTGACATTTTATAGATCGTTTTCTAGCGGAAAAAACAGACCATACAAATTCAAATTTAATTTAATGGGGCGCGAATTTGAATAATCAAAGACCGGTCGTTTAGATTGAGTAAATAGTTCCACTGTTTGTTACATCTGTTCTATAAGGAATCGGTTTTCTTTCACTCTATTACCTCATGGATCTACTTCCCAAGCTGTAAGAAATAGGATTACTATTTAGCATAATTTATTTTTAACGACAAATTTGTAATTAAAATCAGTGTGAAAGAAAGTGTTAGAACCTAAATTATAAACAAGGGGCGTTTTCCACATTTTGATATTCAAATATTCGTTCGATTCAAACAAATAATATTCAAATACTCGACGAATAGTCAATTACTTGAATGATTTATTTGATCTTATTCTTTAATAATGTATTAATCGGATATTCAAATTATTTCAACATAATTTCCAGCTTTATTTATCATTAGAGTACAACTTACAAGGAATATAATTATCCACACACAAGTAATCAGAAAGCATGACATATTTAGATGAGAAAAAGCATCAGCTTTAGAGCGTTTTTGAAGAATTTCGTTAATAACATTTTAATCGTTAAATTTAGATATAGACATCTTTATAGTTTTTGGTAGGGGGTTTAATGTGCTTTCACATAGCAAGGATAAATACAGGGTATTCTATTTAACTTAAAAGAGTTATTGATGGTTGCAAAAATATAAAGTATAAATTGTTTTGCTTGATGTCATGTAGCCAATATCAAAATACTTTATCGGTTTATTGAAAGCACGCTTTGTCAAAATAACTTCTTACAAATGTAAATCGTCCAAGTCATACAGATTGCCTGTTTTTAATTTTTTCGCGAAAGCCGACATTTTCATAAAAATCAAATTTTCTCGAAATTGGCAGCATATAGATATAGGGATTTATGAACAAAGTTATCCTACTTTATGACGTAGACTCCAAAAATGATATACAATATAGGGTGTTCTATTAAAAATAACCTAACTTTGATATGCTGTACTTTCTTGAATCACCCTGTATACTTGAAAGTAATTTTAAAATGTGCTCCTTATCATCCCACATATTTGATTGAAATTGGAAACGCATATCTTTTAGCGTTTAGACACAAGCGACCAAGGGAATAATCGTGACTCACCCTGTATAGTCCGATTATTTCTCTCAACAGGAACCAGCTAAATTGTTTTCATATACAGGGTCCGACAACGAAGCGGGGACGGAAGATTACACGCTTATTTGAAAGTTTGTCAAATATTTAGTCATCGGATATTCTTTTGCACCATCAAGTGCACGTTTTAAAAATATTTTGTTTTATACAGGGTGTTCCATTTTTTTAAATGGAACACCCTGTATATTTATAGAAAAAATGATCCGCGCTTGAAAGCTGGTTACAACGATATAATGTTGTATAGGTCTAAAGTTGATAGTTTCTGTGTAAACAATTATTTTACTTGATGAATTGAAACATTTCAGTAGGCTATTCTGCATAGGGAAAAACAAAAAATTCGAAACCAACAGAGTAGAATTTTTTTACTAGTATGGACTGTCGTTACTATGTGAAATAAATTCTGCAACTGCTCGCTTTATACAGGGGGTTCACAATTTTGCAAAATCGAAGAAACCTCGAAATTTTTAAATGGAACACCCTGTATATTTCTGGCTCATTGGAAAGCCCTGTTACTACGCTTTCTATTGATACCTCATTTGATGCACCTAGGATAGATCACTTTCTAATTATTTCTTTTTAAAGTTGAATTAATGAGAAATGCTTGTATTTTTAGAAGCTAATTTGCACTTCAAACCTACTGTAAGATCGAATATTCAACAAATAATCTATAAACGGTCTATAACAAGAGGAAACTCCATTTAGTATGAGAAACAATTAATTTTCACTCAGCGGTGAAAGGTAACATTAATTTAATATAAAGTAAAGGTGTCAGTTTTAAGCTTGTATACTAATAACCAAGTTGTAAAAAGTTCTTTTTGTGTTATACAGTATTTCGTTCAATCTTTAAACGAAATTGTTATAATAACTAATTTTAGTAGATCCTTAACAAACGCAAGCTCCTACCTTCAATAGCCGTTACCTTTGAAGTACCATCTATACTTACATCTCTCCACATACAGAGCATTTAGAGCGACTAAGGCCAGCTAGAGAGAGATATATCTAGAGTGGGGCGGTTGTAAAACATATACGGAATAGCACGCTCACCAATGTGTTAATTCCGTACATGTTTTACAACCGTCCCACTCTAGATCTATCTCTTTTCTAGCTAGCCTTACTCGCTCTAAATGTTCTGTATGTGGATTTTCCTGCATTGTTAATAATACGGCCAGTTCGCTTTGTTTATTGATTACCGGTTTATTTGTTTCTCCCTTCTTCTAGGTTACACTATTAATTTCTATAAATGTCTCTAATAATCTTTCAAATGCTTCCGGTCTTCTTTCAAGGTTTGAAAATCTCTCTGCATATACTCTACTTGCTAGGAGACAATTTCTTGTACACTCCTCAAGAATAAATATCATAGTTACCATTTCTTGAGTAGGTACCTACAAAAATTAGTTATTATAACAATTTCGTTTTAAGATTGGACCAGTATTTCGTCCAAAGATTGGACGAAATACTGTATAACACAAAAGAACTTTTTACAACTTGGTTATTAGTATACAAGCTCAAAACTGACACCTTTACTTTATATTAAATTAATGTTACCTTTCACCGCTGAGTGAAAATTAATTGTTTCTCATACTAAATGGAGTTTCCACTTGTTATAGACCGTTTACAGATTATTTGTTGAATATCCGATCTTACAGTAGGTTTGAAGTGCAAATTAGCTTCTAAAAATACAAGCATTTCTCATTAATTCAACTTTAAAAAGAAATAATTAGAAAGTGATCTATCCTAGGTGCATCAAATAAGGTATCAATAGAAAGCGTAGTAACAGGGCTTTCCAATGGGCCGAAAATATACAGGGTGTTCCATTTAAAAATTTCGAGATTTCTTCGATTTTGCAAAATTGTGAACACCCTGTATAAAGCGAGCAGTTGCAGAATTTATTTCACATAGTAACGACAGTCCATACTAGTAAAAAATATTCTACTCTGTTGGTTTCGAATTTTTTGTTTTTCCCTATGCAGAATAGCCTACTGAAATGTTTCAATTCATCAAGTAAAATAATTGTTTACACAGAAACTATCAACTTTAGACCTATACAACATTATATCGTTGTAACCAGCTTTCAAGCGCGGATCATTTTTTCTATAAATATACAGGGTGTTCCATTAAAAAAAATGGAACACCCTGTATAAAACAAAATATTTTTAAAACGTGCACTTGATGGTGCAAAAGAATATCCGATGACTAAATATTTGACAAACTTTCAAATAAGCGTGTAATCTTCCGTCCCCGCTTCGTTGTCGGACCCTGTATATGAAAACAATTTAGCTGGTTCCTGTTGAGAGAAATAATCCGACTATACAGGGCGAGTCACGATTATTCGCTTGGTCGCTTGTGTCTAAACGCTAAAAGATATGCGTTTCCAATTTCAATCAAATATGTGGGATGATAAGGAGCACATTTTAAAATTACTTTCAAGTATACAGGGTGATTCAAGAAAGTACAGCATATCAAAGTTAGGTTATTTTTAATAGAACACCCTATATTGTATATCATTTTTGGAGTCTACGTCATAAAGTAGGATAACTTTGTTCATAAATCCCTATATCTATATGCTGCCAATTTCGAGAAAATTTGATTTTTATGAAAATGTCGGCTTTCGCGAAAAAATTAAAAACAGGCAATCTGTATGACTTGGACGATTTACATTTGTAAGAAGTTATTTTGACAAAGCGTGCTTTCAATAAACCGATAAAGTATTTTGATATTGGCTACATGACATCAAGCAAAACAATTTATACTTTATATTTTTGCAACCATCAATAACTCTTTTAAGTTAAATAGAATACCCTGTATTTATCCTTGCTATGTGAAAGCACATTAAACCCCCTACCAAACACTATAAAGATGTCTATATCTAAATTTAACGATTAAAATGTTATTAACGAAATTCTTCAAAAACGCTCTAAAGCTGATGCTTTTTCTCATCTAAATATGTCATGCTTTCTGATTACTTGTGTGTGGATAATTATATTCCTTGTAAGTTGTACTCTAATGATAAATAAAGCTGGAAATTATGTTGAAATAATTTGAATATCCGATTAATACATTATTAAAGAATAAGATCAAATAAATCATTCAAGTAATTGACTATTCGTCGAGTATTTGAATATTATTTGTTTGAATCAAACGAATATTTGAATATCAAAATGTGGAAAACGCCCCTTGTTTATAATTTAGGTTCTAACACTTTCTTTCACACTGTTACTACGCTTTCTATTGATACCTCATTTGATGCACCTAGGATAGATCACTTTCTAATTATTTCTTTTTAAAGTTGAATTAATGAGAAATGCTTGTATTTTTAGAAGCTAATTTGCACTTCAAACCTACTGTAAGATCGAATATTCAACAAATAATCTATAAACGGTCTATAACAAGAGGAAACTCCATTTAGTATGAGAAACAATTAATTTTCACTCAGCGGTGAAAGGTAACATTAATTTAATATAAAGTAAAGGTGTCAGTTTTAAGCTTGTATACTAATAACCAAGTTGTAAAAAGTTCTTTTTGTGTTATACAGTATTTCGTTCAATCTTTAAACGAAATTGTTATAATAACTAATTTTAGTAGATCCTTAACAAACGCAAGCTCCTACCTTCAATAGCCGTTACCTTTGAAGTACCATCTATACTTACATCTCTCCACATACAGAGCATTTAGAGCGACTAAGGCCAGCTAGAAGAGAGATAGATCTAGAGTGGGGCGGTTGTAAAACATATACGGAATAGCACGCTCACCAATGTGTTAATTCCGTACATGTTTTACAACCGTCCCACTCTAGATCTATCTCTTTTCTAGCTAGCCTTACTCGCTCTAAATGTTCTGTATGTGGATTTTCCTGCATTGTTAATAATACGGCCAGTTCGCTTTGTTTATTGATTACCGGTTTATTTGTTTCTCCCTTCTTCTAGGTTACACTATTAATTTCTATAAATGTCTCTAATAATCTTTCAAATGCTTCCGGTCTTCTTTCAAGGTTTGAAAATCTCTCTGCATATACTCTACTTGCTAGGAGACAATTTCTTGTACACTCCTCAAGAATAAATATCATAGTTACCATTTCTTGAGTAGGTACCTACAAAAATTAGTTATTATAACAATTTCGTTTTAAGATTGGACCAGTATTTCGTCCAAAGATTGGACGAAATACTGTATAACACAAAAAGAACTTTTTACAACTTGGTTATTAGTATACAAGCTCAAAACTGACACCTTTACTTTATATTAAATTAATGTTACCTTTCACCGCTGAGTGAAAATTAATTGTTTCTCATACTAAATGGAGTTTCCTCTTGTTATAGACCGTTTACAGATTATTTGTTGAATATTCGATCTTACAGTAGGTTTGAAGTGCAAATTAGCTTCTAAAAATACAAGCATTTCTCATTAATTCAACTTTAAAAAGAAATAATTAGAAAGTGATCTATCCTAGGTGCATCAAATGAGGTATCAATAGAAAGCGTAGTAACAGGGCTTTCCAATGGGCCGAAAATATACAGGGTGTTCCATTTAAAAATTTCGAGATTTCTTCGATTTTGCAAAATTGTGAACACCCTGTATAAAGCGAGCAGTTGCAGAATTTATTTCACATAGTAACGACAGTCCATACTAGTAAAAATATTCTACTCTGTTGGTTTCGAATTTTTTGTTTTTCCCTATGCAGAATAGCCTACTGAAATGTTTCAATTCATCAAGTAAAATAATTGTTTACACAGAAACTATCAACTTTAGACCTATACAACATTATATCGTTGTAACCAGCTTTCAAGCGCTGATCATTTTTCTATAAATATACAGGGTGTTCCATTAAAAAAAATGCAACTTTAGTCTGGCATTTCCATCTGGAACACCCTGTATAAAACAAAATATTTTTATAACGTGCACTTGATGGCGCGGAAGAATATCCGATGACTAAATATTTGACAAACTTTCAAATAAGCGTGTAATCTTCCGTCCCCGCTTCGTTGCCGGACCCTTCGTTGCCGGTTTCTCATGGTAGGCGTTCGTGAGAGGTTTTAGCCGTTAGAAAAAACTTAGAATTCTGAATTTTTGGACTAAAGGATTAGTCAGGGCGCTCTTTCATTCTAAAATATTTTCAAGGTCGTACCACTTCCAGTAACAACGGAAGTCGCCATAACTTTTTTATTTCAAATGGAACACTACATCCCATTTTTGAATTCCCGAGAACATTTTATGAGCTTTATATAATTTCCCTATACCTGGTTTCATTCGTTTCTTAGCTATCCTTATATCTTGAAAATTTTGAAATATGTATGTTACGGCGCTTGAGTAGGCTAGTATAAGCCAGGACCAATTAAGCATAAAAGTAGGGGCGCGCGCAATATCGGCAATCCCCAAAACCAATGAGTCCCTAGCAACTCGCGAAACAATAAAAAAAACCGAGATTCCGTAAACCTCGTCAAGGTACCTACCTGCATATAGAACTTGCTGTCATTTAGGGCTGCCGGCCTGCTGCGGAGAAGGGCGCAGGTAAATACAAAAGTTCTTCTCTTAAATTGTTCCCTATCCAGCAGTTTGTTAACTAGGAACACAACGATCTTATAAGGATAAAGTACCACAACTCGGAAAACGTAAGGAGGTCCCACAAAAATACCACCAACTTCCCAGATCAGACAAGTTTTATTATAAAAAAAATAAACTAGTAAAATCATTCAACAACACTAGGTGTTGAGCAAGATTCGAAACGTTATTTACATATATGTAAGGAAAAAGGTAGCTCAACATTAAAAAAACACACATAGAGCGTAACCCTAGAGGGCAATTACTGCGCAAGCGAGCAACCTAGTAGGCAGAGCTTCATCCACCAAGTATTGACTTAATAAGAAAAAACGCGCGGTAAACCGCTGACGAAGTCGTGTACACGCACCCGTTTACATGCGGCCGCTTACAGGATTTTCAAGATAAAAAAACCAAAAGGTCTTAATTACAATAAAAAAAAATAATGCGCAGTATTAGGGTACTCTAACCAAAAATTATCAACAGTTCAACTGTTGTCTACCAAAACTTCTCATAATGTTTACCAAACTTTCAAATATTATTAACCAAAATTGAAATAATATTAACCAAAATTGAAATAATATTTACAGACGATTCAAAGAAAATCTTTCCCAAAATTTCAAATAATATTTACAAAAGATTTCAATAATCTTTTCCAAAATTTCAAACAATATTTACAAAAGGGTCCAACAATCTTTGCCAAAATTTCAAATAATATTTAACAAAATTTTAAATGAGATTTACCAAAAAAAACATTAGCTCAACTTTGCAGAAGCTTAAAATGATCCGAACAATAAGTTCCCAAAACCGTACACAGTTCCTTCGATGAGGACTGGCACAGCGATCCACAAGCCAAGTGCTCGTACTGTCGACACGCAGAAGGCGGTCGCAGTAGATCGAGTCCGAAATTAAATGATTTACTCAATCTCAGCGAGACGTCACGGAAGGTGAACTAAGTCTCCAACGTTAATGATCAAAGAAATTTACTTTACGTTAACCAAAATTGCACATGGCTGAAGGCCCAAAAAGTAAATATAAAACAAAAAATTAGCACCTAAATCACCTATCTGTCTGGCTCGGAGGTTTGCTTGCCACATGAAGACATGGGATCTCCACGGAACTCCTACGCCTATATCCTCGTGCACCCAACAGCTCCTACGCAGCTAGCATCATGTACTACCCCAACAATTCTACCGGATACCCTCATAATACGACCAGAAATAGGAGAAATTCCGCACAACTTTAGTGCTCACATTAAATATCACAGGCAATACCTGCACCTTACGCTAGAACCCCTAAAAATGCAAAAAAACGACGGAAAATTAACATCAGAAACCAACCAACAAAGAACCAAGAAAGAACACTTACCGGCATAAATTCCGGAGAAAATATGGCAAATTAACCAGCACGATGGCCAAATTTCAAGATGGCGTAGGCCTCGTGCAGTAAAAGTTTTGCGGTACAATCCGTAACAATGTACGTCAGAATTCACAAAATCCAAGTTTCCAAAACTTTAATAATTACCAAATATCTCGTGAAATCGTCTCAACAGGCTATACATTTCCGGTAACACACCTTAGACACTACATGCAACTACAACCTGTTGCTCGCAAAATCTTTGCTCTCTGCAACCGAATCTTTCGAACGTTGGGCCTCGAGAGCGATTCAGTCAAACGCAACGCCAGAGAACGCTGTCGCAGACCAGTGGCGTCATCGCCTAGAGTAGACCGGAACCCAGCAAGAGCCAACTTCGCATTGAAAAGACACGCACACCAATGCAACAATACCGTGCGTGTGATTCTCAGCTGTCAGAAACGAAAACATAAAGAAACTTTAAGACGTCCGTAATAGTAACAACAAAGATTCCCCAACTATACAGCGAATATCAAATAAATCGTAACATGTAGCCTTATTTTCAATACTGCGTCTTTTACCCATTTTCGACTGGTGGTAACCAGTACTTGGGTAGACGGAAGCTTCAGAATGGTACTTTCGAAATTCACTTTGACAACTGATTTATCGCATGCATGGTGTTTAAAATTTTATGACCAATTACATCATCTCCAAAGTTGAGAAAGTTCCGATTGTCAAATACAACACCCTGTATATTATTACATGGTCTAATGCAGAATTTCATTCTGCATCGATTCACTATGACTTTCCTTATACCTACTTTTAACAGTTCTTTTGTTATTCCCTATTTTCTATTAAAAGCTAATGAAACTCCAAGAGTCCTATCTAGTAAACATAGATTTTGACAGGAATTGAAACAATGTTGTTGATTTTATGTCAAGGCAGTTTAAGTCTAAAGATTAGTGAGGCATTTGTTAGAGTTCTGATTATTCTGTTAACTTTCTCAAGTGCAATTTATAATTGAAAATATTGAAGAGTATTCCAATAATGATGTGTTGAATTTGTCTTATACACATGGTGAATGCGAAAGAATTGTCAGACAAACATGCAGATTCTTTAACGAACGATATCTGGACCGACCAACAATGACTTCAGAAAATTCGCAAGAATAGAGACTCGATTTATAGCAACTGGGAGTGTAAGAGCAAGTTGAAATTAACCAAAACCCGTAATAAATAATGGAGATATCGAGGTGAACGTTTTGGCTTATTGATTAGTGGAAGAACGGCTACAACTTTGTTTGATCATTTTGGTGGACATTTTGAACATTTATTGTGAAATCTGTTATATCCCCAACATTTGGCTTTGAATAATTAAATATCAATTACCGGTATAAGTTTAACATTTTGCAGTTGTTTGGTGTTTAATAAGTTTACCTCAATATATGATTTAATGCTCTTTTACTGTCATTTTTTCATGGCTAATTTGATATCCTAACAATTATTTTGAAAAAGCTCACCTTTCATTAAGAAAATATTAAATATCTCAGAAATTAACGATTTTAGATATAGGGAGTGGTTAATAAAAATGAAAGTGCATACAGTGTCCTTCCTTTTCTTAATATAAAATACAGGGTGTTACATTTAAATAAGATGAGAAAATAATGCATTTGCGTTTTGAATCGCCCTGTACACAGTTTTCGCAATATTGGCAAAATATCGCTTTCCTATGAAACTGTAGCAATATAAAAAAGTCATTCCAGTACAAAAACAATTTCAAGTTGTTTCGTGTGGAATACACAGGACGTTGAACACGCAATGATTTTCAGACAAAATTGACCATAACTTCTGAAATACTCGGTATAACTCAATGAATCCTTATATCGACGGAATGATGAAGGTATGCATAATCTAAATTTGAAATAATATATAGTGTGTCATATTTAAGAAAATGTATGTTTGGTTCACCCTGGCAATATGAAACACTCTGTATATACGAAAATAATTTTAAAATATGTAGCTTAAGACCATCTATGATTTTTGTATATAATATTTTGTGATATCTTTACTATTAATGGATATACTGAGCTTTGACGCACTAATGCCTTACCCTGTATATATAATAATAATATATAATACAATTTACATTGTAGTATAAATTTGAAAGCAATATAAAAACTAGATACGTTTTCGGTCGTAACATGGAGAAATATATGGTTATTTCTTTTAATTATATATATTTGACAGTTAACTGTGAGTTAGGGTAAGGCACATATAATTTCCATAATTCTAAATATATTATATTTAATTATTGTAATTTACGATGATATTTAATGGAAGAAGAAATTGCTCAAATGCAAAGCAAAATATTATTAAATATGTACTTGTACACTGGTTGATCAATCAAACAGAAAGAAATCAAAAATCAATTTATAGCAGAACAGAATTAATTATTATCCCGTAAAAAATGTCGGTGAAAGGAATTCACATTTAATATGTGTCATAATACACTAAACACTTTAACCCACTGAACACCAAACAAGTTTTAACTAAAACACCGACGCGTTTCAACAGCAATGCTGTCATTATCAAGGCGATAATAAAACTCAGTTAAAACAGTAAAAACAGTTTTATTATCGCCTTGATAATGACAGCATTGCTGTTGAAACGCGTCGGTGTTTTAGTTAAAACTTGTTTGGTGTTCAGTGGGTTAAAGTGTTTAGTGTTCTACTTCTGCACCAAGAGATCCAGTGAAGAACAATGTGTCATAATATTAAAACATCTTCTAAGAACAAAAAATCATTGATAAATGGGTTCATATTTACATTCTTCAGCAATATCACATTAATTACTAATGTAAATTTAAAATAACTATAAAAAAAAGGAACTGAACTACCTCTATATCAATGTAAAAAAACTCTAATAATTCTGTAATTCTGTAATAACCTAGCCAAGAGCTTAATTGAATATAAATATTAAATCACCAATATCAATGATATATAATAATAATAATAATAATAATAATAATAATATGATATATTTGTCCAACGGTTTACCAATTACAGGACATAATACAAGTTAAGTTAAGTACATACATACAATATATAACAAACAAATAAAATAAAGGGCAAAAAAAACTAAAAGTAATTATTAAATGAATTAAGAAGAAAAATATCGTCGTAGTGCAAATTCGCAGCCCGAGACATCGTTACCAGTGGAGAACTCTGTAATATATTGGTCCTAGAGAAGGGTAACAAAAAGGTGGGCGACGAACGAGAGGAGATTCTGGGAGTAAAAAAGTTCAAACAGGAAAGGAGGTAAGGGGAATCAATCCATCCATTAGAGAGCTTCCATATGAACCGTGCACCCTGAACTTCTCTGCGGTAGCTTAAGGACTGAACATCGTGTGCTTCTAAGAGTAGTGTATAATCTACACCACGCTGAGGATATATTCCAGTATTTTTAAAAGAAAGGTATTTTAGAAATCTACGCTGCACTTTCTCAATAGAGAGCTGTAAGTAAATGTATTTTGGAGACCAGACTTGTGAAGCATATTCTAACTTGCTAACAACGAAGCTGAAATACAGCGTTTTCAATAGTGGCATATTGTTAAAATATTTACAGCAGCGCATAACGAAACCCAGTGTTCTTGAAGCTGAGGCACAGATATAGTTTATATGATTGCTAAAGTTAAAACGACAATCAAAAAGTACTCCAAGATCATTGACACTTTCGACTTTTTTCAACAAATTATTTCCAACACAGTAAGTTGATGGTATATGGTATGTATGTACATACATACTTATATGCTTACATTTATATAATAGCCTGTACAAACTCAATGAACTACTCGTATATATGTATATTAATCGTTGCCAGAGCCGTAGAGATGCTGTCAGATCTATTTTGGGGTCTGATAACGTTTTTGATGTGTTTAAGTCTATTTTCCAATTTTTATGATTAAAAATTGCTTTTGGCAATTTTTATTTTGTGATCGGAGCGTGGTACAACATCAACCTGTATATTATTCTCGTTCCGGTACTTCCTGTAGAGCGCCATCTGTACCTATAAACAAACCTGTACAGTTACGTTGTCAATCCCGATATAGTATACCCACGTTCTCAATCCCTAAAACCGACAAGCATGTAATTCCATAGGGAAGGTACAAACGTATTCGTTTTTTCCCAATGCTTTTCAACATTTTAAAATGCTTGCTATTACAATGCCTTATATAATAATAGAAAAAGAAGAATTTGGTTTGAAACTATATATGCCACCAATTAATGAATGGGTTGTAATTATTTGCACTTTAGTTTGCTCCCTTTAATAAAAATAATTGACCAACCAAGAAGAAATTGTTTTGGTGTAATTAAAATTCAACACGAAAAAAAAAATTTCAGCGCATATGATGTTTGAACAAATATGCTGAATGCAGAAAACATATTATCACTTGTATTATCACTTTGCACTACAAAACGGATACTTTTCTCTTTAAGAATACACAGGAAACTTCCAAGTTATTTTCTTCTAACTTCAAAATTAACACAGAATAAGAACAAATGTACATATAACAACAGTAGTTTGAATAATACATTTACAAAAGATCCAAGAGATTTTTTAATTTTGCAATGTGTCAATGAGGGAATAATTAAAATATAAAAGCGTATGGTAGTTTTGTTACAAACTGTTAAGTTTTTGGAAAACGTTTACATTTGTTATGAATTACTTCAACATATCCAAATTTTTATCAGAATATTGTTTTAGAATCATAATGATACTATGTATTTGGATGACAGACTTATTACAAGAAATCGTTGGTCATTGCGGCCACCTCAGCTAATCTCTTTACATTTTGATATGTTTGGGTATTTAAAAAAAAAATTCATCAAAATCGACTTCACAACTTAAAAGAACTACTAGCATAGAAAATGGAGTAGTAAATCCATAATATCAATCAAATTTATTTATAATACCTATTCAAATTCTTGCATATTCGGTTTAACCGAAACCGACTGCAACTTTTTTATTTTAAATAGCACCCAGAGAGATGGCCTACAAAGGCTCCCGTTCTAACGCCGTTAGATTATTTTCTACGGGGATATTAGAAAGTGCCTCGTGCAGATTTGAAAGATTAAAAAAATAGAATTCAATAGAAATAAATCTGCAGTTCTTAATAACGTGCTATTGAGAAACTGGTTAACTTTGGCAGCATGCATATTTGAGAAAAATAATAAAAAAAAATCAAATGTTTTCAAACAATGCAAAAGTTGTTTTCTTAAATCGCGTGGACTTCTGCAACCTTTTCGTTGAAGACTACATCCAAACTGTAATACGTCATGGGAAAGAAAAAGAAAATGAAAAAGAAAAAACATAAAAAGGCAAAGTGCAAGATTCAAAGCTACTGATTGTGTAAATTTTCATCACATTTACTACATTGGCTGATTATGGTATTAGTCAGTCCTCAATTATTCGCATATTGAAAAAGGTAAAACTATTTTAAATTTGGGAACCATCAAGAACTTAGCAGTACTGATGCAAAAAATAGAGTTAATTTGTATGAAAGGCTGTTTAAAAACACATACATACTAAATAGGTAATATTTAAAAGAACTTTTTTGGAAAAACACATTTTACCGTTAAAAATGCATGTGCAAATATTGGAGCGCCCACTTCTGGAAACTGTAGAATGGATGTTAGTCCCAATAAATCTGTACGAAAGCTTCCTGCACAAACAGATAAGAAAAATTGTAATTAAATTAAACGTAATTTCGGTAGTTACATTGCGAGTATTTACTACAGCAATGCTCATAAGGCACTAAAAATCAAATTAATATATGCATCCATTCAAAGTTTCTACAACATCTACGGGGCATTAAACAGAGATTAAATTATTGTTATTTGTTTAATGACATATTTCATGAACAAGATTTGGATCGCACATTCTTTTCGAATCAAGCACGGTTCCATTTGTCTGCGTGTATCAACTCTCAAAATTACCATACCTGGTCGACAGATAATGCGCATCTTTTTATTGAAACTACTCTCCAGCCTGTCAAAGTTGGTATTTGGATTGCAATGTCGAAAATATGGATTATTGTACCATTTTTCCCGTGCTACAATTAACGCAATACGATACAGAGAACAAATATTGCAACCCGTCATTAACAACCTTCACGATGATAAATTAATCTTGGGGTACTTCCAACAAGATGAAGTGCCCACACATACTGCACAAGAAACTAAGAACTATTTGCAAGAATACTATGATGCGCGATTGATTAGTCGAAATCAATGACCGGCCAGTTCTCCCGATTTAACCCCACTAGACTTTTTTTGCTTTGACCGTCTAAAAAATAAAAATATTTCAAAACAGACTACATAATCTTGATGAGCTTGAAGAAGCAATTCCAATAAAATTGCAGAGTATTACACCACAAACACTTAACAATGTGTTTAGTAATATGAAAATACATGTCAATCTATGCATTGAAAATAGCGGTGAACATTTTGAACATCTTTCATAAAACATATACATATACGTACATTTTGTGAGATGGTCAAGGATGTCTTACAATAATGTTGTAACCTATTTATTATTATTTATGATAAAAAATAAGGTACAATTATTGCGTTTCTACTAAAATTATCTTATTTTGTTGATATTTGTCACAAGTAAAATATAAATAGTAAACCTAACCACCAAAGTACATAGATAAATATGTTTGCCAATTATACAGTACTACTAAATTAAAATCAGTGTAGCCAATTCAAGACACATCAAAATGATTGCCTGCAAGCATAACGTTTTCAAAATATTTGCTTGTGTTAATTTTATTATTTTGAGTTATATATTTAATAAATATATGTTTTGTTTCTGGTCTTACTACTTATTATGTATATATTAGAAATATTATTTTATTCTAATTAATGCAATGCACCTATTTGTATATATTTCGTGACTGTATATAATTTCCCTATGTTAAACGTTCATGTATTCTTAATAGTTCAAAATTGTAATAGTTTTAACCGAGAACGAGCAATCAGGTGACTTATGGTGAAAACAAATAATACTAGCTCATAACTTGTTTCACTGCAGAACATGAAAGTAAAGAACGTTCCTCTTTACAATGTTGAACGCTGCATATTCAACCAGAAATTAAGGCAAACATGTTAAAAATGATAAGCTTCAAAAGTTCCTTTCCGCTTTGCAAGCTTTGCACTCATGATTTATTTTACGGCTGCTTTCAGTTTTATTGAACGTTTAAGTTTACTGCGCGTCGTTTAAAACTTTTTACACTGAAAATTTAATGTGATGCTCGATTCGAACTTTCAGAAATAGATATCTGCCGGATGAATTCCCTATTGCCATTATTTTTCTCGTAAAATATATGAAGGGACCGCAAATCTTAGGAATACCGGGATGTAATAGGTTTTAAACGATAAGTATTATACTTATATATGGATACACGACAAAGATAATTCCAATAAATCGGACTAGTAAAGTTTATGTTTAAAGATAATTGAATCGATCCTTAGAAAAACTACGTATGTCCATATGTTAAAGTAATGCTATTAATTAATAAAATGACATATGACTGCCTTGGCGAAAATTCAAAACCACAACCACTTCTTGAACTAATATAATGGCATATCCAGCTTCTTCCATGTCAAATTGCCGATTAGATAAATAACAAATACAGGGAACTCAACGTGAAGATAATGCACAAATTCTGCTTGAAAATTTTTAGTGAAAAGTACAATTTATATTCCGGTAAACCTCAGATAGATGCATATAGCAACTGTAAGGAGCTATCTGTAAAAATAAAAAGCAAAGACCTAGATGGAAGTGCTAAAAATACTACCGCGGCAGAAAACATGATACATCATGGTACATAAATGGTACCTACGTAAATCCACAAAATTCTTGACAAAAATGAAAACCAGCAAAAAACTTTGTGAAGCTGATCCATCCGCAGGAGCAACTTGCTTTGATTATATGCAATATGTATTCTTGCTGATAATTTTCGTTTAATATATTCATGATCTAAAATTTGGCCCAACATATTTGTATGTATACCATCATAGATATCAGTTGAAGTCACCTCAAACTATTAAACGTTTCCATATATTGTCATATATGCCAATATATGAGGCGAAAATAAAACCATCATAAGACTTTGCGCCTCTAACAGGCGGACATTTTGAATCTGTGACCCCAAAGTATCCTATACGTGAACATTCTCTTGTGCTGTGATCTAAATCTTGCAATTATAAAGAAAAATATACAAAAATACAATCGAATCGATATTCTAAAAGAATACTGAATTTTGACCAGAGGTTCTAACTGAAAATATAAAATACACCTAATTTCCAATGATCTTGGCTGCCGTACCACAAAGTAAATACATTATCACTAGATTCTTACGGACGACATGTAGGTACGCAAAGATTGAAAAGTCTCCTTCAATATATCCCAGTTTATGCAATTTTCCAATGGTCCTAAACATAAAATATTGGTACTTATACAAGATTTTACTTTTAATTCCTGATTTATTTCCACTTGTAGGTCAATAAAACAATAAATAATTAAATACCAATTTATTCCATAACATATAATAATATGTTTTCGTTAAATAACTTCTTCAGTGGAAGAAATTGACATTTAATATGTGACAAATTACTAATAATATAAATATAAATTGCCATGCCTATCGACAAAATTATCTAAAAAACAAAGAATTCATTGATATATCGAATTTTAATTATATTCACAAGTAATAGGTAATGAAGGATATAATGATTTAATACAACTATAAAAATTGAAATGATTTGAATTATTCGTATATCAATATATTTTTTGTCAAGGTCTAACAATTCTGTTCAAGGACTAGGGAAAAACATGGCAAAAAACCTAGTCAAGAGCTTAAAATTAATAAAATTCAGGCGTGAATTAAATTATTATAAATAACGCTTAAATTATCAATATCCGTTCTAAAATTTACCGCGTTTTCATCTTTTTTAATGTAGGTATATCATTTCGTAAATTAATCTTTTTTTATAATTATTTTTTATTATTGTTTGGTTTGTCCGATATAACATTTATTACAATTTTTGCAATCTAATTTATAAACGACATTACTTTGATTATCATGTTTAATGCGTGTTTTAAAATTTGTGAATAAGTGTCTATTGTTGGTAGGTTTGAAAGTTATGTGAATGTCTGATTTTTTAATTCGTGTTTTATTGTGTCGCTTAAATTGTTTATATATGGTATAGTGTGGTATATGTTATTATTTGATTTTGTGTCTGTGCTATATATTTTATTTATTATTTTTGTGATTAATTTATTATAAAACTCTTTAGGGTAACTATTTTTTCTAGTATTTTTTTAACTTTGCTTAAATTTTCTTTTCTAAATTCAGGGGGAGCTAATTTAATAGCCTGATCTACTAAACTGTTAATTACACTTTTTTAAATTTCCGAAGTTGAAATGTCATTTGATTTTCTCTTTCGAAAGTAAATTTTAACCTATCATGATATGTGTTAAATGTGTGCAGAACATGTTCAATTTTATCATTTGGTATGCAGACTATACAATCATCTACATAGCGCTTATAAAATTGTACATGACAGTTTAATTTGTCAAGTGATGCTCTAAGTCCTCCATTATTAAATTTGCTATAACAGCATTATATGTTATAGAATAAATTGGTATTAATTATTTATTGTTTTATTGACCTACAAGTGGAATTTAAAGTTTGGTTTTTACATTTTTGAAGTATGAATATTCAAGAGAGTTTGGTGGTTCAGAAGAAGTTCCATAGTTTAAAATTAAAATCACCAGGACAAATTAACAGGAAATTTTTTTTGATAAAATGCAGGCGTGAAAAGGTAATTCCGAATTTTATAAAAAATCCTTTAACATAACAATTACAAATGACACTATAGTTAGTAAGTTTAGTAAAATAAGCGACAATATATTTCAAAAAACACTGAATTTATTTTTATTCGGGACACTTACATTACCTTGAAAAAATTAGAAATGACATTTCAACTTCGGAAATTAAAAAAAGTGTAATTAACAGTTTAGTAGATCAGGCTATTAAATTAGCTCACCCTGAATTTAGAAAAGAAAAAATTTAAGCAAAGTTAAAAAAATACTAGAAAACATAGTTACCCTAAAGAGTTTTATAATAAATTAATCATAAAAATAATAAATAAAATATATAACACAGACACAAAATCAAATAATAACATATACCACACTATACCATATATAAACAATTTAAGCGACACAATAAAACACGAATTAAAAAATCAGACATTTACATAACTTTCATACCTACCAACAATAGACACTTATTCACAAATTTTAAAACACCCATTAAACATGATAATCAAAGTAATGTCGTTTATAAATTAGATTGCAAAAATTGTAATAAATGTTATATCGGACAAACCAAACAATAATAAAAAATAATTATAAAAAAAGATTAATTTACGAAAAGATATACATTAAAAAAGATGAAAACCCGGTAAATTTTAGAACGGATATTGATAATTTAAGCGTTATTTATAATAATTTAATTCACGCCTGAATTTTATTAATTTTAAGATCTTGACTAGGTTTTTTTGCCATGTTTTTCCCTAGTCCTTGAACAGAATTGTCAGAGCTTAACAAAAAATAGATTGACATACGAATAATTTAAATCATTTCAATTTTTATAGTTGTATTAAATCATTATATCCTTCATTATTACTTGTGAATATAATTAAAATTCGATATATCAATGAATTCTTTGTTTTTTAGATAATTTTGTTGATAGGCATGGCAATTTATATTTATGTTATTAGTAATTTGACACATATTGTTGATTAGTAGGCCTTGTAGTATTTTTGTCCCGAATATAATATGTGTATACGTGTATAATGAATATACGAGGGAGCGTTTTTATATTCGCGGAATGGGGGATAAGAGGTGGAAATAAAAAAACCAAATTATTTTTCTTTTTCAATATATTGACCTGCAAGACGGATACATTTTTCACATCTTTCAATTAATTTATTTATACCCTCATAAAAAAATGATTTCTCTTTATCTGCAAAATACGCCGAAACTGCCTCCTTGACTTCATCATCGGCAGTAAATTTTTTACCCCGCAGCTCTTTTTTCATTTTCGGAAACAGGTAATAAACACTCGGGGCCAGGTCTGAGCTGTAGGATGGGTGATTCGCAATTTCGAAGACCACCTTATGCAGGGCAGCTAACGCAACGCGGCTCTTGTGGACGGGCGCGTTGTCGTGCAAAAGCAGCACACCTTTCGTCCAATTTCCCCGTCTTTTCTCTTTAATGGCTTCTTTTAGTCGCTCTAATATTCTCCGGTTATAGAAACACCTTTATCTTTATAATCAATCAACAATATTCCTTCCGAGTCCCAAAATACCGTTGCTATGAGTTTCCCAGCTGATTGTGTCACTTTAAATTTCTTGGGAGGTGCTGTGCCCTTTTTATGCCACTGCATGGAGTCTTGTTTGGAGTCAGGTTCATAATGATGAACCCAAGTTTCGTCTCCAGTAACAATTCGACTCAATACACCATCCTTGTCTTCATTACAGAGGTCCAAAAATGCACGCGAACACTCTACGCGCTGTTGTTTTTGCGGCGGCGTGAGCATTCTCGGCACCCATCTTGCGCTGACCTTAGACATGCCGAGATGATCGTGTAGGATTTTAAAAATTGTTGTATCGGATACTCCAACCATTTCTGCGAGTTGTTTCTTCTTTAGTCGAGCATCTTCGAGTACAATTTTTTCAACTTTTTGGATAAGTGCTGGCGTGGTCACCTCAATGCTCCTGCCCGGCCTCGGGTCGTCTTCCTTGTTTAAATAAACTATGCCACTTGTACACCATGGTTTTTCCTGGACAGGAGTCGCCGTAAACCAATGACATCTCATTCGTTATGGTCGCGACTGATTTTCCTTGCCTGGTAAGGAACTTTATAACGGCACGATATTCGATTTTTTCCATATTTCACTTTTCACTCCTGATTATGTTACTTGGTTGACGACAGCTCAAAGACTAACTGTCTAATAACAATGAAACTTTGTATTTATACTAATTATAAGTCGCTGCACAGGCCACGCCTCAATGCGCCTAATCACCCCTCTACAACCCGCTCATTCCGCGAATATAAAAACGCTCCCTCGTATTTACCACACTCTTTCTTTTATAGTATTTATATGTTTAGCTAATAGCCATTAAAATGGAATATTTTACCTATCTTTTGATATATTTCTAACTATGTATTTGATATATCATCGTGTGTTAACATTAAATACAATCCATTTGTCAAAGTACTTATTTCTTCGTATTACAAAACACGCCTTTATTGTTGTTATCCGTGTACGAGATCAGCTCATTTAAAACATATATTTCTTAGCTTTTAATGGTACATCGTTATTATTAGTATTCGTATATCTGTTGTTGCGATGAGATATGTTCGTGTTGTCGTTTGCCTACATTTACTGAACTATAAGGTGATATTGATGCAATAGTATACTCGTATACTGCCTTTTCTTCAACATTAAATTTGTAGTAATGGTATTATAGTGTGACGTAGTACGTATATACACAGTAAAAACTGTGTACGTATTAATACCACTTTATAATTTTCTAGTTACACTATAATTAATATCTACTACAAATTTAGCGTTGATGAAATTGCAGTGTATATTATTGCATGAATATCACTTTATAGCATTCAGTAAATGTAGGCAAATGCTATCACGAACGTGTTTTATCACAACGTCGGTACGATGTTGTATACAGATATATATCCAACATTCCTTTCCTCGAATGGGTGAGTATCGACCGGACACATCGGGCCAACGTCGCCTGCCGATCAAGCGCCGACTTTGCTCTAAATATCGGCCGACTATCATTGCGTGATATTCGCCCGCTATTGCAAAATGTTCACACCTTCGTATCGGCGTGATATCACCAGCTAATATCATGCCGACTAATAACCGATAGGGAGCCGATATTGGCCCAATTTGTTGTGCTATTAGGGTAGCGATACCTGTTTGTCGCTGATTTGTTGAGAATTTAGCCTACTTCTTAATCTGTGGTCAAAATGTATGTTTCTATTTAGTATTTTTGATAAAAAAGAAAATTACCGAAAAAAATTAAACAGCGCCCTCTAGGAGACACGCCATTTATTAGATTGGTTTGAATTTGTAAGCATTAGATTGGAGAAAGAATACTATTAATATATCTATTTTGTGGCCTTTATGTACTTATCTTTCAATTCCTCGAAATATTTCCACTTATAGGTCAATAAAACAACAATTAATTGAAAGAAAGGATACTACAATCAACGTGTCTAAGTTTGAAAAATTCTATTCAACAGAACCGGAGTTATGAGCGTTCCTTAAAAACAACGTTTTCCCTCCTCCCTCCTCCCTGCCGTGCACCCTTATTTGACAAAATAAAAAAAATTGTCCAGCGTGAAATATGTGGAATTTTCAGAAAATTCCGATTTTCATATTTGAAATAGATCTGAAGTTGGTAAATTTTGTATAAAATAAGAATTAAAATTTTTTGTGTTCAGTTGCGCCATCTAGCGGTCATACTATACTCCTCTAAATAATTTTCAGATGTTTCTCGGGGTCACTTTAGTCAGCGACATTTTTTGTTCCGAAGCTATACTGTAAACCGCTTCTGAGATATGGCCGAGCGCCATTCTTAGTTGGCTGCCCGGTACGATGAAGATGGCAACGTACAACGTACGTTAATTAAAATAATATAGTATTATAGTTTACACGAGCAAAACCGTAGGTAAAATAAAACTGGATTAATATAAATAGTAAATAAACTGTTCATATACCGATAGAATAAATACACAACTTTAAACGGATGCGCAGGAAAAAAAATCTCTTCATAAACAAATTACAAGAAAAAGCTCTTCTAACGAAGGGACATTCCCAATTTTTCAATTATGACATTTGTCGATATTTACTCCACATTTAAAAATTTATACAGTTTCTCATGTCGGATCTCCAATCGAAGCCAATAATAATGCAGTAATTATACTAATAAATAGCACAACATATGTTCTAATTTAGAGAATCGATATAAAAAAAAGAATTAACAGAAAATTTAGCTCACGGCTTACACGGTTCTGCATACATATTTTCATTCCACTTTTATACATTCAGTTAACCAGGAATATGTCGGGTAATTTGTCGAAAGCTGAAAATAATCCACAAAACGTGTTGCCACCATTGCTCTTTCACGACCTACTGTTCCGGATATTCACTCGACTAAAGGACTCGCAAAATTGAACGCGAAAGGAAAATATTAGGTTCGTGTATGCCTGGCGGACATGAGTTTGACGACAGCTTTTTTGACCCCATATGAATTTTGTACCTTTCGAGTACATAAAAGTAACCTCAACGAAAAACGTAGTTAAAACATTAAGCAAAGATAAATTGTTCTAGGCTCTTTCGAAGGAAAACCCTTCTAGTTGTATTCAAAATTAGTTATTTATAGGCATTATTTCGTAAAAGTACAAAAAACGATAACAAGGTAGTAAAAACTCCACTAGTATAAATGTTGAATTTTTTATTTCAAATCCTCCAGAAAATATTTCTCTCGTTGTTGACCATATCCAATGGGTTTGTGATTAAATAGGTGATCATTGGCAACGTAAACTACTTAATATAGCTATTTATGTCAAATATTTAAAGAGTTCTATAATCCAACACTTTAATGAAATATTCTAATAAACTTTAGCACTTGTATGGTGTCTACAACGAAGATAACCATTTCTGAAATACGTATTTGCATGTGTCCATCATCAGAAAATGTCCGCAACTTTCAAAATTTTTTATCGACCTATTATAGAGGCGGTGTTATATAGCTTACTAATACAGTGCGAAGATTCTAATTTAAATTTTAATAGCGACTTAGATGTTACGACGCAAACATTACATATCTTTTCTTCATATGGTTGTGACAGATTAGTATTTGACTCAATAAGAAACACGAAAACTGTTCATAGTTGTATTAATAATATTTTTAGTTTATCTGGTGACATTGTTTATCTGGTGACATTGAGTATACTGTTGAAGAAAGCATGGTCTGGGATCACTCATATCAACTCACAAAGTTTAAGGCAAAACGCAATACCAAATTTTCTGCTAAATTTGATATATATGTACAGGGTGATTGGTGAGAATGGCCTATTAAAGTATTATGCAAACGGAATGGAATTTTAAACAAAATTTGGCAGTTGGATATGGTCAAATATCACTTCCGGTTAACCGGAAGTGGGCATCAACTTCGATTTCTTAAATAGCATGCTATAAAATAAATTATAGATTCAGCTTCTATGATAAGTTTTACACATATTTCATGTATCACACCTTATACCTAAATACCATTCCTTCGCAATTAAAGAAAAAAGTGACAGATACCGATTTTACTTTATAGTGATATTACGCCACGTAGGAATAAAAGAGACGAATGAACTGTGCTGTAGCACACACCGGTTTACTGGAAAGCTCGCTTTATTATGTCTTTATCTACATGTTCTGCATTTTGTTTTCGTAAATTACTATAATACACATTTTATACTATTTGTTTAGCTTGAACTCCCAAATGATTTTTCTTTGCGCAACTATAGATATTGTCCGTCGCCGATTAACAGTTATCATTATTTATCTCGTCTCTCCTTTCTCCGTTCCAAGCTCTCTACATTTTTGTAGTAAAGTACACTGGAACCTCGCTTAGCTCCGCGCTCACTTATTCATGTCCGCACTATAACGTTCATTTATATCCGCTCGGCATCCACCACACGATAGTGCACGTATTCACATGAGCCAATCAGCGCGTAGCACGGCCTTTCCTCTCCGCTAACGGGATAAGAGTGAGGACCTCTCTTGAGCGGATGTAAGTGAATGTTTACGTTTATTATGTATTTGCTTCTTCATTGTAAGATAATTGAGTTTCGTAATAATACTGAAATTCAAAGAAAATCATATAACCATGAACGGTTTTCAATTAGTTAACAGATTATAGCGTGTCACCGTAGTAAACAAAGTATATGGGTGCGTATGTATGTATATCTCAAACATCGTCATGCTGTCTTAAAAATAAATTCTGATAATAATTACGTTAAACACTTCAACCCACTAAAGACCAAAAACTTCAACTAAACACCGACCTTGATAATGACAGCTTTGCTGTCGAAATGCGTTGGTGTTTAGTTAAAGTTTTTGGTGTTTAGTGGGTTGAAGCGTTTAGTGTTCTACTTCTACACCAAAAGATCCAGTGAAGAACACATAATTACGTTCGCCTACCTACATATAATTTCCTAAATACCGCTGACTATTGCAGCCTACATCGCAAATGTGTTTATGGTTCATTTGTCCTTCAACGTAGAGAGTGCAATAAAAGTAATTATTTACTATTTAGTCAGATTAAAATAAAATAGAATGGACTATACAATAAAGTTTTCAACATGAGTTCATCTTTCTTTATTACTATTAATTCTTCTAATTTTTTTTCTTCAATTACTTTCGATAAAAAAGAGTTGAAACAAAATTCAATTCGTTGTCTTTGTCAGTTGTGATTCGTCCCCAACTTATATAGTACCATAACCTGGTTTTTGACTGAAACTTTTTAATAATATCATGCTGCTTGTGAGAAAGCACTACACTCACATTAAGAAGTTATACATTTTGAAAATCGTTTCGTATAATATATTAAGATTTGCTTCTATTGCTACTATGCCATTTAACTGCCTTGGTATACTAAATTTGCTATTTACGATTTTTCTTCTCCAATGTCAGTATGTATAGGGTAAGCTTTATCTATGTGTAAGACGAATAGAAAACTTCAACGAAAAAAAGGAGTGGTTTTGATGGTTATCCAAAAGGGAAAGTGGGTACAGCAAACTACTAACACTGCCATATAGTCTGCCGCTGAAGAAAATCGCCTACAATATTTTTAAGATTTCTCACAGTTTCGGTAATATTCACGTAAATTACTAAACGTGTCACAGCATTCTGAGCACTCTACTCTATAAAGAACAGCAATTGGACACTTAAACCATTTCCGTTGTTCGTACACTATATATCTATATATAGGTTTATAAACCCAAATAGTTTCATTTCGTTTCAGAATTTTTGGGTCACCTGTGTTCGGTTGTGATATAATAATTGAGTATAATTTCTCATTTTCGATCTTTTTTTGCTTAGAATTTCAATATTTTCTTCACCCGATGATCTGGAAAAACGCATCTTCTACTCTGACACTGAGTATTCAGTATCAGTATTCATTAAAAATTTATTTTAAGTAATAAAATTTTATATGAAAATATCAAGAAATACATCTTATAAATGAGTAATGATGCAATTATAAAAGTAATATCGAAATGAGGTTCATATCGATATCGTTCTTCTATCTTACCGCGGTCGCATTATTAGTATAGATTTGTAGATGTTTTTTGTATAGATTTATAGAGTAGATAGATTATTGTGAATGTTACAATAATTGCTGCAGCAATTATTTTTGTCATTTATTGTAACAACACGACAAAATTTCGTTATTTTATTGTACTTTCTTTGATAGTGTCTCAAAATAACTTGATATTACAACTTTCGAGGATTAACGGACGTATTTGTCTCCGTAGCGGGTCTTGCTTTGATTTTTCTTCTGATGATTAACTCATTGTATTCCTCCGTTTCCACTGTAAACTACTACTATTACTAATAGCTATTAACAGCAAAACTCAAACACAATTTTTGGGTAGCATTTCTGAACTGCTTCATCTCCAAAAAGTGATTATAGACACTATACAGACTACCAATTTTGTAAGATAATATACCATTCCAAAATAATTGGTTAGTAAAAGTTATTTTACCAAAGTAGTTTAGGATTGGAACCCTAACCTTGATTAATGTCTGTAAATGGATAAGTATAATATAGTTATGTACATATATAATGATCTTTTATGCTTGGAAGAATACGCGAAGATATTCGAACTTACTAACAAAAAAGAATGTTGCAAAAAGAAAACAGTTTCGGCTAACTCAGAGTAATTTATTAATTACTTTAAATACTGTGCATACTAAGTGACGTTTCGACAGTACGACTGTCTTCCATCATAATCAAAAGATAAAAACACATAACCTATTATGTGTTTTTATCTTTTGATTATTATTGGTAACGAGATTAGTACTACTAGCATAAGAGTTTGAGGAAGACAGTCGTACTGCCGAAACGTCACTTAGTATGCACAGTATTTAAAATAATTAATAAATTACTCTGAGTTAGCCGAAACTGTTTTCTTTTTGCAACTAATTAATAAGAGTGGTTTATTGAATAAAAAAGAAGGTATAGTAGTGCGAAGAACTGTTTCACAGTAGTAAGGTATTGTTTCTAACTAAAACTTTATTTCTGTTGTGATCGCTTCCATTTTACTCAACAACTTCGCCAATAGGAGGCCTGCTTTTCTAACTAGGCGGAGGTGACGTTTTAATGAAATGTCATAAAATGACTTGCAAACTTCTTTTATTATCCGCCTTATTACTTTATCCCGTACCTGCACGGGTTTCCGTAGCCTTATTCTCGACACTTTAATAAACTCGGAGCTTGCTGGAGAGCCTCCACTTTACTTCTTAATTTCTCATCTCGGATGCGAATTGAAATATTTGGATGAAGAGAAACTCTTACAGCTGTGTTTTATTATTCGATTATGAAATATATTATCGGATGAATAAATCTCCGCTTTTCTCTGCGTACAAGCTGCTTTACGTAATTTTGCTAACGCTGCTGTCTTTTATCCCTCTTTCTCGTTCACACCAGGCATACATACAACAAATTATGTCTAATGAAATGTGTCGACATTATTTAGGCTTTCATTTTATTTAGTATAGTTGGTATTTAACAATGTCTTCCTCAGTTTCAAGAATTTTAGTAAGATAGGTAGTAACATATGGTTTAATGATAATCAATTAGTGTGTCACTATTAAAAGTGTAAAAACTAAAGTTTTTTGTGATGTGACATAGTCAAACGGTTTTAAGCTCTTGGAAAACTAATTACCTAGATATCCAGCGAATATGGATGTGACTAAGGCTGGGCGATACCGACATTTTTGGTATCGAGTATCAATACCAGTCGAGGTATCGATAGTTACCGATGTATCGATTCCGAGTACTGGAATCGGTTAAGTTTCGACAGGTATCGATACTTGGAAATCGATACCTTGATATTGATACCTTGAATCGATACCCCAAATTGAGTCTTTGAATCAATACCACGAATTGATTCCTTGACTTATTGATTTCAATAATTATATTCAGTAACATATCTACAGTATCAAATGTACCGGGTGGCCAACTAAGAATGTCGCTCGGCCATATCTCATGAACGGTTTACAGTACAGCTTTGGGAAAAAATATATTACTGACTAAAGTAACCCCGAGAAACATCTGGAAATTATTTAGAAGAGCGTACGATGACCGTTAGAAGGCGTAACTGATCATCAAAAACTTTGATTCTTATTTTGCGCAAAATTTACCAACTTAAGGTCGATCACAAACATGAAAATAAGAATCTACTGAAAATTTTGCATATTTTACATCAGACAACCTTTTTTTATTTTGTCAAATAAAGGGAGAGGTGGAGGGGAAACTTTGTATTGAAATAACGGTTATAACTCCGGTTCTGTTGAACCGAATTTTGCAAACTTAGTCTCGTTAAAAACAGCATTACTCCTCCAATCTAATGCTTAAAAATTGGAACCGATCTAATAAGTGATGTGCATGCTAGAGGGCGCTATTTAATTTTTTTCGAGAATTTTATTTTTTCTCGAAAATATTAAATGGAAACATACATTTTTGACAACAAACTAAACAAGGAGGCTAAATTACCAACAAATGAGCGAAAATCGGATATCGCTATTTTTTACTAGTTCGACCAGTTGTTAATAATATCAAAACTGAGTGATAATCAATGTTAGTATTCTTTTCTAGTTTCCATATTTACAATTTGCAGTTACAATACTTTTAATAAATTTGATATATTCACGGAATAAGTTATTGTACAATCTACTACGTACACTGCACATACATTTCCGTCGTATATATTCTTTTCACTGAAATAATATTTGCTTTACTACCTGCGGTATGTTGTTCTTATGTCAAAATTGAATAAACTCACACATTTCTATTGGTATCTCTACCTGTACAATCTCCATATATATATGTAATACATTCTACACGTTGGTTTAAATTAAGTTTTATTGGTACTTATTGCCTTTGTGCGAAGTAATAAAAGATGATTAAATTAATACTTGTTTAACATTCGAATAATGAAAGGAAAGCAACTGAAAAAGTAGCATGCATACTCTGAAGTAATAATTAAAATTATATGTTTTATTAATTCGACAATTGCTCTTCCATGTTAGTGCAAATTAAATATTGCCGACTCGGCTGAGCAATCGTGTGCAATAATATACGGAGTGTCCCATTAGTGTATCAGCAGAAATTGGCCTGAAAACTAACAAAGACAACACTATTCACTATTGAGTTCATCTAATATAGCTGCATACACAATAGGTAATACTCCCACAAATTATTATGTTGACTTTTCGATTTCTTAATAGTAAATTAATCTTAATTCGAATGATGCTGGAATATGTTGCCATTGTGATCTACACACATTCTTAACCTTCCCTGTACACATTTTCATTCATATTGGTCTCGCTCAGGTGAAGAGAAGCATTTGTTATATATTGTTCTATATTATCTGCGTTTGTGGTTGCTGTAAACGAAGTTTTTGTAGTAGGCCTGAGAAAAAAACAGGAGGAGGTGAGATCTGGTGATCATAGTGGCCAGAGATCTGTCCAAATCCGTCTATTAGTAAATACTCTATCTGGATGCGCTTTTACAGCTGCGCCGTAATGTTCGGGTGTACCATCCTGTTGGTAACACAATTTCTCCAAATGAAAGTTATTTGTATGATAGTGCAGTGTGAATTTTTTCGATTCATTATTCAAAAATTAACAAACGTTGCGTCATCTATAAAAAGTACATAATCCAGAAAATGTTGATCTTGATGTAATTGTAATAAGCCTTGGTGAATACTAATTTTACAAGAGTGACACATTTCCTATAATTCGCCTACTACTAGTAGTTGTAATTCCATCTTGTTTCGAAAGTGAATTAGACATATACGGATTTTCTATAATAGACTGACTGTCACTTCATTATCTTCTATAACCATAGTATTTGTTCCTTCATGTTTGGGGTAATTCGCTGAACCCGACCGAAGAAAGCTTACTAACAAATTGTCAAACTATCCAACGTTCTACAGTTACGGTAGTCCACTGGATACATTCGTGATGCTAATAGTGGATTTTTGTCACAAGTACCAAGACTAAATATTATGTCTATGAGTTCATATTTCAAGTAATTTATTTATAGTAAATGAGAGTAAGTCAAGAATAACAGGAACAAGACAATATAACTGATAATCAAATTAAAATAAGATGTAATAACTAGACGCGATGATGGTAAAAAGAGACTACAAAAAACGACTGGATGTGAAAATTTTCGGCACAGATTTGAAGTTAGATTCTTACTTTTTGTTTGAAAATCATGACTATCAGGTGTCCCATATATGGAATAGGATTAAAGATACCTCCCATACAAGTATCTTCAACAGTAGTTTAAATAAGCATTACGATATTGATACTACTCTGAGGGTAATTTTACACGGAGTTTGGTGACTGTATCGAAATATATATCCTGCATTGAATGAAAAAGAAGCTTTTGAATTTCGATAAATATACCACGACCTATTTAACACACTGTACATATTTTTACATTATACTATATTGAGATATATGAAGTGTTAGTACCCAAATTGATATCCAGAAAATAACTCAGTGCAGGATGCCCATCTTCGGCCTACGTCTTAAAACGTCAGATCCTGCAACTATAGAATTTTTTAGGAAAATCCCAATATAGACAAAAGTAAGCACCAGAAGAAGAAATAATTACTTAAAAAAATGTAGCAATCGTTTTAAAATAAAGAATTTGATCATTTGAATCAGGAATTTGTAACATCCTGTATAATCCTAAATAATTTTATATGATCTTAGACGATGTACCATTCATTAAAGTTTTGATAAAATACATGAAATTGGCCAAGAACCTTACTTTTACAATTTCTTTGATCTATTGCTAGTATTAATGTAGTTATCTTATTCAACTTGGTTAAACACACGCAGCAAATTACCAGCATACAAACACAAGTTATCAATTTTAACTATTAACATTTATTGATAGAAACGCGTTGTGATTTCAATCAAGCATCTCTTCTTAGAAGACTTTCTTATTTGGAGCCTTTACTTTACTAAATATTTTTTTGGAAAACTGTATCTCAATATTTAGAAAAAATAAATTTCAAATGCGATTTTACTTTTACTTTAAAGCAAAATATAAACAGAACAGAAATAAATAAAAGTTGAAGTAGGTGCTATACAGATAAGTGGTAAAGTGTTCTTAATATTGAACTAGTGTTCTATTGAAACACATATTTGCCATAACGGTATACGGAAACTAATAACAAACCCATTTCAGGATTTAGGTACTTATAACATGCACCGTATAAAGGCCAGCGATATGAGTATTGTGGGAATTGAAGCAATCGATTGCCAGTTTTAAGTAGATTATAATAGCTAACTGTAACCTATTTCGTACATAAACGGATTAGTTTATCGGTTCAAATTATTTATTCGCTACGAAACTTTTCCTTAAAAACCCATATAGTTTAACCACATAATCTTGAGCAGATAAGGACGCAAAATTTACGGTAGAACTCGGAGAGAATGGACAAATTAAGGTAATTCGAGGCATGTGTTTTGAATTGTAAAACTACTTTGTACACCAAACCTCTAAGTGAGCTATAAACTGTTTATGTTACAAGACCAAATCAGAATGATTATTCATGTCGATGATAAAATAATATTTTAATTCTATTTGCAGTTAGATTTTTAACTACATTTAGAATTAATGTGAACATCGATAACATCGAAATAGTCTAGCCCGAAACGTTTTAATGGTCGTAATACACTTTTTCTTTTATACTAATGATAAAATTATATATAGATTTCAAATCGACTAATAACAGAAATCTTTTCCTTCATTCTCTGACGAAACACTATTCCAACATTGCTCTATAATTTTCAATGTTCTGTAAATCTTCAATCGGAGTCTGGCAATCTTCATCTATAAACAAAAAAAGTTTCAAAGAAAGAGTGGGAGATGTTACCATATCGAGGCACTTAGGTATGTCGGTATATGGTATATGGTTACTTTACTGTGGCACGTTAACTTTTCGAAATTTTGAGGAACCATAACTTAATTTTTTCAAACAGCACACCTCATATTTTATTACTTAGTCGTATTCGGCATCTCATTTTACATCTTTTACATCCACATGTCCTATACCTGAAATTGAAAGTTTACGAGATAATTAGAATTCTTTGAAAAAATGGACTCACAACTCATCGATATTTATTCAGAGTGCCATGGAAAGTAAGCGTTCCCAAATTTTTTATTTATTAGTTATTGTCAAAGTTAGACTTCGTTGCTTGATGCTTGTGAATTAATAATTATCCGCCAAATGCCTTTATATTATTGCTAGACGTGGCAAATTCGATGCACATACAAGTGGCTTATGCATGTAATTTTGCATTTAATTTAAATTACACGAAAAAAAATTACGCACTGTATTCACCGTTGAACGATTAAGCGAGCTCATCGATCGTGAAATATTTATACATAATACGACTGCATACTAATTTGCAATTCAAGGGCTTTTTCATACGTACGGCGAGCTACCGATTGCGAGGCCGATATTTTTCGCATGACCAGTTGCTTAACAGACATAATAACCATATCTGGGCTTCAGTAAATCCTCATGCGGTCTGACAAAGAAATTATCAGACCAGATTTAGTTTCAATGTCTTTTGCCTTATGATGAATGACAGGTTCTTTTACGTCATTTATGACGGTGTGTTGACGTCAGTGCGTTATCTGAATTTATTACGAACAGTGGTCGAAGATTTTCTGGACAATCCTTTACACTTGAGAAGAAGCTGCTGGTACCAACTGGATGGAGTTCCGATTCATTGCACCCATGAACTCAACTTTAATGTTCGAAGGCAGGTGGATAAGACGGTTAGGACCGCGGAACTGGGTTCCAAAGTTTCCAGATCTGACACTTATGTAGATTTTTTTTCGGGGAATACATATCAGGAATCTGGTTTACCAGGCACCGGTTAACACGAGACAGGAATTAGAAGCACGTGTGCGAGCAGCATTCGAGAGGCTGTCCTCTCAAGAACTACGAAGAACAACACTTGACGCCCTCAAGGGTTGCTTCGTCGTAAATTTCTAGTTATTTTACTTTACCTTGACAGAGATTTAGTATTGTGTGCTTTTATTATCTTAAGCACTTGTTGTAAATCTTTTAAATCCACCTCTACAAACTGATTTTGGAAAATAGTGAAGTCTTGTGCTGGGATACTTTCCGGGTTATAAGAGACTGTCCCGATAGCAAAAATAGTTTGAATTAAGCTGGAATAAAAGTTGGCCAGCTGTCGCCGAAAGCTGCAAGCTTGTATCCAACTTGACTTAAGCATCCTACTTTACACGTGACAAGCTTAAAGTATACTTGCTTTGCAAGCTCTTGGTAAACTTGCGCCGAACGTTTTACGCATTACCTACTTGAACTTTAAGCTTGTATTATACTTAACTCATCTTTGCTGCGTAAGCGATTGCATTATACTAGAATTTCAAACGTAGAGAAAGCTTGATTTAAACTAACCACGTTAAGCTGGATAAACAAGCGAAAATCGAATCAAAATGCAGCTTGCTGTAAGTTTACTTGCTATCAGGGTGCGCTTTCATGTTCTAGAAAAACTTGGTCTGGCATACAGTTCCACACCTTCACGATACAGAACAGCCTCCGTGTAGAAGTAATTGTGAAGTTTCTGCCGCCGACCATGGATGTCAATAGCATCTAGAGTAGAAAAGGAGTCACAGTAAACATCAGGAGCAACCTAAGAAAACGAAACAAGACACTGAGCTCAGTATTCATGATGAAAGGACCTCGCTCGCAAAACGAAGCCTCCTGCAAGATGAAGGAAATCTATGGCATGAGAGTAACCATGTACCCCTTGAAAAGTCAAAATTGGCCGCCACCGCGCTATCGCTGCAACCGCATCGAAGTAAGGCTGTTGCAAGTGTGGCGGGAACACCGAGTGCGCAATTGCCAACCCAACAAGGACACTCACAAGTACGCTAATTACACCGATACGCACTCAGAAGCGTATGAGGCTTTCCCCGTACACAAAAAGATGGCAAGCCTGCTACAGGTTCATATAACAGGCACCTCGTGTGAAAAGTTTTCAATTTAAAAGAAACTTTTGGTGCATAATACGCATTGACAATTATTTCATGTTTATATTTGGTAATTTTTAACACTATATTTCTTATAGCAAAGCAATCACAGAAGTATATAATATTATTAATATATAATATTATATAATATTTTACTCTGGATCTTATACAAACTGTCGATTATAAATCATTAATGTAATTTTGTTGTCTAATGGCATTTCGTCTTCTTCTTTCCTTCTTTGGCACTGTGATCATTAACCATATGCAGCAAATGGAAGTGAGCAATTAAACCCGTATGGAACATTTCCATACCTCCATCGTTAATTAATTGAATAATTGAATTCGCATTAAACGTCCCCATATGTATCGTGCCTCTTTTATGTGTACAGAAACTCATTATTAAATACAATAATGTATGTATACAACATCTAGGAAGATGTCTTGGGATGAACTAAGATCAAATTTTGATTGCATTACTTTTAATAAATTTGCATAACATAGTGAACAATTTTGCATCATGCGTTGCCAAAATACCACTGATGTTATATATGGTGGAAAGTAATCGGTGTATCTTGAGTGATGTTACAATACTTCAGTTTGGTGTTGCTCTTACAATGACTTTTGTCTTCATATAACTTTTATAGCATTATGACAAAATAAAAAGTTATCAATGTTGATAGCTATTTGTATTTGACTCGGTACGATAGTCTTTGATGTGAAGTAGTAATTATTTCTTGTACTGTAATAATCCGTAAAGATGAAGATCTTGTCATAATTAAAATTTGAACTCTGCAAAAATTTCCGGTAAATGAAATTTAAGTAAAGTCCGTACAGTGGTGTCTAGTCTGTAATAATTACGTTAAACTAAACTGATACAAACAGTAGTAATAATAAATGAATATATGGTATTAGGCAAAACAATATCGACACTTTCCTTACATGTATCTTGTGACATGATAATTTCTTCTAATTTTTATACTGATATTTAATTTAAAAATCTATGCCAAAAAGTATATGCCAAAATCAGTATACCTCTACTTTCATATCCCTGCTCCTAATCATTTTCTTTTCATTAATTTAAACGTTTGTTTCGAGATTTAATTATAGCAAGCGTTTCTTGTTTACAGTTAATAAAACGTAAGCGTTGCCTTATGAAAAATAAAACAAATCCGAAACATGAAAGTTTAAGCATTTTATTTCGAAATGATTTGCTTAAACACAAAAGATAACTTTTCAAATTAAAATTTCAATGTTCCGAATTTTATCAGTCTAAACAGAATGAACGACTAAGTCGGTATATTCACATCAAGCTCCATTCAAGCACAAAAGGCAACGATTTCTTATAGACAGTCTTAAGCTACATATTTTAAAATTATTTTCATATATACAAGGTATTTCATATTGCCAGGGTGAACCAAACATACATTTTCTTAAATGGGACATATATATTATTTCAAATTTAGATTAACCCATTAACGCCCAGCGTATCTTCCTCATTCCTTTGATATAAGGTTTCATTAAGTTATACCGAATATTTCCGAAGTTATGGTCAATTTTGTTTGAAAATCATTGCGTGTTTACCTGTATATTGGAATAACTTGAAAAACTGTGTACAGGGTGATTCAAATGCATTTTTTTTCATTTAATTTAAATGGTTCACCGTGTATTTTATATTCAGAAAGGAAAGGACACATTGTGTACTTCCATTTTTATTAACCAGTCCCTATATCTAAAATCGTTAATTTCATATTTTTATAATGAAAGGTGAGCTTTTTCAAAATAATTGTAATATGTCAAATTAGCCATGAGGAAATTGTAGTAAAAAGACCGCTAATTAATTTCTAATGATTTAAGCCAAAAGTTCGCAATATAACACATTTTACAATTTTACAACATTGTATCTGTTCTTCGAGTAATCGATATACATTTCTTAACGTCTCTATATACAATCTAGATATTAATACAGGAGAAATCTTGCGCCAACAAGGTATTAGACAAAAGGCTGTTAAAGAATACTGTGTAAAAATAAATTGCATTCATACCATATGCAGTTGCATTATATACAACGTCTCAGATGTATGCTGGTAAGAAACGCACAGTTTAATATACTTGGCCCATGTTGTGGTACACTTTGGACTTTCGTGCTCCCCACACTTGATAAAATCATAGGTTTTGTGATCCTTAACTCTGGTTACCTGATAAGGGCCAAGGTATTTATCTCTCAACATCAATCCGAAGCCAAGTTGGGTCGTCTTAATTGCAACGACGTCGCCTACACACGTTGATACCACTTGGTCGGGTCATCTATAGACAACTTTATTAAAATCGGGATTATGATACGATTTAATCTTTCTATTTGCCCATTAGCCCTAAGAAGGTCAGTTGTAACGGCGTGATGGTTTATAAATTCTTGGGTATAATACTCGGAGAACTCTTTGGAGGTAAAAGCGGTTCCATGACCTGAAATTATCCGTGCCAGTTCCCAAAGAACTCTCACCGGGTATAACCATGCGTATTTCTAAAAACTATCAATAACTGCTAAAATATGGTCATAATTTTTATTAGTAGGGACTAATGGCCCTAAGTTGTTAATATGGTACCCATGGTGTGGTGTGTAATTCTTTAGTATAGGACACAGCAAGCCTTCTTTCTTACCCTCTTTCCTATTCGCGAGGATACAAAGTATGCATTCGCAATTATTTTCTCGACTTTCCGACACATTTTCGCAATAAAATTTTGTTGTTTTAGTCGCTCTACTGCAACTCTGGCTGCATAATGACCTTTTCCGTGAAACTGTCTTATTAAGTCCCTTTGTAGTATCTGCGATATTACCAAGAATTCTCTGCCGTCTATAAACTAGTACTGTACATTGTACGTTACTTTGGTGACTTAACGAGCCTTTTATTGCTTTTAGTTCTGAATCGGCTTTTTGATCCTTACGAATTTTTGCCAATAATTTTTGCTCAGCTGACACGATCATGATGGGGTTGCAACTGGGAGCATCCACATGCTGCATTCCAGAACCAACTCTATGCACTATTTCTCAAACCAATTCTTCTAATAATAATACCCATCTAGCCACTATAATCGAAAGATCCTTTTTATGCATCGTCTTCTCGACCGCTTGGCAATCTGTTAGAATCCGGAAATGAAGTCCAAGCAGGTAAATCCTAAATTTACGTAGCGTATCGATTATTGCTACAAGTTCGAGTTCTGCCATATTTCTTGTCCTGTGTTGTGGTTTTTTGACTCATATAGTAGACTAGATAATAATAATAGCGACTTTATTTTTCTTTTATATAGTTTTTACAGATACTAACATATTATCAACTCAATAAGAAAAATCTGGCTGATGTAGCTGCCTATCTTGTGGAGACTTCTGCAACAACATCAAGCCATAACCTGGCGTCGGTATGGATTTGATTTATGGCTATTAACTGTGTAATTCATCGCCAATATTTGGTTTCAAAAATATTAAGACCATGTTTGCAAAATCGAGAATTCAATAGTTATCAAATGGATTGTCATTTTGTTATACTTTGGCATAACTGGGAGTTGTACATGAAAAACAGTCTCAATAAAACATCATTAGTACTGAATGTACAGGGTCTACCTAGGAAACATTTTGAGTGGGTAGACTTGACCCAGAAACTTGTATTTATATTCGTGTGTACAACTCTCAATGTGAAGTACAGTGCATCCTCGATAATCCGGATTAATAAAAACCGAACTGATTCGGATTAGCAAAATCCGAATTACCAAAGCAAGCAGTTTATGTATAAATATTGTCTGTACAAAAATTTTAAATTTAAGTTTAAATATACACTTCAGTGATTATAGATACAAAATTACAAAACTCAGAACACTAAACAGAGAGTATTAAACAAAAACTAATGTCTACTAATTGTTTTTATTTTTCAATATTAGTACAATATTTTTTTTTAACATTTTTGCTTGTTTCGCTTCCTTGTACTGCTTCATGAAAGCTGTTTCTTTAAGCCTTTGAAGAACTAGAATATCATGGAGGGGAACATTATTTTCTTCCGCCCATTCTAGACATACAATGAAACCGTCACTTTCTTCATTGAGCTGTGTTTCATTTGGCAGCTAGTCTTCGTCTTTTTCTATCCATTCGTTAATATCTGCACTATCAAAACAGTCTTTTCTATTTAAAATACTTAGCATGTGTGAAACATCCTTGAGGGCAGTTCTCGTAAATTATTTAAGGGGATTAAATCCTTAGTTCCCCATTTCGAATCGGAATTTGAACCGGCTTGATCTGAGTAATTTTCCCAGCACTTTGCCAAGACCTTAGCGGAAGCTTTCAACCATGCTAAGTAAGCAAACAGCATCTTTCAGATTTATGTTCATCAACAGCTGAGCAACATTTTCATTGTCTTGAGATCACATACAGAGTGAGGCATTAGTGCGTCAAAGCTCAATACATCCATTAATATTAAATATATCACAAAACGTTATATACAAAAAATCATAGATAGCCTTAAGCTACATGTTTTGAAATTATTTTCGTATATACAGGATGTTTCTTATGGCCAGGGTGAACCAAACATATGTACATTTTCGTAAATGGAACCCACTATATATTATTTCAAATTTAGATTAAGCATATCTTCCTCATTCCTTGGATATAGGTTTCATTCAGTTATACCGAGTATTTCAGTGGTCAATTTTGTCTGAAAATCATTGGGTGTTCGACGTTCTGTGTATTCCACACGAAACAATAGATCCATGGCTCGAAGCATTGTCAATAAGAAGAAGAACACGTCCAGGCAGATTTTGATTTCTTTAATGTTTTCTTACTTGTGGCACAAATGATTTGTGAAACCATTCTTGAAATATAGCTGTCGTCATCTAAGCATTAGAAGATGACTTATACTGCACTGGTATGTGTTGATTTTTAAAGTCTCTTGGATTTTGTGCTTTCCCCATCACTAAATGTTGAAATTTATGCGAGCCATCAGCATTTGCACACACTAAAAATGTAACACACTCTTTGCTTATCTTCCGACCTGGTGCGGACTTTTCTTGTGAACAAACCATTGTTTTTTTCTGGAAGCATTTTCCAATATAGCGTCGACTCATCGGCGTTATATATTTGGGTTGGAACCAGATTAAGCTCTTTAATGTTTTGTGATAGAGCTGATAAAAATGGATCAACAGCAGATTCATCATTAGACAACTTTTCGCCGGATACCTTTAACGAGCGCAAACCGTACCTTTTTTTTAAATTTGCAATCCAACCTCGACTATCTTCGAAATTTTCTTTTCCATATACTGATTGATACAGATGCTTTGCGTTTGCGGACACAATTTTATAGGATATGGGAATATGCCGGGAACGTTGTCTACAAAACCATTCAAAGAGAATTTTCTCCATTTCTGGATACTCCGCCAGTCTTAGTGTTTTTACAAAAATATAGCATAGCTCCTTTCTTCCTTACCTTTTTATTCTTCCTGTACACTTTTTGATATCTGATATTGTAGATGTGCCAACTCCATAAACTATAGCTAACATTTTGCTACACTCACCCCGTTCTAGTCTGTTCGATATATAAAGCTTTTTTTAGTTAAAGTTTTATGTTTTCGTTTTGAAGCCGTTTTGTGTATATACAATCTTACGGCTTACCGCACAACAACCTTATGTAAATTATTCGATAATACTCAAGAATTGCATCAAGTCAATCAAATGCGTGTAAAATCATGTTCAAACATGTATAAAAACGTACGCAACATGTAATCCGGATTACCAAATCAATCCGGACTATAACATTGAAACAAAAAATTATAGCGATTTTCTTATAGGTACTTATCAGAAACTTTAACGTATAAAATATACTTCAAAGTTTTATTTTAAACAATTAATTAATTAGACTGAACTGACTAATTGCCAAAAGACGCCCTGTTTCAGTAGAACGGAGAACTAACATTCACGTATCTCTTCAATTCGACTAAACGGTGCTTCGATATACAGATTGATTAGAAAAGATAGTCGAAAGTTGTCTAGATCTTACTTCACTGGATTACTTCTTGAAGGGTTATCTAAAGCAAAAAAATGTCTACTATATTTTAAAATATATTATATGTACATATAATATTTATATTTTATTAAAATGCACAAAAACACTTGAAATAAACAAGCGTGGTTTAATTTCCAAAAAAATGTATTAATAACAAATACGACATGTTTCGCACACACAGTGGCTTTGTCAAGTATACATAATATATAATACTAAACTAAACTTAGGTGGTAATATCTGTTGACATTGGTGGGGGTGGTTTTTTGAATAGGTTTAAAAGTGGGGAGTTAAATATGTGTAGGTAGGTAATTGGTTATTTAATAATAAGTTTGTGTTTTTGAATTTGTTGATTTCTAAACATTCTAAATTGTTTAAAGAACACTTTTATTTTGTGTATGCAGAATTTTAAAATTGTCGTTGAAATCCTGTTCACATTCTAACAAATGCTTAGCATAGTAAGAGTCGGTTTTTTTATTTTGAAAAGATCTCCTGTGTTCTTTAATTCTGGTATTGAAAGAACGACCTGTTTGGCATATGTATATAGAATTTTTGGCAGCTCCCACAGTTTAACTCATAGACTCCCGACTTTTCACCTTTTTTCCGTTCTTTCTTTATTATTTTTGATGATCTTACCTACAGTGTTATTGGTTTTAAATAAAATGTTTATGTTTTGTTTTCTTTTTAACATTTTACTGATTCCCTTATAAACTGGGTCTAAATAAGTATCTGTATATCTTTTGTTCAAAATTCTATAGGGTGAAGTCTATGAGTCAGTTCTGTGTGAATTACCTTTAGGTAGATGTTCTAACTATCTCCGATGGCGAATTGATGGTTTCTATCTTCTTTTATCCATTTAAGTTGGCCTATTCGTTGTCCTATTCTGGCCGACTTGCTTTTGTTTGAAGTTTTAAACTTAATATATTTCGGGATTACTCCATGTGTTAAGCACTTGTTCAGGAACCAGATGAAAATATACTATCGCAGAGTTGTTAAAAATGAACCCTGCTCAGAATAAATTAATAACTCAGTTTGAAAGTAACATAGTTTAATTAAATTTAATTTTGTTTTATGGATTAGTTTCTCTATATGGTCCATGAAAAATTCCGCTAAGAATGGGGCTTAAAGGGTGTCCCACAGCTAAACCTTTTTCAGTGGCGTATAATTTGTTGTTGTACGAGAAATAATTTTGTCAAAGACAAGTTTTAACTGATTCTGTTATTTCAGAAATTATTATCGGGTTTTTGTTGTATGTCAAGAGGTGATTTTTAACAATATTAATAGTTTCTATAACCGGTATACTCGGAAATAGATTATGACATCAAAAGAGATAACCTTTGCCTTAGTAGGGATATGTATGTCCTTAATTTTATTTACTAGGTCCAATGAGTTTTTAATGTGGTATTTCGCTTTGAATTCGCAAGTGTCTTGGATTATGTTGATTAGTTTTTTGGAAATTTTGTAACAAGGGTTATTATTATAGGATATTAGGGGTCTAATCGGAAATCCATCTTTGTGACGTTTAATTAGAGAATATTGAATAGGTGGTTGAGGATTCATCATAATTAGTTTCTTATGTTGATGTTTTCCGAAAATGTTTTGGATATTAGTAACTAATTGTTTTAGGGTATTTTGGTACGAATTCGTGGGATGTTTAAGTAACGGTTTAAATACTGTAGGGTCCAAAAATTCTTATGTTTTTTTCTATGTATGTCTATGGCAATAACTGTGTTACCCTTGTCTGCTTTTGTAAAAATAATGTTGTTAATGATGGATACTATTACGAATCCTTTTTATTAGATTTAACTATGTTACTTTCAAACTGAGTTATTAATTTATTCTGAGCAGGGTTCATTTTTAACAACTCTGCGATAGTATATTTTCATCTGGTTCCTGAACAAGTGCTTAACACATGGAGTAATCCCGAAATATATTAAGTTTAAAACTTCAAACAAAAGCAAGTCGGCCAGAATAGGACAACGAATAGGCCAACTTAAATGGATAAAAGAAGATAGAAACCATCAATTCGCCATCGGAGATAGTTAGAACATCTACCTAAAGGTAATTCACACAGAACTGACTCATAGACTTCACCCTATAGAATTTTGAACAAAAGATATACAGATACTTATTTAGACCCAGTTTATAAGGGAATCAGTAAAATGTTAAAAAAAAACAAAACATAAACATTTTATTTAAAACCAATAACACTGTAGGTAAGATCATCAAAAATAATAAAGAAAGAACGGAAAAAAGGTGAAAAGTCGGGAGTCTATGAGTTAAACTGTGGGAGCTGCCAAAAATTCTATATACATATGCCAAACAGGTCGTTCTTTCAATACCAGAATTAAAGAACACAGGAGATCTTTTCAAAATAAAAAAACCGACTCTTACTATGCTAAACATTTGTTAGAATGTGAACAGGATTTCAACGACAATTTTAAAATTCTGCATACACAAAATAAAAGTGTTCTTTAAACAATTTAGAATGTTTAGAAATCAACAAATTCAAAAACACAAACTTATTATTAAATAACCAATTACCTACCTACACATATTTAACTCCCCACTTTTAAACCTATTCAAAAAACCACCCCCACCAATGTCAACAGATATTACCACCTAAGTTTAGTTTAGTATTATATATTATGTATACTTGACAAAGCCACTGTGTCTGCGAAACATGTCGAATTTGTTATTAATACAATTTTTTGGAAATTAAAACACACTTGTTTTTGTGCATTTTATTAAAATGGATGTCCAACAAGTAAATACCAATTCAATTACAATTTATATTTTATGTGATCCCAAAATTTTTCTCGTATAACTAATTCCAATCGACAATTATACACTTACACTTCAATACTCTACACTTCCATAAAGAGAGCAAATATATCTAATACAAAAAAATGTCTAACGAATACTCCTAAGATGCAACAAGAAAAAACAAAACTGTAAATGAAATAATTTTCAACTTAAAGCTACCTAGAAATTCATTTGCATTACATGTATGGAATCACATCCTAACTGATGGCAGAAAACAATTAGCTTCAATTCTAACGTCACAATCAATATTGAATAAATTACTAAAGTTCAATTCAGTAATTCGTTCTAAAATCCATTTAAATGAGAAGCATATTTTTGAACCCGACTGATATTTCACAATAAAGAATGTAAATGTAGAAATCTCGCGACGGCAATTTAGTTTGCCCTCAGATCCGAAAAGAATGAAGCAGTTCGGAAGGAATAAAGGCATGAAAATAATAGGTGAAAGAAGACAAACGACGAATGAGAGACCGTAAAAAGGAAGATAAAATTCTAAAATCCATCCAGGATCCACTGCTAGTGCGCTTACTGCTTTAAAACAATTTTAAACTTAATAATCCTTTCGTTTATTTTACTGATTGATGTCTGAGTTTCTAGTGCGAACGTGATCATCTTGATAACAAATTGTCTAGCATTTCATTATAAAATAAGCGAGGGAGCATATATAAGAATAAGAATGATAAGCAAGACATTACTTTTTTATTTTGTACAATATTATTGTTTCGGTTTGAGTTAATAATACTTTTTATTTATAGTAAACCATTTCTTAGAAAATACAATATCCAACATCTATCAACTTACAAAAACGGCATACTATATTAGTTACACATTACCAACCTTAACATATAAAATCATATTTTAATCATATTACTATTCAGGATATACACAGTGTGCGTCAGATTCAAAGAAACTGGTCTTTATTCTTGTTTATTCAAAATAGTTTTTTGCGTCAATACAGCGAAAAATTTGTTGAGCGTTTCCTGTTCGAAATTTTTCGAAACATTTTTCATGCTCATCGGCTGGAATGGCCTTTAGTATGGCAGTCGAAATCTTTTGGATGATCAGGATGGTATCGAAACGATTTTCTTTCATCGCAAATTTCAGTTTTGGAAATAGAGAGATATCGCACGAAGCCAAATCAGGTGAATACGGTGGATGATCGATAACAATGACGCCTTTTTTCGTCAAGAATTTACGTACCATGATGGCTTTTTGCGATGGTACATTTTCATGCAACAAAAACCATCTGCCTGGCTCTGGATATTCCGGTCGAACTCGTCGAATGGTTCTGGCCCACAGTCGTTGTAGAACTCCCAGATAATATTCTGCGCCTGACCTTCTGGGACGAATTTACTGCGAACAATTCCCTTCTGGTGACTCTGCCACACTCTGACGTTTTGTTTTTGGCTCGTATTGAAAACACCACCTTTTATCACCGGTTACAACGGCTGACATACTTGCCAGATTTCTTTGAGACATTTTTAACATGTGTTTGCAATGATGAATTCTCCAAATTTTTTGATCGCCTGTCAGAGTGTGTGGTACGAAGTGAGCACAGACCTTCTGCTTGGCAAAATTATCGATTAAAATTCGATAGACTGCTTTTTGGCATCACAGTTTCCTGAAACCTCCTGGAAGACATCCAGCAGAGCCGATTTTAGTTATAGAGAAGATTTCACTTTCCCACAATAACTATCACACATCCTATAATAATGTACATACTTAATTGGTTTCGTTAATTTTTAAATTTCATTATTTCTCTTTAATAAATTATAAGAAATTCAGAAAATTTTATAAAAATTAAAAATTCAATATACAACTTGTGACGCCATCTCTAAGCTAATATCTAGACTTAGGTGCAAAGATAATTGCAGAGAACTGTAATATTAATTTTGTAGAAGTTTTCCTGATTATACATCTCATAATGTATTAATTCCCTATACCTCTACTGCACGGAAAGACTAGATTGTTTAACCCAAACAAATTTTACTTGCATTCACCAAATTTTATGGTTGAATATGGGCAAACAAATATATAGCTGTTGGTAACCAATAATTTTGTTGGCTATATTTAAGTGTTTTAACTAAATATTTCTTTGAATTAAGCAAATATTATATTATTATAATCAACCTGGTTAAAAGCAACAAATAGATTTTGTTGAAACCATTGTTTTATTTGTTTACCAATTTTGATTTAGTTTTCAGTTAAAGTAGCAATGCGTATAGATAGTATCCTTAAGAGGGCGTTTCAACATAAAAAATCTCGTAACGGCCAAGATGGCGCGAAATCACAACTCCGTTAGAATATAGATGTCACTATCAGCTTTAATATCAATGAAAATATAAGAAAATACGAAATTTATTTTAGAAAATCCGTAAATTACAAAAAACTATAAATATATCACAAAATTATTATTTTGTATTGATTATGTGCAATTGTCATTGTCAATAACAAAAATATCTTTATTGTCGCGCTTTACGATTGAACTTTGGTTGGCTAGTCATTACTCTGCTATCCTTTTTTTGATGGCAAGGATATGGCAACGTTGCGAAGTGACGAAGTTTTAAGTGCTTTTCCAGTATCATATTTTTATTCTTTATAAGATGTAAAAGGAGTAGGAGTATTTTGGGCTACTTATATTGTATATTGAAAATGTCGGTCTGTCTTTTGTCGTGTATATTTGTATTGTCTCATTTTCCTCGACTTATCGCTAAACTATTATCAATACAGTCAAAATACATAGTTATTGCCATATAAAAAGTCTAAAATTATAGGTTATCAAGATGAAACACTGCAAGAGAAAGCATTTGGAGGGAACTTTTTCACTAAAAGAAAAGTAAATGATTCACTTTGGCCTCTGGCGAAGGGATTCTATTTGAAAAGTAAATGACAACCATTCACATGCACCAGTATAATAAAATGCTTGGTATTGTTTCACAAAAAAATTTTACAGCCGGGCCAGACCAAACAGAATTCACAAATTCACCGTTACTAAATCCGAGTATCGTAAAATCTGTTTTCCCACCTAAGCTGTAATGGTCGCTTTTACTGCAATTTTTAAAAATTTTATTTCATTGTATTTATTTTAATAGGATAGTGGTAGTATATTGTTCTTTAGTTTAGTTTAGTTTCTGTTGAACTCCTGCCGCAAAGCTAAGTGTACATCGAGTGCATATAATTTTTTGTGAAACAATACCAAGTGTTTTATTTGTTATCTATTTTTATATTAATTTACAATTCATCTATCACCCAGATCTTCTTCTACTAGCCCATCAGACAGTCTCTTTTAATCCACATATTAATTTCTTTGATATTCTGTTGTGAAAATAAAGTATTTTGTATATTTGTGTTATAGGTCAAAATTGTAAACAATTTGTAGATGTTTTATGTTTATGCTGTAATCCACAGTAAAATTCCATTATTAACAAAAATATGCCAACGAGTTTGTTTTATTTATGTACATCTATCTTTTTTGCATGATTCTACGAAATTTTTGATCATTTTGTAAGTACAGAGTTTTCTTCCATAAAAACAATACCAATACATAATTTAAAATTTGATTTCTTTACTTTAAATTATTTAGTAAGCAGTGTGTGGTATAAATATAATGATATTTTTCTATATTATTTGAGCTAATTTTAAGTAGTAATATATAGAATGTTAAATATATTCCTCTAAATTAAGGAAATTAAAACAGGAATAAATACGTACCCAAATTAGTTCTTTATTATTTTAAAAAGTACCCATATTATTATTTTTATATAAAACTGCATTTATTTCTCTTACTTAGACATAAATGATAAATTACAACAATTAAAATGATAGGTTTGGATAGGTTGTTTGCAGCGCCATCGCGAGAACGATTGCCAAAGTGCTTGAAGCTCTATGATTTTGTTTATAAACAAAATGGCGGTCTGAAATAATGATTAGTTTTTCGAAGCTTTTTCGAGAACGCAAGCATATTTTTAATTTATTTCTTTACCATTCTTATGTACACTCAGTTGATTTAGAATCGACTCAAACTGCCATAAAACCCGTTAAAAGTATGCTTTATTGGGACCCCCGAATGCAAAGCAGTAATAGTATGGTCAACTGTATGTAAATTACTACGTATGTAAATTACTATCTATGTATATACAATATATTTTTCTATTAAATCAAGTTTCATATGCAGGGGATCATTTATAAATTCCTAAACCGATAATTTCTTAATGCGAGCTTAACATATGTATAGTTAAATCGCTATCGCATACAATTTCACTATAATTCTAAGTATTTATGTAATTAAGAAATTACATGAATAAGAATATGTATGGGGGCAAGATATAAAAGTCTATTACATATTAGGGTGGATCGAAACACGCGTTTTTTCTGCAATACAATTCTAATAACGCGGAAAACTTGCGCATAGGCGTCATTATAAATGAAAAAATATTTAAAAAATTTTTTTTCAAAATTTGAAATCGCGCAGAAGGCCTAAAGTTACCAAAAAAGTCAAAATACCGGTAAGTTTCAAAAAAAAATGCAAAAATTACAAAAGAGACATTTTTTGTTGTAATAGTGAAAAAAGTGTTTTTAAGAGTGTCCTTAACGCATACAAAAAATAATTAGACCCATACTTGTTTTACTGAATTCGCGCAAAAGGTCTAAAGTTGCGGGTTGTATCGCAAAAACACGATATTTTATGATTTTCGACGATTTTTAAACATGTGCCAAAACCCATAAAAGTTTTATTTTTAATTTGTAATAGTGTAAAAACCATTCAAAATTGTTTTCCCAATCCAGAAAAAATACTTTCAGAGCTGTTATTCCTTAACTGTATTCGTGCAAAAGGTCTAAATTATAGTACCTATAAGTTAAGTTATAGTCCCGTAAATAAAACGCCGTTTTCCGGATCTGGTGAGTGTTTATTTAACACATTAGGTTTGTAATATAACTCTAACAAGTGATTTCCAAATCCACCCTACGCAACCAACCAACCAGGGTGAATTTTATTTACAATATTTACAGTAACTATTTACTTTGTACAATGCATATGTTCGTTGTAGGCAAAAGATTATTTACATAGAAGCCCCTTTGAGTTCTGACTTTTAATTAAATGTGGGCATCAGTTGTCTTGATTTTAAAGTAGCTCTAATATAACCATCTCGATTTTCATGCCCGCACACTTTTAAATACATTGCTTTTTGTATTTACAGAGCATCCACTTCCTTATCATCTCACAAGCAAAGGCACCCAACTGTCCCTCGCCGATTTTGATAAAATTTGGCAGGAATGTAGAACATCGAAAACTATTTGACACGTATTTTTTTAGGGCCGCGTTTTTGGTTTTAGGGGGTGTAACGGAGGCTCAAAGTTAGCCTTAAAAACACATTTTTTTTTAAATTTCAGAAACGAGAAGAGATATCGAGATGTGGTAGACTAGATCGTTCCTTGCTGCGGGCTCTACATTTTAGGTAGAAAATAGAACAGTGGCGTACCGATGGGCTCGTTGGGAGGTCAAAAAAATACATTTTTTCTCGCCCCTGCTCCTGTATATTATGAATTGATCTTTTCTATTTTTATCTTTAAACAACATGAAAAAATAAAAGTTACCTGTTTTTGGAGTTTTTTATAAATGTTCATTATAAAAAATTAGCGTCATTTTTATATATGCTTACCGAACACTATCCCTTCTTATATTTTTGAAATTCAATTAAAGGTTTCATCAAATTCAAGGGGTATTTAAGCTAATAATTACAATTGTTTATTATATATTAGAATAAACATGTAATCCGATACAATAGAAAGAGTACCGCCATTCAAAAATGTAGCCAACGCTTATTTATCTAGACGTAAAAAACTTGCATAATGCCTTGGCAAAAAAATGCTAAAATTATTGCCAAGCTCATCTCAAAATACATTTCTTTATTTATCGGTGCCGCTATATAAGCGTGTGGTCGTCTCGCAAAAATTTAGTATCATAGAGTGTCTTGCTCTAGTCATTACAAATGGTTCTTTTTGCGTTAAATATACTGAACGTATGACAATATTAACAAGCAATACCATGGTACACCTGCATCTCCACAGAATGGTGCTGAAGAGGCACTCGCACAAACAGTGTTCGACATCATTATCAGTGGCTGTAGCTATCCCGCTTATGACACTGAACAAACAAGCATCCTGGCTTTCGATTCACAATCTGACTTTTCTGGGCCACAGCTAGTGGATATTGAGGAAGACGACAGAGTAAATTATGATATCGAAGAAGAGATGTCTAGCGATGTAATAGTGCAGGAACCTGCTGATATAGACCTCCAATACAAACAAAATGCTGTTGAATATTGGAAAAGTGGCAGAAAAGGACGACTTTCTCTAAAAAATGTCCAACATAGATTTTATAAGGTTACTTCACTTCGGCAGCTAAGACGATGGGAACAACAAGTATGCAGCGGCGGAAACAGACGTGAAAAATTATATCGCATCTCCTAATATGTGTTTAACCAGCTCCAAAGTGCTGTAGGCTCTGAAATGATTGTCCATGACTCGGATATAAGGAGATGGGCATTACAGGCTCAAGAAGAGTTGAACGTTCCAAATTTTCAGGCATCGCATTGGTGGATACAAAAATTCAAACAAACCCACAATATAGTTTCCCGCAAAATTACGAAATTCCGAACAAGGACCCAAGTGACTAATGCCGTAAATATTGCCGCAGAAGCAACTTTATTTGTCAGAAGTATACACAGTTTAATACGTGAATATGGATTAGAAAATATTTACAATACTGACCAAAGCGGATTCAATTTGGAAATGCATAGTGGTCGAACACTAATTAAGCGTGGGTCCAAGAAGGTGGAAGCTGTAGTTCAATCAATTTCTGCGACGACACACAGCTATACAATTCAGCCGACAATATCTGCAGCAAGAAAGTTGCTGTCTCCACTGTTAGAGTGTTTGAAAGAGGGAAGTGGCAGTTTGGGGCCAAAAGTGCAACAAACAATATTCCGTCCACCAAAGGTGTACATTGTGGCCACAAAATCGGGAAAGCTTACAAAACAGTTGGTATTAGAGTGGACTAGTAAAGTATATGCTCCCCATGTCGGCCAGAAGACCCTTCTACTAATGGACTCGTGGTCAGGCCAAAGTCCCGAAGATATTGAAGATGCTGTGCCACTTGCTCGGCCAGTTACAGTAAAAACAATCCCCAAAGGTACCACTGGTTTTATACAACCTTTGGATGTTTATGGTTTCCGCTTCTGGAAGCAATTTGTTCGTCAGTTATCAGATACAATTGCTTTGTCATCATTTGCAATTCAATTGCATCAACGAGACAACCATAAATATAGATCGTAATTATTTATATATTTCATATATACTGTAATGGTTAATTTAGTGAGCGAGGGAGCAATTAGACCAGCAGATATTCCGTGATTGGAGTGTTAGGATGACAATTCAATCCACCGTGCGGATGTCTGACGTCGAAAGCTACCTTGTGAACATCAAAATTAAATTATAAAACCCCAGTAATAAAAACACACCATTTTGGAGACACCAGGTATATTGCACAAGATCAGCACCCTGTATATTAATATCAAAATTAAAATAACGATTAATAAAAAAAATATATAAACTAATTGAATCTAGGTAAAACAATAATGAAATTTATAAAAGAAATCATTAAGAATAGAGATGACATTTTGCCATGAAAGAATAATGCTTCCAATCACACTATAAAAAAAAAACAATGTAGATACCTAAGGTAATTTCGTAATCAGCAAAGAATAAGGAACATCATATTTAACACAAGCTTCAGGAAACATCACTATTTCAATAGTTCCTTACAAAAATTGTCCAATTCGACAGTTTCAAATCGGCACCATTCCCAAGTGTCAAACAGAATTGTCAAACAACAGAGTTAATTTACAGAATTTTGTAATTACCCTATTTGAGTCACTCTGAGTCCGATTCCGTAGTTATTTCCAAAATTCTAAAATAAATTAAATTAAGTTTTCCAAAACTTCATTTCGCAAACGATTTCCTTTTGTTTAAGATATTTTACCTCATCCAATAAGAGCCAATGACGCCAAAAATACTTCGAGGATTCGCTAAAAAAACTTGCAAAACGACAGTCGAATTTAATCGTTCATCGAGGATAGGTACAGCTCGTATTTTTCATCGTAAAAATTTCAAGGAAAACATTTGTACATTTGTATCTTTAACCTGCAACTTTCAATAATCATTAATTATCCTATTTGAATCAGTTTCTCAGCTTACCCAAGTGCCAAATACCACAGATCTACAACCTAAGAGACCCGTCCCGAATCGAGACCGTCCTCAATCCAAGGTCACTCTGGATCCACCAGGTCAGATCAGATTCATACTAATTCAAACTAAATAACAACCATTAAAGCTTAAGCCTAGTTCGCACTATGCTAGTATTTTAGTCTAGTAGCGAGTAATTTAGTAGCTAAAATACTCGCTTCTGCCCAAAAATCGTTCGCACTTTGCTCGAGTAGAGTGAGTGATGTTTTGCAAGATGAACAACCTACAACGCAATAAAGTAAATAAACTGATTAAGCTAATCGTAACGACTATTTTAGAAGAGGTGGGTGAAGAAATTTGTTCGATTAATAAAAAGAAGCTATGGGTACGAAAATGGATCGATAGAAGAGATAAACTAGGAGCTACTAATTGTCTTCTGAAGGAATTAGCATTGGAAGATCCCAAAGAATATTTCGATACTTTGAGAATGTCCGAAAGTTGTGTAAATTTTCTGCTAATGAAAATACACTCTCAAATTCAGCGTAAAGATACCCTTTTAAAAAGTGCGATTCCTGCAATTACAAAATTACAAGCAGTTCTGTACTTTCTTGCTACTGGATGTAGTTTAAGGACACTCACACATGTATTTAGACTCGGAAAATCAACTATATCCGAATTCATCATCGAAGTTTGTGAAGCAATCTATGAATCATTGAGGGAATTTATCAAGGTAAGATTAAATAAGCATAACAGATTAATTATGAAACATTTTTTTATTAAATGAATCATTTTCAACATTGTTAGGTATTACTTTTATTATAAATGTTTTGTTTGCTCCCATCACTTTTGATTATCAACATTAGCGTTCTGCATTGCTGTTAAAATTAAGTCATTTGATATAGTTATAATGTTACTCTGCGTTTCATTGTTGTTTATATGGCCAGATGGGAACATATTTGAGGAAAGCTGATAATCCGCGGCATGTTCAGAATGATGTGTAGGTAAAATGGACGAGGAAATATATTCAGTTGTTTGCTCTTCCAAATTATAGTTACTGGTGTCATTATAATATATTGAAGAATCGCTATATGGTGATTTTGTAGCATACGACGACTGTGGTGACCTGGTGATTCTGTTTAGTTCAGATGCGTTTTGAAGGTGCTGACGTCGAATTTTATTTAAGTAAAGTTGAATGTGCTCTTGTGCTTCTAATGCCAATAGTAAGGGCAAAGATTTCAGTTGAAGACCAGCGATGTGTTTACCGAAGATCTCAAACTCATTTTCTTCGACTGTAGAGTTAGTAGTATTAGCTATCTCTTTTAATTGACTAACCATGCTCGAGAGCTGGGCGATTTTCTTCTTTTTTGATGGAGGTGGAGGAGGAGGTGTAGGTTCACGAAAGGTACCCACTACAGCACCATTTTGCTCAGTATCTGTATCATCAGTGTGTGAACTAGTGGAAGCCTGAAACAAACAAAATGTTATTATTATCAAAGTATTCATGAACATCAATATTTTGTTTCAGAATCCTACTACTACAGACTGGAAAATAATTGAAAATGGTTTTCGAAAACAGTGGAACTTTCCAGGGTGCTGTGGAGCAATCGATGGCAAACATGTCGTCATTAAGGCACCCCTGAATCCGGAAGTTTATACTATAATTACAAAGAGACAAACAGCATTGTCTTAATGGCTGTTGTAGATCATAAATATTGCTTTAGTTATATAGACGTTGGGTGTAATGGAAGGGTTTCTGATGGAGGCGTATTTCGTAACTGTAATCTGTACCAAGAATTAGAAAACGGTGTTCTACCAGAGAGTTATGTCCTAGTTGGTGACAATGCATTTCCCTTGAAAGAATATTTATTAAAACCTTTTCCAGGAAATCGATTAACGCTACAGCAAAAAATTTTCAATTATCGTTTGTCTCGGGCTAGAAGAATAGTAGAAAATGGTTTCGGTATACTAGCTGCCAGATTCAGAGTGTTTGAAAAACCGATGCCCTATAGTCCTGAGAAAGTTGTTAAGATAGTAAAGGCCTGTTGTGTGTTACATAATTGGCTCCGACAAACAAAATTACAGAACAAACAGTATGAATACACAGTAGACACAGAAAATTATGAAGCAGGAACTATCGTTCCTGGTAATTGGAGAAATGACCCAGAGTCTCTCGGAATGCAACCGCTACCAATTTCTTTAAGTAACCGTTCATCCCAAAGGTCTATAGATCGTCGGGAGAGATATGCAAATTATTTTGTCGGAAGCGGATCTGTCCCTTGGCAGACAAGAATGATACATTGAAAACTACCGGCCCACCAACACTAGAATATAATAAACAGACTGACGGACAGATGCATGTATTATAATTATTGTATTGTAATAATGGGTATAAGTAGATAGGTAGGTTAAGGTTCGCAGGGATGCATCCAATAAACTGAACCATTTTATTGAAGGAATATAAACCGTGTCAGTCCCAGCGCCTGAATTTTTGGAGTCCTTTATTTTTTTTAACTCTTGCGAGTAAGTTGATCTAAAAAGGAATGGTTCTCGTTAGATAAAACTAAGTACCTCTAAAAACAATAGTAGTAATAATAATTAAGAGCTTATTGTATCCTAGTTTTTTTTTTTTTTTTGAGTGAGGAAAAATGCCTTAACGCACCATCAGGGACGAGACCCGTCCCCGGCGTGTAGGGCTCGCACCCACTAAAAAACCTCACTTTGTCAGGTGTAGAATCCATCCCGGAACCGCTGGTCGCATTACTTCAGGATGGCACCTCGTAGTTAGCCTCGATCGGCTGCCTCCATTGCTTGGGTCTCTCTCTTCTTCTCCTTCAGCACCTTCTCGACGAACGTGGCGATCTTCTGCCAGTGGTCGTGTCCGGACAGCATCGTTTGCACGACGTTATCCGACGTTAAAGGTCCTACTTCGTCTTGTAGAGCGTCTCTGTAGTCACTCCACCTCTCGCATTCGAAGAAGGTGTGGTGAGCATCATCTTCCGCAGAGTCGTGATACTGGCATGTCGCGTTCCCATTCGAGCCAGGTATGCGTTGAAATACCCGTGTCCGCTAAAAAACTGGGTGAGGTAGTAATTTACCTCGTATCCTATTTACCTTGTATCCTAGTAATAAATATTCTTTTGAAAATAAATAAATAATGCACTAACCTGATGTTTTTAATTTTCAATTTAATTTCCTTTTCACCAAATCCAGGTATATTCATTGTATTTTCTAAATTCAAGTATGCGGATTGTTTCATTTGTTTGTTTTTATAATGCGGGGACTTAATATTCCACAAGCATTCATGTTCTACATATTTGGAAACAAATTTTAAAGTGGTTTCTTCACTCCAGCGAAACGACATTTTTGCGGCAACTAATGAACTCGACTAATTCGACAGGTTCGGACTTGTTTAGCCGGTGAACCAGTGAGCACGGACGCGTGGTGGGAGGTGCTACTTGCCCGATTAAAATAGAAAAAAATGGATCGACTCGACTTAATTACTTACTAACCTACTCGACTAAATTTTTGGTGTTCAGACACGTTTAGCTACTAAATTACTCGCTACTAGACTAAAATACTAGCATAGTGCGAACTAGCCTTTAGTGTGATCTGCGTATATATAAAAGAACATAACCTAGAATCGTATTTTAATGATAAGAAAATATGTAGAACTCTGTAATAATAATAACCGCTGTTATTTCAATTTGACGATAGAACGATAGAGGTCGGTAGAAAAAGTTTATTTTTTTTAATTATTTTTTTTTGTTAAATCAATTATAAATCAAATCATTTGTTATACGTCATTAAATAAATACATGTCATTTAAAATAAAGTGTTTTAATTCTATACGAAACGAACAACGAACCCAATTCCCTGCAAAAGTAAGAACCGTAGTACCTATTTTGAAAAATTGCATGAGAAAATCAACATAATACATATACTCTAGTATTTCTTATATACTATCTTTATTTATAAGTGTTTGAACTAATTGTAATTATACCGAGTAGAACAAGAAACATAGTAAAGAAATGTATTTTAAGGTGTAAGCAGGGGTGTTAACGCAAAAAGAACCATTTGTAATGACTAGAGCAAGACACTCTATGATACTAAATTTTTGCGAGACGACCACACGCTTATATAGCGGCAACGATAAATAAAGAAATGTATTTTGAGATCAGCTTGGCAATAATTTTAGCATTTTTTTGCCAAGGCATTATGCAAGTTTTTTACGTCTAGATAAATAAGCGTTGGCGACATTTTTGAATGCTGGTACTCTTTCTATTGTATCAGGTTACATGTTTATTCTAATATATAATAAACAATTGTAATTATTAGCTTAAATACCCCTTGAATTTGATAAAACCTTAAATTGAATTTCAAAAATATAAGAAGGGATAGTGTTCGGTAAGCATATATAAAAATGACGCTAAATTCTCTATAATGAACATTTAGAAAAAAATCCAAAAACACGTAACTTTTATTTTTTCATGTAGTTTAAAGATAAAAATAGAAAAGATCAATTCATAATATACAGGAGCAGGGGCGAGAAAAAATTGTATTTTTTGGACCCCTAACGAGCCCATCGGTACGCCACTGTTCTATTTTCTACCTAAAATGTAGAGCCCGCAACAAGGAACGATCTAGTCTTTACCACATCTCGATATCTCTTCTCGTTTCTGAAATATTAAAAAAAATGTGTTTTTGAGGGTAACTTTGAGCCCCCGTTACACCCCCTAAAACCAAAAACGAGGCCCTAAAAAAAAATACGTGTCAAATATTTTTCGATGTTCTACATTCCTGCCAAACTTTATCAAAATCGGCGAGGGACAGTTGGGTGCCTTTGCTTGTCAGGCTTAAACCTTTGTTTGTAGGTAGTTCGTATTGTTTCTTGAAGTTTACAATATTTATTAAATTATTTATGGAAAGAAAACAATATAAACAAAGTATAGACATATACATCAATTACTACAGAATAGAAATAACATCCAAACCCAATACTTATTAATATGCTTTTTTTTTCAAGATAAGTCTACAACAAAATGTAAAATAATCTTAAATATCTTGGATATTATACTAGATTTATTACCGAAATACTACAAGGAAGTGATATAGAATTTGAAGAAAAATCATAAAATGACATAATATGCAGCTATTCCGAGCGAAGTTGTATTTACGCAGGACCAAAAAGAAACACCTGTATAATTGATTAGCGCCATTAAAAAAAAACGACTTTTATAGACATTTTCTTCAAATATTAAAGAAAGGATTTTGATTTCTTAATAGAAAACAGCGCTCTGAAGATTACGAAATAGTTTATTTCCTCTCACATTATTTGGAGATGTTGCATTCGACACTCTTTTTAAGTGCAACTGATCCTCCGAACACCTAAAACGATTTCAAACCAATTTTGAGCATTACTAATATTTTCTGACACTATTAGCATCCACCTTTATACAGCATTTTTCAACTTTTCTCAAAAATTTTGCTACAGTTTCTCGACACTCGAGGATAAGTGTCTGATAGTACTTATGGAACACTAAACACTTTAACCCACAAAACGCCAAAATGATTTTACTAAAAACCGACGCGTTTCTACAGCTGTCATTATCATGGCGATAATAAAACTAAATTAAAATAAAACCTGCAAATAACAAGTACCCTAAATGTTATGCACTGTCAATCCGATATGTACCATTAATTACCGATTAATGAAAACAATGACGATTGCGGGATAGGGTCGTTGTCAACGTTCATTACACATGACTTATTTTTATATATTTCTCAACTTTCCAAAACATTTACAAACTTACAATTATTTATTTGTCTAATTAATTTAACATTAATATGATCAATGTTGCGATCTGTTTCAAAAATGCCATATGCTCTTTAAATCTCGCTGAGACAGCTCTCCTGGTTTTCCCAATATATTTTTGATTACAATCTTTACAAATAATTTCGTAAATACCCGACTTTTCCAAATGTTGTATCTTATCTTTAGGGTTACCGATGAAACTTCGTAAACTAGTCCGAGAACTGTAAACTATTCTGAGATCTAGCTCTTTGAAGATTTTGCTCAAACCTTTAGTGATAAAGGGAGAGTAAGAGAGGGCAACAACGGTTGAAGCCTTAACATTCTCTCGAAAAGTCGTAAATTCTTTTACAGCTTTTTATAACTAAACTTCCTAATTAACTTATAGATATGCTGAGGCTGGCAATCAGTACACTTGGTCACATTGTTTATAATTTTAAGCTCTCTTATACGTTGCCTTGGCCAAGGAAAAGAGTGAGGAGTCTGTGTACCAGAAATGCAGGCTTGCAATTTTGTGTTGAATACAATGATGGGAAGCGTCAAACGTCAAACTCTAATCTATTGTTATTTCTAATTACTAAAGTATCTATGTAAAAAGGGTAGCTGACCGTTTTCTTCTCTTTCACAAAGAGAAAATCATAAGAGCAGTCTCAACTAGATTCAAAGAGCATATGGCTAATCTTAGATTTAATAGAATTGAGAAATCAAGCGTTGCCTAACACATTTTTGAAACAGCTCACAACATCGATCTTACGAATGTTAAATTAATTAGACAAATAAACAATGGTAAGCTCCTAAATGTTTACGAAAGTTGAGAAATACATATATAAAAATAAGTTATATGTACTGATCGGTGACAACGACCCTATCCCTCAATCGTCATTGTTTTCGTTAATCGGAAATTAAGGATACCTATCGCATTAAACGTGCATAACGTTTAGGTTACTTGTTGTTTGTAGGTTCTATTTTAATATACACAGTTTTATTATCGCCTTGATAATGACACCTTTGCTGTCGAAACGCGTCAGTTTTTAGTAACAAGTTTTTTGGTGTTTTGTGGGTTAAAGCGTGTTCTACTTCTGCACCGAGAGATTCAGTGAAGAACTTTGCTACTTATACTTTATTTACGCACATATATTAAACTGTCATAGATAAGCAATTTCACTGACACAAAATATCGTTAAAAATGTTGCATGTAGGAGTACCCCTTACAATTCGAATGTTGCCGCGTCGCTACAAAGGTAAGGACAGAGTGATTTAAACTCTGTCGTTAGATGCCAGCGTCCCATATGTAACTGCACCACTCTGTAACTGCACCTCTTTGTTGCTATTTTTTGGACTTATAGAAAATGTAATAAGCATCAACTAAGTCGGATTTCAGACCAAATTTGATTTATAATGCTTCTAATCTTTACATAATATCTAGAAAATATATTACCGGCCAATGTAAGAGTTTCTGTGATTAATTCGATTTTGAATTACCTTCCGTGATTAAAGGAAGAAATACGATTCTAAATACATAAAATACAATATAAAATTACATTGTCAACATCAGTTATAAAACAATCCTACATTTAATTAAATTCTTTTTTATATTGCACAGATTTACTAGCTGAAAACCCGAATCGCAGCTCCATTTTAATCTTGTCAATGTGACTGCCTGTTGTAACAAATGCGTCTGTAACGTCACCTCAGCTGTTTCGGGTATACATATGTAGTAGTGTGTACGAAGCCACACGCATTTCTTCACACAGTTTCACCTATAGGGCCGGTTGCCACACCACGCACGACCAACTCTGATTCAATTAAGCTCACAAATCCAATGGGATCGTGCCACTTTGTAGACATGTTTAGTTGCCTCGTAGAAAATCCGCCTCATACAGAGAAACTTTTCTTATTATATCGACCAGGCTTCATTGTCAACTTTTAATTCGATTTCGGCGTCGGCAAGATTTCGACGTTTCTCCATTTTTTTTGCTGCTTTAAGGTTGCTGTCGCGTTAAGTGGTTCTCTCTTACGATTTTGATTTGGCTGCCCCGTTTGTTATCTTTTCATAAAACCTCTTCCGGATGTATGGCGAACTTCTGAGCTCTAATTCCATTACGACTTCCGCGCCCATTGTTTCAAAATTTTCATTTCGCTGAAAAGTGATAATTCAATTATAATGGAGAAAAAAATCTGAAGATTATACGAACTACACGAACCGTTAAAGGGATAATTGGATATACTTTTTTTAACTAACCAAATTATTACTTTAAATTATATTCAATTGTCTTTCTTATTATTATTTGTTTTCTAAGGAGTTCTATTGAACTAAGATGATTATTATGTTCAAAAAATATTCAAACATTGTAGAGATATTGAAACAGAGATAAAAATAAATAACAAACATGTACCGTTTTTTGTGCTACGGTTTTGCGGTTTCTTGCAAACCACTTTTATGTTTGGCTATTAATCGTCGACCAAATGCAAAATCGAAAAAAAATGGGGTTTAATAATTAAATCCAGTTTACACCGCTTTGAAGTAAATTTATAAATCATAAATTTTCAGCTTCAATTGTGGTTTGCAAAACGTTGCATATAATGAGTATTTATTATAAATAGCGTTAACATACATATATGGAGTCCGAGGAATATTATATGAAGAACCAATATATCATAATCATTTAAAAATTTTACAACGATTAATACTTATTCTTCACATAGTAAGTAAACATAAAATTTGCCTATATTCTATTTCTAAAAATTATATGTGAACTACCCGCTTCAATTTATCGACATCGATGGTGTTATGCCAAGCTAGTTTTGTGTATGACGATTTATCATCATCAATATTGCAATCGTAATGCAAAACCTTTGTTCTTCAATCTATTTTAAAAACTGATTTTAAAGCCGGTTGTAAATTGATTTCTAAAGTTGGTTCTTAAAAACAGTTTCAACTTAAAACAGGTAAATCGATTTTAATAAATCCGATTTGAGGAAAAATCGGTTAATCGATTTTAATAAAAATGGATTGACAAAAAGTGACTCAATCGATTTCTTATTAAAATAATCGCTTCAAATTGCTAACTGAGCATTTTCCCATGTGCGTCACTTCTATCAGTCTGCAATATCTTACATGCTATAGAAACAAAAGTGAAAGTATGTTTCTACCCTAACCTAAGAAAGTAGTTACAAAGTAATTAGGAGTCAAACAATACATACCGAGAAGTCTATAGGGACACAAAAATTGATATATGACATTTTGGAATAATATACACTAATACAATAATATACATGTACATATATGGACATTAATACATTTACATACATTACATTAATATACTTAACGCCAATATTTTATAGGCGCAATTTTGAAAATGCTTTCATCTGCTATAGGAATTGAACTTATATTCTCTGCTATCCGGGCAGCTTGGCAAATACCCTAGTGACATGTTCAGGTTCAATTCGTAAATATGTGCTTATAATTGTGATTATATAGATGGCTCGCATAGCCACAGTAATTTGTGCGTGAATAGTTTCTATGTATGAGCCACAGTTTGACATATCTCATCATCGGGAGCTATACCATGCTAGCGGTGTAGTAGCTACTACACTTCCTGCTTAGCACAGGGGTGCCAGATGCGAACCTTAGTACTTTCTTCCTGAATTTGGTTTTCCATGCTTTCTTGGCAAATGCGGAAGGGTAACTAAATCTTAATTTGGTCCAAGCTTGCAGACTTCAGAATTTTTTTTAATGTGTGATGGGTGCTTAGTTACAGTGACTTCTTAAGCTTAAAAAGACTTAAAAATAATTCATATAACTTCATTTTAAGTGCATCTTTTTGACATACACTTGCGAAATTTAAAAGTATTATACTGTTTCTAACAGTACTCTTTCCCAAACTTTCCTATGTGCTGAGACATCGCCTTTAATAATATCTACATATGGAACAATCCACGATCATTGTTAACATAAAAATAATAAGAAGCAATATTTAAGATATAACTTATTAAGCCAATTTAAAACACGATGTAATTCATGAAGGGTAGTATAAATATCTTGCATTCAATTAATAATAAAATCTCAATTTTACAACTAGAAATTTGTATTTTCCAAATACAGGCTTTACTCCAAAGCAAATTTAATTTCTGCAAAGAAAATTACTAATTTTATAATAACTAATAATTAACTTCACAATATAGCGTTTTATTTACTAAATACACATTCGATGTTGCAAAATTCACATTTAATTATTTACAAAGATGGCCTATACTGTGAGTATGTGGAAAGATAGTCTACATGCAGATATTCTTAAAACGCATAGCATATACAGGGCGGTTCACCGGAAACTGCCACGATCGATTGCGGGAAAACTATAGCTAGGAATGATCTGAAATGTTGGCAATATTTTCAAGATGGCGACGCTTTTAAATAGAATATCCTGTATATTGACACGTTTTTAGATTCTACGTGAAATTCTAAATATATTTCATGTATAATGTCATATACCTAAGTCTAATCCTTTTTGACTTATTTACATTCTTATGCTAAATTTGACGTTTGCAGGCAGATAATCAATTGCACTTTTTCCATATACCTAAGGATTAGTTTATTATTTATTTTGAAGTAAGGTTTCTCAGGTAGATGACGTAATTAAATACTACATATTTGTATAAAATTGTTACAATTATTCATACAGAGTGTTCGAAATACACGTCTGAAAATGAAACCGGAAAAATTAATTTTATAAATGGAAAGTGGCAATTTTTGTAATTTTATCTTGTTCGGCATTAAAAATAAGGGTAACTTTGTATAAGCATGTCTATTATAAAAATTGATAGTTTTCGAAATATTGGCAAGTTAGTATTTTTATCTTCTACAATACATACTATTTGCATTAGTTCTTATTTTATTAGTTAGCCATGGCAGCATTTACAAAATTATAAATTATCAGTTGTCAAATAAAAATCATTTACCTTCCTTAATAATTACAATAAGTCATGCCGGAGCGATTAGATTATACAAACAATGATTATTAAAATTTGTTTATTATTTATGGGGGATGTAATAAATGTAATCCAAGAACATGTGATACATTTGGAACTCCATAATCGCAAAAACGGAAACCGTCTTTACAATTCCAGTAAACGTATTATGGAAAACTTTAGAAACTCTGTATTCGTAAGAGCAACGATCCAGAGAAATAAATCAATTATTAATAACGAAAATAATGAAACGATCTACGTAGAAAACTTAATAATACAGGCAATAACTAAATAAAAACAATTACTTTAATAAATGCTCAAACTGGCGCCCTCGAACCTCGAAACATTTTTGTCTAATTTAAGCGCTCCGGCATGACACTGTAATTATTTTTATTCAACAACTGACAATTTATAATTTTGTAAATGCTGTCATGGCTAGCTAATAAAAAAAGAACTAATGCAAATAGTATGTATTGTAGAAGATAAAAATACTAACTTGCCAATATTTCGAAAACTATCTATTTTTATAATAGACATGCATATACAAAGTTACCCTTATTTTTAATGCCAAACAAGATAAAATTACAAAAATTACCACTTTCCATTAAAAAAATGACTTTCGGTAATTTTTCCGGTTTTATTTTCAGACATATATTTCGAACACTCTGTATGAATAATTGTAACAATTTTATACAAATAGTATTTAATTAGGTCATACTCTACTACTCGGTCTACTTGAGAAACCTTACTTCAGTATAAATAATAAACTAATCCTTATATGGAAAAAGTGCAATTGATTATCTGCCTGCAAACGTCAAATTTAGCATAAGAATATAAATAAGTCAAAAAGGGTTAGACTTAGGTATATGAAATTATACATGAAATATATTTAGAATTGCACGTAGAATCTAAAAACGTGTCAATATACAGAGTATTCTATTTAAAATAACGAAATTGGTGCTTACTTCCGGTATATCCCGAAGCACCGCCAACTTGAAAATATTTTAGGCGAGTGGCCCCCATCGACTTTAGTATAGTGCAAAAATTTCAGATAATTCCTAGCTATAGTTTTCCAGCAAGCGATCGTGGCAGTTCCCGGTGAACATCCTGTATAGGCATTAATCCTTTTACATCTGTAATATTGAAAGCATTTTGATTATACATCATTATAATTATATTATTACAAGGCTTTTATCAGGCAGCTTCAAAAGTTAACAGAATGGGGCCGTCCCGTTTTTTTAAATGTGTTAATAAATATTTTATTATGAAAGATTACTATAATCTGATGTAGGTAATAGCAAAAATTATAATTTTAGTGTTACTGGAATTGCACAAAAAAGAAAATAAAACCGATTATTTGTAAGTCGCGCCCCAGGTAGCACGGTGACGACACTTTTACGTCATAATTTGGTCGTCGGTTACTATAACTTTAAATATGACGTCTAAATGACGGTAAGATCACGTAATTATGTCACAGACCAGTCACATGAAAATTAGACGTCTTATAGACGTGTTCAGAATGACGTTATTTGGCCGTCAGCTTTAGATATATATTCTTTACACAGTAATTACAGTAATGAATAAAACAAACTCGAAATACTTTAAAATATTTATTAAAATTTAAAAAAATTACCATTGCCATAATATATGCACATATAGAGATTTTTTCGCCATTCCCCGCTGGCCACACAATCTTGAGCTACACTGACATAACCTATAATTTTACCCAATGTTGCATATCTCATTTCTTAAATAACAATATTTTACCATAGGTACTCACCTCTACGTTGGTCTCGTTACGTGAAAATGCACCAAATACAACTCGATAAAACAAATTTAATCACTAGTTGTTCGTTTAGATAGCGTGAAGTACCGTTATCATAAACGAAAATGTAGAACACTTCCACGACTTCCACGCTACTTCGAAACAAGCTTTGTTACCAAGCTGTTATATGATTGGATGGTGATCGATGCCTGTTTTAAAGACTGACGGCGGGTAAATCAAAACTTTGTAATAGTCGCATATCAACGAAAAAACTAAAATGTAGTTATAATTACAGTCACTTTTTTACTGTGAAGGTTTGCGTTTTTTATTTCAATAATCAAATACTTAACTAAACATTAATTGCAAAAATCAAAAAATTATTATTTTCAAATATGAGCTGCGATACACATTGACTTAACCTTTAAACTTCCTAAATCAACCAAATGTGTTATGACGTCAAAAAGACGACATTATTTCGTCTAAAAAGTTTCGCCGCCAAAGTGACGTCCTTATACCGTAACATTTTGGTGATCTGACGTCTTTTGGGAAAAATGCCCAATTAATAACGTCGATGTGACGTGACCGTGCTACCTGGGGCGTTTAGTGACGTGATAATGGTACTTCTTTTTATTGGCTTAAACTTGTAAGAATACATCAACGACAAACGTAGTAATGTACAAGCATTAGCCTATAGCATTAGCTATAGGGAATGACAGGTGTGTTGACAGTGACAATTATTATAAAAAAGACGTTTTGACGATAAGACGTGTAGGTATATGAAATACATTTATGTTGTGCAATCAAATGTAATAGAACTTTCAGTCTTTAATGTGTAGTTTTTGTGTACTAAAATACGAAATGCAAAAACGTATAAGTAAAGCAAGAATTTGGAAAAGCCGTTAATAGTTATATTGCATATAATCCTGTCAACACGTAAAAACTATTTGTTAACCATGAAAGATATTGAAATGATTTTGGTCACATTGCAAGCAAACAAGTAACAGCATCTACACGAAATGAAGAAAATTGGCAAACATGCTTTGTTGAAGGAGATGACAGTCCTCTTCGTGATAATATATTCTTGACTATAAATGCGGTTATTCTATACAAGGATTCATTGACAGCGGTAGTAATCTGAACTTGTTAAAAGCCAGCAGTTAGGTGCAGATGGGAGCGCCAAAATTTGATAATACTTGTGTTTTGGTAAAATGATTATTAAATGCGCCAATAAAAACATTCACGTCTGAAGTAAAAGTCAGTGAACACATTCTTAAAGCCGACATCATAATACAGAAAACCATCTAGAGGTAGCTAAACCAGGGCATGAGAAGAGAATTAGCGAAATTATAACTAATTATAAACCAAAACACCCTAAAGAAACGAAGATATCCACAAAAATTATATAAGTACACTCCTTTTTAGCAGATGTAACTACCCTCTTTTTGGATTTAGGCTTTAGGTTTAGATAGAATGGTTGAGTGGAAGAGCAGGTGTCAACTTTTAGTGACGCATCTGAACTCCGCCACTTTTCACTTCATTATTAATATTAATATATAGAAATATATACTTTTTATTTTTTTTTGTGACATACATATGTTGGAAATAAAGAAGCTTCTCCGGATTGATTTTAAAATTATTCTTACAACGAGATACAAAACATTTCATGATTAATTGATATCAAATAAGATTCAAATAAAAATAAACCAGGATTCCAAAGGTGACAATGTTAAAAAATACACAAATTAAAACTGAAAACTCTAAGCACACCACAAAATAATAACAACACAATAGTTTATCAAACAAATATGAAAGTAAATACTATGACAGAATACAGATAGACAGGAGGTGGATTTCGTTTGACGTTTACGTAGCTAACAAAAAAAGAAAGATTACATTTCTGATTAAGAAAACATTGATGTGTTATTTCTATCTCTTTCCATATCATACTTTTGGCAAGCTTCTCTGTGAATTTACCATTATCACGTCATAAATGCGGTAAATTCAAAATTTAAACTTTGATATTTTTTCTTGGCATATTTATTAATAATATAAAAAAAAAGAAAATACGTAGACACTATAATTTAATGTACACTTTAAGAAAACAATATAAAAAAAAATCCGGGCCTGCCCCATTATGTATATTTTTAAGAAAACAATACCTTCACTTTTCACCTTAACTTTAAAGCAATACAATTTTATGCATGCGTATGTTATTGCAAATTTATTTTTCCAGTACGGGCACACTAGTTCGTTGAGTTCTTCATCAGCTAGAAAATCTAGAAGAAATCCAACTTTAGTACGTGAGTTTACCGGATTTTACGATACTCACTATCACTATAGCAATTCACAAGTCACGTTTGTAAAATTGATATGAAATATCCTTGCTTTCCACGCTATTTTTGCAATAAATGCTTTCTCTTTCCAAGGAAAAAAAAAACGTTGTTTTAATTGCACAGACCTTTCAAGCACATCATTAGCGATAAAATTTGTTCAAGCTAATGACCACCTTAATCTATGTTTTGAAACTTCGCCTTTCCTTTCTTATGAAAATTTTAATTAGGTCTTATCATAACAAAGTAATTAATTAGATCGTTTGATTAAAGAAACCGCCCTTATTAGCATATAAACATCTTATGCATACAGGTGACAGATACACATAATAAATTGAATACAGTAATAAACTTAATTTCCATCTACTTATATCTATGTAATTTATGTTTATGAATTAAAGCCAGCCACTGTTTGTAATAGCTATCGTACCAACATTTCAATATACAATTTACAACTTTGTTATCTTTATTACTAGAAAGAAAGAAAATACCATGTTCCAAAAAGAAACCCGTCCATATGTTGAATAATATCGAAAACGAAGCAAGACTGGAAAAATCATACAAAACTAAGTAATACATATATAATTAATATTAATGCAATATATAGAGACGTGTGCACCTTATATATAAACTATTTTATTGTCATGCTCTGTCAATATAATTTAAAAATATTTGTTCGTCATCCCAGTCTACGATTCGCAAAGCAATTTGTTGCATGATATGAGACATTTTCTCCTGTGGTCATTGTAATCTGGTTTTGAACTGATCAATGGATTTGTGAATTGTAGGTTTACTATTATTTTCAGTTTGAAGATTTTAATCACGTTTTATACTGAAAATATAGTGTTTTGTCTTGCTCTATTTGGTTAATGACACTATTTGGGGAATGACTAATTGTTTCATCTTCGAAAGATATTTAGCCGACTTTATTTTTTATGACATTAATAAGTTCAAAGAATGTTACATCTTAGCCGTGCATATATCAAATTAAGGAAAGAAATTCTTGGTAATGCGGCTAGTAGTGAAAATGATAATTAAACATAATTAATAATCACTGTCATTCATCACCATACAGCGACGCGTTTCGATTTTATAAATCTCATCAGGCTGTCTTTGTGAGAATGACAGTAATTTGTGAAAACTCATATATATATCAAACATCGTGTATTAAGTATATATGAGAGATTAATTTTACAAATATTGACTTATGTTGAATTGAATATTGTCTATTTACTTTTATTTCTACAAAGCCAGTAATTATTTATTACATTGACCTGTAGCTGTAGAATTAGCGACATCAGACCAAGCATAAGCCAGAAATAATTGAATAATTGAAAAGTTTCATATATAATATATCCATCACTTTTCTGTAGAATAATATGAGATATATCCATCTTTCAACCAGGATAATTTAAATTCAAGGAATGTTACATCTTAGCCGTGCATATATCAAATTAAGGAAAGAAATTCTTGGTAATGCGGCTAGTAGTGAAAATGATAATTAAACATAATTAATAATCACTGTCATTCATCACCATACAGCGACGCGTTTCGATTTTATAAATCTCATCAGGCTGTCTTTGTGAGAATGACAGTAATTTGTGAAAACTCATATATATGTATATCAAACATCGTGTATTAAGTATATATGAGAGATTAATTTTACAAATATTGACTTATGTTGAATTGAATATTATCTATCTACTTTTATTTCTACAAAGCCAGTAATTATTTATTACATTGACCTGTAGCTGTAGAATTAGCGACATCAGACCAAGCATAAGCCAGAAATAATTGAATAATTGAAAAGTTTCATATATGGCTTATGCTTGGACTGATGTCGCTAATTCTACAGCTACAGGTCAATGTAATAAATAATTACTGGCTTTGTAGAAATAAAAGTAGATAGACAATATTCAATTCAACATAAGTCAATATTTGTAAAATTAATCTCTCATACATATATACTTAATACACGATGTTTGATATATATATGAGTTTTCACAAATTACTGTCATTCTCACAAAGACAGCCTGATGAGATTTATAAAATCGAAACGCGTCGCTGTATGGTGATGAATGACAGTGATTATTAATTATGTTTAATTATCATTTTCACTACTAGCCGCATTACCAAGAATTTCTTTCCTTAATTTGACATTAATAAGAATATATGGACTCTTCCTAATATCTAATGAATTACCGTCATCCTATTGGATTATCTTTAAATATAGTTATATCTAAATAGCTAATTTATATAATAGTGTAATATTAAAAGAATTAGAGAAAACAAATTCGAAATAGTACGGTGAATCTGTCGTTTGTGTAAACTCATCGCTTGATTCAGATACCTAATAAGTGTAATAAAAAGTTAATTGCGCTACAAATAAAAATCTAGCTACACACTTATTCTACGTTTCAAGAGTTCTAGAGGAATTCCTAAAGATTTTTTTGGTAATAGACCAATAAAAAGCAACAAAAACTCGAGCAAAAAATTATCTTCCGACAACAAACACAATAATAAATAATCCATTAATTTTATTCAAATTTCAGTTTCCATAAATATTTCCATTGCGTTAAATAGCAAACCTTGTATATTTTACCTTTTTCACCACCAAAAGCGTGTTTCCATAAGTGATAACATTCTATATAATTCGAGCAGCTTTCTAAACTGAATTTTCCATAGAACATTAAAGATAATACATGTAGTCCCGTTTCCATCAAAGCCATTATGAATCTTTATAAATTTCGTCAATCCAATGCTACTCGATATTCTTGTAGTGTTTTCTCTGCAGATAGTTGATTCTGTGGTAAATTGTTCAAAATATTACTAGGCTGTTTTCGTTACCAAACTGAACATTAGTAATTGGCCTAGACCTTGAACATCAATCTGTAACAAAACCGTGAAACTTTTTACACAAGCGCTGCAGCGCTAGTTCGACAGCTTAGGAAGCTGCTGCAGCTTCATCCACCACAGATAGTAAAAATATTGTTTGCAAAAACTACCTTATTTCAAATTTCTAGCCAACAACTAGTAGCAGGACTCTACAGTGGTTTCAAACCGTCACATCTAGGAAACGGCAAAATAATACATAGTTAGTTGTGCCATGTAAATGCACATACCGCTTGAATGTTAGCTTTAACGAATATTTAATATTTATTCCAAACACTAAAAAATTGAATATGCTTAAGTTTCCAAACGTTAATGATTTTAATTTTGCTTAATTTAATAATCGTGTCGGTACTTCTTTTACGGAAGGTTGGTGGTTCGTTTTTGTGGTGTCCAGAGACATTGTTCTTTTTTTCTGTTGTTCATTGTTCTGTTTTTTGTTTATATACTACTATTATACGATCATAAGACATTAAAAAGTAAATTTGAACGTAGTAAAAAATTAGTGATGCTGTAGTTTACTTTGTAGGCATTACATACATACATATATAGTAAGCTCTTATAGATAATAAGTTATGAGTTTCTCCGGAAAGAGTGTTGAAGTCGTGCACGGGAAAAAACCAAGCGTGCATGTAGTATGAAACACCGTGGACAATATAAAAAGCACCATAAATGAAACGTGAAATAGCATTTGATCTCTTGTTTGCGTTATTAAAACAATTGCGTTTATTTTATTTTTATTGTTTATAATTATTCATTTTATTTCAATTGGTCAGTTTTTAATTATTAACTATTCCTCAAATAATTATTTCCAATTAAAATCAAAATTTAGATTTTCATTCCAAAATGATGGGAAAGCGATATAATATATAATATAATAGCCTTATTTAGGGTAACGACTGAACATATCCTAAACATATGAGCATTTGCATACTGAAATTAATTGAAAAATAAACCTAACTCTACAGTATTTTCAACATGCGCACATTATTCATGTTCAGGATATGTTCAATTGTTACCGCGAAGGCTAATATAGCTAATAGAGTCGACAGACTCAGTGACAGCAGTAATAGAGCGGTTGTATTAGCAGTTGGAGAGTTCCGGAAATTGAGTGTTAGCTATGACTTTGTGGCAGGTCACGCTAGCATCGGTTCCGCGTTCGAATACCATTCATTGTTGGAAAATAATTAACAGTGCAATATTACCTTTATGGTGAGGCAAAGTTGTAAAAAAAACCATACAGCTTGGAATTCACTGCATCAATCATACATAGAAAACAACATACATCCAGGTCACTGTATATTCTATATATAATATATAAACTTGATAACATCGACTGCATACTAATTTTCAGTGTTGTTATTGTTCGGTCGTACGCTGACCGATTGCAAATCCCACAACGGTCAAAATATCTCCTGTATTGAATGTCGTAAGCATATGCCATGTCTAGCAATATACATGTGATAATTTCTACCGAAATAATCATACTTCCCTTCGTAACCTAACCATGAGCACCCTCTATTTCTCATTTACCATACATATTAATTATCTAAGAAGTTTTAAAATATTTGTATATTTCTACGCTAATTAAGCAAAAAAGTATAGGATATCAACATGAATTTTACAAATTTATTTTCAGGTAGTGTTGATAACTTGATGTAATAAACACGGCTTTGATTTGATTTGTACCCTTATTTTACATTTCTTACATACCCTTAAAACTACAAATAACCGGCGTCTTTCAATGAGAGTAAAACACTATATTTTTTCGTCTATGTATAAACATATTCTGTCGTAAAAGGGGTTGCCTAACGTAAGGGTAACTTACTTGTGAAAAACAAAAAAAAACAAATCTTAACAGGTAGCTTAAAAATAGAAAACAAAATCAACTCATACGTAAATATGTATATGTGTATATGTAGAATTAATCAAACAAGAGGACTGTGTATTAGTATTATCTAAGTTAGACGCATGCTTTAATTCGTACCTACTAATAATGAGTTTCCATCTCACCTATAACGATTTTTCTATATCCTATACAAGCTCTTCGTCTCCTACATGTTTCCTAAAAGAATTCTTCGATTAGCTAGGTACTGATAGCGCTGAACCATCACTACGGAAACGGGCATTGTTATGTACGTACTTGTTTTTAATGACTAACCAGTAACTGCTACTAAAACTAACTCACTATCCTTTTAGAAACGAAAAAGATAACTCACAATTGATTGACATACTAAAATTACATTCTGTTTAAGTCATTTAAAATATCTCAACCAAACCAATAAAACTGTGTTGATATCGCATTGAAGTTAATATATTATATGAAATTACAATAAATTGATATGGCCATTCAAAAGATAAATTTATTTCCTAGAAACTTTTTGCTTTCGCGACATCTATAAACACGTTCTTTAACTATCCGCGTTGTGTCCTTTCTTTCTGGTCTACAATATTGTGTACATCATCAAATGTTTAATGCTAATACTTATAGCAGCTTATACGAACAGGTGTCACTATATGAAAAACTTTAATGCAAATTATTTTTACCTGCAATTTATTGAACATTTTCAAATCAATAAAGTTTGATAGGTAAAGATTACGAATATAATTGGTCTTCTTCCCAATTGCAATATGCCCTGTTTGAATATGAAAATCCACTAACATACAATAATTCACTTGTATTCGTTTTCACTTTACAACACAAGATAAAGAATTTTTTAAATTAAAGGCCGAAAATTTATTAGAATGTCCTGTACTGAGCGTTTATATAACGGTAAAGAAACTTACATAATTACAGATAGTGAAACATACACTGTATTACTGCAGATACATACTATACGATTTTTGTAATTAATCTAAATAACATTTGCAAATACAAGAATAACATAAGATAATGAATTATATATTTAATAAGTTTATTTGACGTGCATAGGTTATCCGTTTTACATCCCTGCTCATTGGGATCACTTCTGTATATAAAATACGTAGATATTCATAGAATATCCGGTATCTGGATATCGACTTCTGCTCCAAATCGAAATTAATGCGTTGCACAAACTAAGCTATATAACTGTACTACAGCCGTATGGATACCAAAAATTGCTGCTTGGACAGTCACTTGTTCTGAAGCACACATTTATAAATAACGACCTTAGCGATTGGTACAACGTGTTGTGTAAATCGGAATATTTTCGTGTAAAAATAAGTTTTCCTCGCCATTCCTCTTTTGCGTGCTGTAACAAGGCGGCATAATTCTGAATAATTTATAAACCTATTTCAACCTATTCTTGATGGCTACAAGTGCTTTGGAATCGGATTTTAAAACAAGGTTTTCTGCCTTTAACCAGGATCGCCAACGCTCAGTCGTTATATATGCTGTTTGTCTGTCAAGTAGGGCACCTATATACTTTTATATGTATAAGTTGGTAATATTGTATTGTGTGCTAACTGTACTTTATATTATATATGTGTGACTGTCTTCACTACTTAGTAGTACGTTGTGTAAAAGTTTACGTGTTGTTAAGATTATTGTACGTTATACAATTAAATAGATATACTACAGGACGTCATTGTTTGAATTATTCTAACAGTGTCAGCTAGGGGTGTAAAAGGAACAAAATATGAGAAAAAGAATCACGCCTTTAAAAATTAACTTTTAATTATGTGTAACCAAAATAATAAAGGCATGTGTTCGTTGATACAGATATACTAATACTAAATAAAAAAAATACATTAGAAAGGTGCTAGACCATTACGTAATCTAAACATTAAGCTGCGTCTTAGCGGACTTTTTCGCACAGCTCGTTTAGCTCAGCTCGATTACGAAATGAACGAGAAACCAATCACAGCGCGTCAAATAATCACACATAAATGTTTGACGTGCTGTGATTGGTTTCTTGTTCATTTAGTAGCCGAGCTAAGCTAAACGAGCTGTCCGAAAAAGTTTGCTAAGACGCAGCTTTACATCACCTCCAGAACGATAATGTAACGCACGCATATTTTACGACTATAAACATTCAACGCTCACTAACATATGCAATATGCAAACAAATGATATTTGCAAAACAATGAATTTTGTAATTAAAATGTAACAAATAAAACTTCATAATATACTAATTGTTTTCTTATTAACTACTAGCTTATAAATCAAAATATTTCAAAGTTCGGATAACTAACTGTAATTAGTTCTATTCAAGATTATTATAGTGCACCCGTTTGAGTATCACAAAATTGTTAAAAAGACATAACTATTTCAAGAAGTCATAAATTCCTCGGAAGGATATATGCTTACAGACATAGTTTGATCTTGTAGCCAAATTAGCTGAACAGCAAATTTCCGCAAGTATGAATCGCCTAAACACTTCGCAGTAGTCTGATGTGGAACTTCGTACAACTGCCAGAAATAAGCTACTATAGTCATCGACGAAAATATTACAGCCGCTTGAATGCTTCAAAGACGCAAAAGTAGTATATTTCACGAAAGAATACATTTAAACAAGAGTTGGGAACATGTCATAGGTTCAGCTGAAAAGGTTTTTCAAATAAGGAAAATGTCCATAAACTACTATATGATATGTATAGATCAAGAAAATCCAGATATAACGTGTATCTAAAGTACAGATAAATATTTCATTTTGAGCTAAGGATCTCTCTGCATGAACCTGACAATTTAATGACCATTGATTGTAGATTAATTGGAAACGGTTACGCCAATATTTTGAAAAAATACATACTATCATTAGCTTACGCTAATAATGGATACCTATATCAAATTTTTCCATAACAATTCTGTCATCCACAGTGCGCGAGTAGTAAGAGAGCAGCTAGTAAATCATCTAGATATAGATATAGAGATCGCAGAATTACCCGATAAATCGCCAGATCTATATCTTATTGAAAATCTTTAGGAAAATATAGTGAGAATGGGATGTAGAGAAAAAAAAAAACCCTTTTTATCCAGAAAATAATATTTTTTAGTTCTATTGCATAGTAGGTACGTTTAAAATTAAGTGTAATGTGTATTTACTTGTATATAACTAAATGTCATAAATTTAGAGTTATTTTTGCAAAATGTATTAAATTTGACTTCATATAATCGAGTAAGCTGTGGCAATTAGAATGAGTAAATAAAAACAAAAACCAGTTGTGATAATGATCAAAACTAAATGATTGCAGTGATATAAGACCAGGTAACATTGTTTAATACAAATATTCAGGCAGGTTCACCATTTCTAAATATTCAATGATAGAAACTTATATAGCCACAACACCTGATAGCTGGAGTTTAAATTAGCAATAGTATTGTTGGTGAAAATGCCAGTCATTTACAATAGTTTGCCTGTCATAGTTCTTGTTTTCCAGAAACAACCCCCGCCCTCTATATTCCCCACTATTCTCGCTATCTTTTAGTACTCATAAAACAGTTATATATTTGTCTTAACTTTTTTTTGATATGTCTTATAGTTTTGGAGATATTAAAGCAAATAGCGAAGGGTACCGTTGGCTTTAGGGCGCCTCATCTCCCGAAAGCGGGCGATTTAGCATCTATGGAAGTTACCGTTCTTACACTGCATTACTCTACAAACCCACCAAATTTTATTTAAATCGGTCACCACCACTTGCCTGTGTTTCCTTGTAAGACAAATTTGTGAAGGTGCTCGAAAGATCCATTAAGTTATTTTCACAAGGATTACTTTAAATTAGCAAATATAACATCACTCGACATGGTACTCATTTGACTGAAACACGTGCGGGAATATATTTAATGATTCAAATATTTAATACATGCCACCCAGTTTGTGATATGGAAGCTTCTTAAAACATAGTTTTTCAGCACGTTATATGATATACTTTTTATCATTATTATATATGCAAACATTCATGTGTCGGTATCGTTTATGCTCACTCATAAAGGTCGCAAACATAAATAATGCGAGTGCATAAACGTTACTGAACGCTCGCCTTGGTACAGCAGTTTAATAATACAAATCACTACTAAAAATTGTTATATAAATCTATTTAAAATTGTAGAAGTTATTTTTAAATTTAAAAATTTCGCGCGCGACACAGATCCCTCTATCGGCTGACAAAAATACTTCGGAGTCAAGCAGTAGTTCGTCGTGTGTAATGTAAAAGGAAGTAGCAATAAACCGTTAGAAATAAATATTGTCGTTTAAATTTCTTCTGCCTGGTAGTCCCACAATTTCAGGTGTGGGGTTGAAGCTGAAAAAAGCCGCTTATCTGTACCTGAACCTAGAGAATTAGAGAACTTGGTACCGAGAACTTATACCCATAATTGTGATTGTGATTTATTAAGAGAAGAAAAACAAAATGCCGAAGCCACGTGACCCTGAGGTAACTCAACATCAATTCGAAACTTTCTACGAGAACAACAGAACCGATGAGACCACGACGAAAATTACGGAGAATAGTGCCCCTAGTGACGAATCGACTGCAAATGTAACTGTGCCCATTGATAATGAGACCACGAATCAAAATATGACGCAACTTTTCCAGGCAATGACAGTAAGTTTGCAACAAAACACAATGCTATTAAATATGCTTATGAATGAGCGACGAGATGATAAGAGAGAGAATGAATTCAAGAATAATTTTAATATAATGCCAGATTTCTCAAAAAATGTACAGACATTCACAGGTGAAAATTTGAATGAAAGCAAGTTATGGTTAGATAAAATTGAAAGAACGGCTCACCTTCATCGGTGGCCTGAGCAATTTATGTTGGAAACTGCTAAGAATAATTTGACTGGCCCAGCAAAGCACTGGTACGAAGCCCATTACTTGCAACTATCTGATTGGCCATCATTTAAAACAGCTTTTCAAAAAACTTTTGTGCAAAAGGAAAATGTGACTGCTATATTTAAGAAAATGACAGCAAGGATTCAAGAAATAAAGGAAAGCAGTTCCTCGTACTTCCATGATAAAATTAGGTTATGTAACGAATTAAATTTAAGCTTTGACGAAGTAAAGGAACAAATAGCGGTTGGACTCAGATCCCGTGAACTAGCATCTATGTTAATTGGACGACACCATAGCGACGAAGATGAACTTTTTAAAGATGTGATCGATTGTGAACGAATTAATATGGAACGGCAAACCAGATTTCAAGGAAAATCAGAAGATAAGAAGGTGTTCACCCCTGGTAAACCTGCAAACACTGCATCGAACGATATGAGAAAACCAGCTAGGAACGAACAAGGTCAACCCTTATGTTTTACCTGCAAGCGATATGGTCATGTGAGTAAATATTGTCGAAGTAAGAATACCAACCCCAACAGCAGACCTGTCAAGAATGAGCCTCCAGAACCAAGCCCTCCTGTAATGTTGTGCGAACAGAGAAATGCCGATGTTGCCCCTTATCTGGTGGATGTTGACTTCAATCATCCTGGTAACAACGATAGCATTAAAGCTATTCTCGACACAGGTAGCCCTATTAGCATTATTAATAAAAAAATTGTAGCTGATAATTATGATAATGATGTTCCTGTTAATAAATATGAAGGGATTAATAATGTTAATGTGGACATCCTAGGTATTTATACTCATACTGTTCATGTATGTAACATTCCAGTTTGTATAAAATTTCATGTTGTGCCAGAAAGTACTCTTAAGTATAATGTATTGTTAGGTAGAGATTTTATATATTGCGACAAATTTGAAATATCTTTGACCCCAGAATTTAGTATAAAACCTAAGAATGAAGTGGTAACAGAAATTGACCAAATATTGCAAATTTTAGTAGCAGATAATGTTAATGACTTAACTCCAGATTTGATGATCAATTCAAATTTAACATACGATGAAAATTCTTTGTACCATTCAATAGTCAATGATTATTTAAAGTGTGATGAGCCCTCAGCGCCAAAGATAGAATTTGAAACTGATATCAGGCTTGCAAATAATCAAGAATCATTTCATTTTGGAGCTAGGCGTTTGTCACAATTCGAGAAAATAAAATTACAAGAAATTATTGATGACCTGCTAACACAAGGTATCATTAGGGAAAGTAACTCGCCTTATTCATCACCTACAGTTCTCGTAAAAAAGAAAACTGGTGATATTAGACTGTGTATAGATTTTAGAGAGTTAAATAAATACGCTATCAAAGACAGGTACCCCTTACCTCTGATTGATGATCAATTAGACAAATTAAAAGATAAAAAAGTATTTACGAAATTAGATCTACGTAGCGCATTTCATCACGTTAAGTTGACGGAAAGTTCTTGTAAATACACCGCATTTGTTACTTGTTTTGGACATTTTGAATATACAAAATTACCATTTGGTTTTTGCAATAGCCCCGCTATATTCTCGCGGTATATCAACCTCCTATTTAAAGAACTTTTGAGAGATAATCAAATTTGTATTTTCCTAGATGACATACTTATAGCAACACAGACAGTTGAAGAAAATTTAGACGTTTTGAAAAAGTTTTAACAATAATGGCAGAAAATTGCTTACAGGTTAGACTTGATAAGTGTTATTTTGGAATGAATTCTATAAATTATTTAGGGTACATAATAAGTGAGCAAGGAATATCGCCCTCAAGTGAACATGTTCAATCTGTAACTCGATATCCTGTTCCAAATAGTACTAAAGCGCTTCACAGTTTTATAGGACTAATTAGCTATTTTCGACGTTTTATACCTAACTTTTCTGTAGTATCAAAACCTCTGTATGATCTCTTAAAAAGAGATGTTAAATTCGAGTTTGGACCAAAGCATTTGGAAATATTTGAATTCTTAAAATGCCAACTAGCTTCTTATCCGGTGTTAGCAATTTACTCTCCTACTGTAGAAACTGAATTACACTGTGATGCTAGTGTATCTGGCTTCGGAGCAGTTCTTGTCCAGAAGCAAGCAGATAGTAAATTCCATCCCATTGCATATTTTAGTAAAAGAACAACTGATGTAGAATCACGTTATCATAGTTATGAGCTGGAGTGCTTATCCATCATATACGCGTTGAAAAGATTTCATGTCTATTTGTATGGCATTCCTTTTAAAATTGTTACCGACTGCAATAGTTTGAAATTAACGTTAGACAAGCGTGATTTGAATCCCCGTATCGCACGGTGGGCTTTGCAATTTCAAAATTACAATTACACCGTTCAGCATAGACCGTCCAAAAATATGTCCCATGTAGATTGCTTAAGCCGAAATTTTATTCACATAATAGAACCAACTACTTTGGAACAAAACCTCGCGTATCAGCAAATGCAAGACAGTAATATAGTTAAACTTCGTGACCAACTAGAAAACGGCAATAACCCAAAGTTTGAATTACAAAATGGACTTGTGTATAGAAAGAGTAATTCAAAATTATTGTTCTTTGTGCCACAAAGTATGGAATACCACATTATTAGAGTATATCACGATGATATTGGACATGTTGGTTTGGATAAAGTTATTGAATTAATATCGAGAACATACTGGTTTCCTAAATTACATGATAAAGTCAAGTCCTATATTGCCAACTGTGTGAAATGCATTGTTTATGTTAACCCATCAGGAAAAAAAGAAGGTATTTTATATAATATCCCCAAGGGAGATGTTCCCTTCATTACTTTGCATATAGATCATTTAGGCCCGTTTGAGGTTACGCCAAGGAAATACAAATACATTTTTGAAGCTATAGACGGTTTTTCTAAATTTATTAAACTGTTTCCATGTAAGACTACCAATACTAGCGAAGTCATTAAACATTTAAAGAATTATTTCAGTAATTATAGTCAACCTTTTCGAATCATATCCGATCGTGGTTCCTGCTTTACAAGCAAGGAATTCGAACAATTTGTACAAGAACGCGATATTCAACACATCAAGGTAGCAACCGGTACTCCCAAGGCAAACGGTCAGATTGAACGCTCTAATCGAGATATAGTCCCTATGCTGGCCAAACTTTGTCCGAATACAAATCAGTGGGACACGATAATCGATCAGCTGGAGTATGCTTTAAATAATACAACTAATAGATCCACTGGTAAAACTCCAAGTATACTAACGTTCGGGATTGAACAACGCGGGCGTATTATAGACGCCATAAGACCCTTCTTAGAATCGATAAATGATCATCGCCGTGATCTAGTATCGGTTAGACAAGAAGCAGCTGTGAAAATTGTCAAAGAACAAGAATATAATAAAAGTAAATATGATCAAAAGCACAAACCACCCAAGACATATAAGATTGGTGATTTTGTCATGATTGTAAACACAGATGTAACTCCTGGAGTAAACAAAAAATTACTTCCTAAGTATAGAGGTCCTTATAAAATTGACAAGGTATTGGGAAATGACCGATATCTTATTTCAGATATCGAAGGTTTTCAATTAACGCGCATACCGTTTTCCGGTATATACGAGAGTTCCCGAATGAAACCCTGGCTTGGTCATTGTGGTACTAGTTTAGATTTAAATAGTGATATAGGCATCCTCAATACTTAATTATAGTTATATTTTATGTTTTGTTAGCGTTTATGTAGGTTAAATAGATTGTAATAAGAATTTTGAGACAGACGATCGAGGCGATCTCCGTCAGGTTGACCGAATTGTAGAAGTTATTTTTAAATTTAAAAATTTCGCGCGCGACACAGATCCCTCTATCGGCTGACAAAAATAGTTCGGAGTCAAGCAGTAGTTCGTCGTGTGTAATGTAAAAGGAAGTAGCAATAAACCGTTAGAAATAAATATTGTCGTTTAAATTTCTTCTGCCTGGTAGTCCCACAAAATAAGGAAGTTGATACGCGTTGCGAATGTAAGCGAAAGAAACAGATATACCTACATATCTAAAATTATTTTAAATAGCAAGAACGTAAACACAACGTATCATTCGCAATTTCAAATCGCAATCCTTATTACTTCCTGATGTTTTTTTAACCAAAATTCGTCGTGATATACCTTGTATAAATAACTGAAACCAACTGTCTGCTAAAATTGCTCCGCTACAGATAGTAGTAGGTATAGGTAAATATGATTCATTCTCGAAGTTTTCGTATAAATCATCGTGCAAAAACTTTAATATGCAGAAATTACGTTACTTCTATAAACGCAATCTATGTATAAACAAAAAACAGTTTGTGTCTTGTATTTACGAACTTATCACAAGTGCTACTGAATCATAAATCCTAACCTATTATGTATATATATAATAAATATGAGTGTACATTAGTGCATCTATCGCAGTTCTACAGTGACAGTTCGCGAATAATGTCGCGTTTTTATAGTTGACTGGAGTGTCAAATGTGAAACATGTCATCGGGAACTTTGGTTAAGGGTGAGTGCTCGATAAGTACGAAGATATATAAAGAAGCAATTACTCCACCAGCAGTTTTCGGTACCGATACTGAAGCGCCTTCGCTGTCTTCAGCAACTGTTATTAACAGCAATGAACTTACGCAAACTGTTGCGGCTAGTATTTCAGCATCTTCGATAGTTTGTCGGATTTGTCAGACACATTCCGCACAAGAAGTTCTCATATCACCATGCAACTGTAAAGGAACATTAGCCTACGTCCATCTGTCTTGCCTTGAACGTTGGTTAAATCAAGCAAGTAGAAGTTACTGTGAACTATGTATGTTTCATTTCAATTCCATCCAAACACAACGATATGGCTTTTGCGAAGGCATAAGGTTATGGATTAGACATCCTAGGAATAGAAGTCACGTACAATCAGATGTTGTTATTGCTGCTCTCTTAACTACGGTGACCATTGGACTCATAACAGTATGCCTTCTTGGAATGCAATACTTCGTGATAGAAGCGAAGAAATTGGGTATTACACAAGGTTGGACTAAAGGATTTGTGTCTGGATTTCTTTGCGTAATTTTATTGGGGTACATTGTGACTTTATATTTGATAATTAGAGATCAGTTCATACCTTGGTATAATTGGTGGAAAGGCACAGTAGATGTTCGATTATTGCTAACTCCTTCAGTGACAAAAATGGCAAAACAAAATAATAAAGAAACTGCTACTTAAAACTGATACATGTGTGTAAATGTGTATATAGCTGTTTAAATAGTTTTTATCCAAAACGGAGTGCTTATGTCTAAAGGTATGTTTTAACAAATATATTATTATATGAAATTTTTACTTGCAATTTTTTCAACGATTTAATTATTGTAATATTACAACATAACCCTGCATAAAAGCTGTTTATAGTTTTACTGTTAAATAAATATAGACCCATACATCTACATAATAACAGTGTGTATTTATACATAAATATATGTATCAGGGATGCAACCGCACAGAAAAGTAGGAACCAAATTAATATATACACACCTATAGGTATTTGTTTTAAGAAACTCCTAATAATTCATAATGTAAATATTATACCTATTTAACAAACTGTTAATTATCGATAAAGTTGAGTACCTATACTTATTGAAATGATAAAAGGTAAATGGGTATACTTACTTATTTCGCCTGATAAAATCGTACAATTTGATCACTCAAATATCACCATCACTGATATATCAATGATTATTCACATAAACTGTAATTATATAGGTGTACTTGCACTGATTACTGATAGCGTAAAAAACACTTTTCCTCTGTAGGGTTCTTATATTTTCTATTAGATCTACAAGCTTAAACTCGTTTCTGTAAAAGAGTAAATACAGAATTCGTTATCGTTCCGTATACGTGATAATAGGTAGTTTCTCGACTTCATTTTCATGAAACGTATTATGAGAAGAAATTTTTGTTACATATACAGGAAGTTTGAAATATACATATACAACTTGGTATCAACTTTGATATTTTAAATGAAAAACTAGGTAGGTACATGTTTTTTTAGTCGCAATATTGAATGTATCTATTTACACTTAGTAAATCTGTTCGTCTCATAGTAAATTTATATTACCTGGTACTATAGGTGATGGCGCTGGTTATACAACTTTATTCACGGTTACTAAACTTGTTCGTAGACGTATGTATATGTATACAGATTTAGAGAAAATTTCGTTTTTACTCTAGATGTCAATAGAAACACTTCCATTTGTTTATTTAAACTGAATCTCTTCAAAAAAATTAAGCAGTCTTTCTAGAGCTGTCTTTCTAGAGGTGTCTTTCTGTAGGTGTCTTTCTAAAGGTGTCTTTCTAGAGGTGTTTGCAAAAAATCATGCAAAGTGTGGATTATTTCAAAATTGAAAAATTTATAGGCGTGAAATGTTGCTGTATTGATATTTAAATCTACAGTTGATTAATTTTGTATTACAATCATGGGTTATTAAATTCTAATTAGAACTTTGTGTGATTTCAAACGGAAAGACAATAGTAGAAAATAGTCCTATGATATTAAAGAACTTCATTTTCAGAAAAAATGAATCAACTGACAATACCAGAGGAAGTTATTTAGAAATACAAGAAATTTTCGCCAATGGAAAAATATTGTAGCTTCTTATCGATGTCAAAGTCACAAAAATACTACCATCAACTCGACCCTCCATTAGGCACTTTTACGGAAGAGTCCTTATTTGTGCTTGTTGATTTTTTATTAAATTGTAAAAACACTCTGCATGCTGGTGAAAATATCTGAAGAATCACAGTTTTCATGTACGACACGATAACATTTCTGTTTATTCTTTCATTGAGATTCATTTAAATAAACAAAGGGCTCCTATTAAAAATGACTCGACTGTTTGAATATCCTATGCAAGAAATCAAAAGCGTTTGTTTGCTTAAGTTTGGTACAAGATTTATTAGTAAACATCTAGTTCAGAAACATATTTTAATGATAGCTGGCTTAAAACCGGCACTTATATTAAAAAAAAATTAAATCTTATACAGTTCCAACAATAATTAGGTATTCCGGTTTTGCGAATTTGATATTTTCTAAAATCATCTACCAAACATTAACTGCATTAGTACTTTGTTGTATTTTAATTGCCAACATCCCAGACAGCAGCTATGAGATGTCTTGTGGATGTAATAAAAAAAAAATAAATCAGAAGTTTTCAACTTTGTTTATACATATGTGTGTTACATGTGTTTATTTGTGATATCAGAAGCGGGATATAGTTATGAAACGAAACGTAGAAAACGCTAGCGTTAACAGTAGCTTTTGGTCAACACTTGAAGTTCGGACAGTGAGATTAACTAATCCGAAACAAACAGTTGGTACCACTAATGTTTTTTGTTTGGATGTAGGTACCTGAGTGTAAATTCTTTGTGGTAAATGTTCTTAATGTGGAACCCTGTCTTCATTCTGTATAACACCCGTACAACGGATGTGGTCACATTATCTCCTACACTAAGCAAAGGATACTCTACCAACTCATGGTGAGTACTTCATATTCTGATACTGTCTTAAACACAAACTGATTTTGGTATTAAACTTTAAACTATCAGTTTGATTTAAAATAATCAAAAAGTAGAATCGATGATCACGAAGTTGTACCCTTAACAATTTTATTTAACCTTGCTTATAAAAACTTCGTGTAAATACATAATAGTAGCTATTCTGTTTAATAGCAACCAGCTTTGTAAGAATAACCACATCATAACGCCCAGAAGGAAAGTACAAAACATGTCTATTAATAACATTGAGAAAAAGATATATTTGGACGCTTTCTTTGAATTTTCTTCTACTTCGTCTAATTTTGTTTTAGTTTATGAACAGTATTCTAGAGAAGGGTCTGAACTTTCTACTTTCTACATTCAGATCGCAAGGCATTATCATTAGCATGTCCACCACAAAAACCATGCTTATTACTGTATCAGCTCGAACTTACGGATCATTTTTATACAAACTAAACTCCAACCATTATTTACATACCGCCATTATGAGATATTGATTGATTAAATGATACACGTGAGAACTCGAAAAAGAACATCATTATAATACAATACTTAGTTTTATTTGTCAATTAGGTATATGCGCCGGTAAAGATAAAATTACGCAGAGAAAAATTATCTTGAGTTAAAACAGACTATTTCAGTTCAAAACAATCCCGTATTTGTTATATCCGTAAAACTATATTGTGTTATCACAAGAATATTATTTAAAGATAAGGAAATTGTTTTGACGCAAAACAACATTGTTTTAATGTAAGAATATAATGGATTTGTAAGACTTGATATGTCGTGTTGAATTGACAATTTAAGGCAATTTAACGGAAAATACAGATTTTTACTGAGTCCTAGTTAAATGGCATAGAATAGATTTCTTGCGGAAATTAGTCTAAGATACCAGAAAATCGTTCTATAAAAAGTGTTATTTCTAGGTTATGTTTCAATCCTGTTTTGATATTTCTGCGAGGATTTTATTTGATATCCAGTTAGAATTACGAAATATCGAGCGGCAAAAAAAAATTGTTCAGCAATATAAAAATAATAATCATTTTTTTTATTTTGCAGTATCTCTTAATACAATTAATAATTAATATATATTTCAGTGACTAAAAAACATATCTTCTTTTGTCTTTTAAATTAAATTTACACAGTGAAATTTGATGTTAATGTATGAAATTTATTTTTAAAATAATTATTTGATATTTCGTAATTCTGACTGGATATCAACTGAAAATCCTAGCAGAAATGTCAAAACACTAGCGAAACATAACCTAGAAATAAGACTTTTTAGAACAATTTTTAGGTACCTTAGACTGATCTCCGCAAGAAACGGGGTAAAACCTGTATTTTCCGTTAATTTGCTTATAAATTGCCAATTCAGTGGTCGACATTCGGAAGTTTAGCCAATGGATTATTTAGGTACTTCAAGTACAACGTTTGCTTGAAATTATTCCATTATTCCTCCAATTCCCATGAAGCTAAAATACATTTCACATAATGCATTATTAAATATGTACTTTTATTACTGCAAATGTCCACGCCTTAACTATAAAAAACTTATATCTATCTAATTCTTGCAAAATGGTGCACGCAGATAAAAAGATTGAAGTCGAATGCACGCATAGACGCTTCATATACACATAATATAATCTCGAATACAGCTGCTCGAAATTTGCAATTCAGCTATTTCACAAATAGGGAAGTTATTCAGATCAAATACGTATTTTACAACAAATATAGTCTAGATTGTATTAAACGCATTTACTTATTCCAAGAAAATGTGTTTGAATCAAAACAGAAATATTCTAGCATTAAAAATATTTGGGTAAAACAGTATATTTTCTTAATTCAAGAACATTTTTCTCTGTGTGCATTGTTTACATAATTCACGAAAATATCCTACAAAAAATCTAGGTTGAACACAAACTAGACATACATACATGTGGGTAACATTTGAAAAACATCCGGCAGCAACACCTCGCAAACTCGCTCTACAAAACCCCGCTACTGAAGTCAAATTTAACTTATTAAAAAGTAATGAACACAATACAGTTCAATCTATTTGTTTTTATGCAGTAAGTCCGTCTAAATCAACAAGAAGAAGTCTACATCTTTCGAAAATTTAGTATGTTAAAAATAAAATTATTTTGTATTGCACTTTTGTAAAACAAACAGAGCACTCAAAGTAATCAAACGAAACAGCATAATTCCTAAAGCAAACATTTTGTAGCAATTATTAAAATTGACTCATTTAGTTAATGATTGCCGTAAAAGTTTATATAGAGATACCTAATTTACAACGTTAAAATTAGCAAACTCTTAGGTTAATCATTCGACAACTACATTCGTCTTGTGAGGAAGAATGTTTCCCAAGATTACAAATTGTGAGTCGGTCACAAAGAACTTCGATTTAAACAGTCCCATTCATAATAACACAATGAAACTTATTCAAATTAAATTAATATTAAATCTTATCATAGCTAACTACAATTATCGATTCAGGAAACAACTAAAAATTTTATTTAGATAATTCTCCAAACAAATAACGAATTAAAAATAGTAGAGTTACCTTCCTTTACGCTCGTTAGTAAAACTTTCTTAATTATTAACAAACAAAATTCATTGAATATCCTAATAAATCCAAAAAGGCGACACTGAAACAGATTTAGGTAGCAATTTTCTTCAGTTCTATATTATAGATAACATTTAAATACAGCATCCGGTCAAGTTATCAATGTTTTGAAAATATCAGTGAAAACGTTTTGACATAATTTAAAAATTGTTCAAATTAAAAATAGCACAATTATTTAAACAATTGAACCAAACCTTTCATTTGAATCGGGAATTCATTACTAGCAATTTATCATGTTATTCAGAAATCTTTCATTTACCGAATGACCAATTAACTTCGACAAAAACGTTTAAATATATTCAATTCCGACGAATCGGCATCAACCATAAACAAAAAAAAATATAGATCAAAATATCATTTACCTTTGAATCCAAAATACGTCGTTTCTATAAAAGTCGACGCATTAAATGAATAGGCAATGTAACAATTACTGATTCACATCTTTTACCAAATATTGAAAGTATTTTAGATCAATTAGGTCAATTACTTTATTTTTCTACTTTATATCTTGCTTCCGATTTTCATCAAATTAAACTGAATGAAACAAAACAGCTTTTGCAACTCCTCAAGATTAGTTTTAATTTAATCGCATATCTTTAGTTAGTTTCTTTGCGTAAGTACATGTATATATAATGCATTTGGGTGTAGAAAAATGCGTTATATATACAATTAGATAAATGTTCATTTTTGCAACACAAAATCACACATTTAGAAAATGTAGGGCGAAAATCCAGTGTCTCAAAAATTCGGGCAGTTTCTAGGACTTTATTATAAATGATATCCTAGTATCTATAGCAAAGACTTATTCTTATATGACTAATGACCTCACAAGCCGCAAGGAATACGGTCACAGGAATTAGATATGCGACAAATATTTTAAAGTTTTGCCAAACTAGAAATTTCCTCGGCGAAATGGAAATATGTCTACATAATGAAATTTAACATCAAGAAAGCCGTATAAAACAGCTAAACAATTTTTTTGTAAAGCGTTAACGTATTATTTTCAATAATTTTTATGTGTGCAACATTTAATTGCCTAGTTTAGTGTAGGTTTATTTAAGCTTCTTCGGAAGGTTGTAAAATTGTAAAAACTGATGTTATCTTTTGCTCCACGGTATATTTGTACATATCTTTACTTTTCACTGATAAGTGTGTGTTCTAGTTGGATAGGCCTTTGATATCCTTTTCAATATTGTAATCTCGCTAACGTTCCCGGAATACTACTCACCAGTTGTTTCGGTGTCTACAATCATCGTTTAAGTTGAGGTTACTCGAGATTCTCTACTATTTCTAGTGACTCTCATATTAATCTCTGATGGTACTGTGTCGTTGTAGCCAAAACTTTAACATCGTTGTAATTTATGTGATGGTCCCCATCTTGAAGCAGGTATTCTATTACTACAGAACTTTGGCTAGACCTGCACTGAGTATTTCATCCATGCTTCTCAAGTCTGCACACAATTCGCTTTCCTGTCTGTCAAATATAGATTTTCCCATAATACCATTCAAGCACATATAGACATTTGGGGTGTAGTTTACGAAGCTGATATTTATTAGATGGGAGCAACCATTTTACATATGTACCTTATTATGTTGAATCCTGTGCTAATATTTTTCATCTGCAATGTTTTCTTTAATCTGACATTTATACTCGCGACCTAGGGTAGATATACATACATAAAGTTTAAGGTTTTATTTGTGTACATGCGCTCTTTTTGTTTCTTCTCTTTGATGTGTGTTATTCGTTTTGTAGCCATTCTTTCGGAATGCATTGTGTGCATATTAACTCTTACATAATCTGTGCTCTCTGATCTCTATTCTTCTTATTCTTACAATCTAATGACAAGATGCTTGTAAAGACTCCAGAGTACTCCAAACAGGCAAGGTTCCGTAACAGTTTCCTATTTAAGGAAAAAAATTATGTTCTCAATTTATTTCGAACATTTTACTGCGTGTTATACACTTATATATAAAATAAGGTAAATTTTTTACAAGTTGCTATTGCTATTGTTGCATAGTAAATATTCTTAAGAATTTTATATTGTACTTTTTTAAGTAAAATAATTAATTTTTTTATCCGTCAACAGCCAATTCATACAAGATTTAAAATCCCCAAAGTTTAAGAATCTTCATTAATAATTAATTTCGTCTACTCATATATAGTACATACATACATATATATCTGCAGGCATATTTTAGTTTCAAATCATCCTTTTGAACTGTATTTGTGTGTTTTATTGGCTTCCTTTAACAAGATAAGAATCAAGTCCACAAAGGTTACAAAACAAAGTCGGTTTTCATGACTTGACGCAAAACTGATAATAGGATCATTGATGTTATTTCAATAACTGGTTGAAAGATATTTCCACTCAAATGATACTTAAGTAGTAGTGGGTATTTAGTCAGTATATTTTAATTTGGAAAAATAAATAATCGCTGTAAATTGGATAGGTACACAGTTTTGTGTGAAAGTAAAATGCATCTCGTATGTTCCTTTATATTAATGAAGCCTGAAAAATAGAGAAGAAACAATACGGAATTGAATAGACTCACATTCGGATTGGTGTACAGTAGGTGTTCAATGAATTAGAAACTTCTTGGAAAAGTACTTTAAAACTTATTTTCGTTGTGAATATCTTCTATTCCCGGAAATTTCGGTAAACATACTTTATTGTTTACTTTATAAATACCACTTTTCATCGTAATAGTTCCTTTTCATATCCTTCGCTAGCAGGTAGAAATCCTAAGATCGCAATATCGTCTCAGATACCGCCAATTGCGTTGTCGAGAACAGTTACTGATAAGTGTTTTTTTTTCGAAATTAGTGTAAATAAATTATTGTATTTTTGTATATAGTGTAAATATATAGATTTCAGTTATTTAGTGTAGTATAGACAGACATTAACACTTTTGTATATATTTAGTGATATTAAGTTTGTGTTTTGTTATTTGTCGGCATGGGCCATAAAAAAGACATCAGTAATGAAACGAAAGACACTATTGCTTCATTACTGATTGAAAACAAACTAACCCAGCGGAAAATAGCGAAAAATGTGAAAGTTTCATTTGCTACTGTGTCACGAATTTTGAAACGGCTAACACAGAACTTACCACCTACCACATCAAATAGAAGGAACTGTCGCAAAAAGAGATTTATGCACGAGGTGCATAAATGCCATACAGCCAAACCTGTAAAAAAGTTTTTAGAAGAGCAAGGTACAGACATTGTTTCCTTGGTGTGAGAACTCCCGGATTTAAACCCAATAGAAAACTGTTAAGACGTATTAAAATCGAAAATAAAAACATTTCATAATCCAAATATAAATCCAAATTAAAACAGAATTGAAGAAATTTGGGAAAATGATCCACTTATTAAGGATATAATTAAAACCTGTATAAATAGTATGCCACAAAGAATTAGAGAAGTACTGAAAGTCAAAGGTGGTAGTACCAAATATTGATTTACACTACTTGTATTTTCAATTTACAACTTGTTTTGTATAGAATAAAATACATAATATACGTACAAGGAGTTTTATTGCAATATTTTGTGGAAATCATAAGAGTTTTTAATTCATTGAACACCTACTGTATATATATATATATCATATACGAGGGAGCGTTTTTATATTCGCGGAATGGGGGATAAGGGGTGGAAATAAAAAACCAAATTATTTTTCTTTTTCAATATATTCACCTGCAAGACGGATACATTTTTCACATCTTTCAATTAATTTATTTATACCCTCATAAAAAATGAGTTCTCTTTATCTGCAAAATACGCCGAAACTGCCTCCTTGACTTCATCATCGGCAGTAAATTTTTTACCCCGCAGTTCTTTTTTCATTTTCGGAAACAGGTAATAATCACTCGGGGCCAGGTTTGGGCTGTAGGGTGGGTGATTCACAATTTCGAAGCCCACCTTATGCAGGGCAGCTAACGCACCGCGGTTCTTGTGAACCGGCGCGTTGTCGTGCAAAACCAGCACACCTTTCGTCAATTTTCCCCGTCTTTTCTCTTTAATGGCTTCTTTTAGTCGCTCTAATATTGAAGCGTAATATTCTCCGGTTATAGAAACACCTTTATCTTTATAATCAATCAACAATATTCCTTCCGAGTCCCAAAATACCGTTGCCATGAGTTTCCCAGCTGATTGTGACACTTTAAATTTCTTGGGAGGTGCTGTGCCCTTTTTATGCCACTGCATGGAGTCTTGTTTGGACTCAGGTTCATAATGATGAACCCAAGTTTCGTCTCCAGTAACAATTCGACTCAATACACCATCCTTGTCTTCATTACAGAGGTCCAAAAATGCACGCGAACACTCTACGCGCTGTTGTTTTTGCGGCGGCGTGAGCATTGTCGGCACCCATCTTGCGCTGACCTAAGACATGCCGAGATGATCGTGTAGGATTTTAAAAATTGTTGTATCGGATACTCCAATCATTTCTGCGAGTTGTTTCTTCTTTAGTCGAGCATCTTCGAGTACAATATTTTTAACTTTTTGGATAAGTGCTGGCGTGATGACCTCAATGCTCCTGCCCGGCCTCGGGTCGTCTTCAAGGGATTCCCTTCCTTGTTTAAATAAACTATGCCACTTGTACACCATGGTTTTTCCTGGACAAGAGTCGCCGTAAACCAATGACATCTCATTCATTATGGTCGCGTCTGATTTTCCTTGCCTGGTAAGGAACTTTATAACGGCACGATATTCGATTTTTTTCCATATTTCACTTTTCACTCCTGATTATGTTACTTGGTTGTCGATAGCTCACAGACTAACTGTCTAGCCGGAGATCTTCAAATTCTCGTTTCTAGGGCCGAACGAGTGCTCTTGAGCCCTTTCTTCTCTGGGAAAGCCTCCTCTAGGCTGGGTGTGTGTATCCTATATATGTCTTAACTGTCCAAAGGGGACTAAAGTCGGAGTACTATGGTCTTCCTAAGTGTCCTGCGCATCCTCAATTGCCAAGGCCCTTCTGATGTTGACCCTGGGAGGGGGTCTGTCCAGGTCAAGTTCGGCGAGTCTTCTGAGGAGCGGATTCTCAGATCTTCCGATCCGCTCTCTGGTCTTGGTCGCAAGATTAACAAGATGCTGCCTTATTGAGAGTACCCTTAGATCTTCGCGCAGCTGCAGGTTACGGACGAACCATGGGGCTCCCGTGATCAGCCTAAGTATGCCGTTTTGCAGGGTCTCTAGCCTCTTTAAATGGGTCCTCGCCATGCTGGACAGCGGCAGCGCCCCGTAACTAATAATAGGGCGCAGGAAGGTGTAATATAAAAGTATCTTAATCCTTAGGGATAGACGACTTCTGGAGCACAACAAAGGATACAGAAAGCTCCTCGCCGCGTTAAATTTGTCGATGGACCTGGTAACGTGTGATCGCATGGTGAGGCGCGAGTCTAAAACAACTCCCAGATATAGGACTGATGGGCTCCAGGGGAGTCTAAAGTTGTCGACAAAAATGTTGTCAGGTGGTAGTCGTAGCCTGTTGGTGAATCGTATCGCTACGCATTTGGACTGATTGATCTTTAGACGCCACCTGGAGGCCCAGGCCAGGATACTATCCAGCGTGTGCTGGAGTCTGCGGATCAGGATATTTTCGTCCCTATCTGAGGAGTATAAGGCCGTGTCATCCGCATACACGGCCAGGTCAACACCGAGCGACTCCGGCAGGTCAGACATATACAAGACAAACAGGCTAGGTGCAAGTAGGGAGCCCTGAGGCACCCCGGCGGCTATTGGCCTACTCGTGGAGAGATCATCGCCGTATCGTGCGGAGACCGTCCTGCCCCGGAGGTAAGACTCAACCACCCTTACCAAGTTGGGATTTACTCTCTTCACCAGCATCTTGAACAATAATCCCTTGTGCCAAACGGTGTCGAAAGCCCTCGCAATATCGAGGAAGATCGCGCCCAAGGTGTCGCGCCGCTCAAGGGTGTCTCGAATGGCCTCCGTGAGGCGAAACAACTGAAACTCCGTTGAGTGAGCCTCACGGAAGCCAAACTGCTCACTTTGGATGAGTTCCTTGACGAAGAATTCTTCTTTTAGGCGGGATAGAATGACAGATTCGACAACTTTTGCGAGGCATGACAGAAGAGATATCGGTCTATAATTTCCTGGATGTAGTGGATCTTTGTTGGGCTTTAGTATAGAAACCACAACAGCCTTTTTCCAGATGTCCGGGAAATAGGCCAGCCTCAATACGGCGTTGACTACTTTTAGAAGATCGCTTATCGTGTTTGTAGGGAGTTTCTTCAGGGCGGTGTTTGTGATGGAGTTGCCTCCAGGTGCCTTACCAGATTTTAAGGCTTTGATTATTTGGGTAACCTCCCCGAGAGTGGCAGGAGCCAAAACATCCCCCTTCAATGAGGGCAGGGTCTCCAGCGTGTTCTCCACCTCATTCTCCAGGTCATCATCAGAGGAGTCGTCATCGTGAACAGTCTCATGCACCGCCTGTAGATGATCAGCGAGCAGCTCAGCCTTTTCCAACGATTGGTAAGTAATACCGTTAGGACCCTGCATGGGTTTGATACCCTCGGCTTTATTTCTATTTCTTTTTAGGGCCTTTGTCATCCTCCACAGGGATCCGTCCTCCTGCGCGAGTTGGGAAACTCTTCCCCACCATCTGGATTCATTATATTCACGAAGAGCGTTTTTGAGCTTCTTCGATAGGGCATTTAAGATGATCCTGTCAGTTGGGCAGCCAGTACGTTCAGCCCGTTTCTTGGCTCTCCTCCTGTCCCATATGAGCAGTCTTAATGAGTATGGGAGCCAATTGCTCCTTTCAGCGATTCGAATAGATGTTGCCTGTGCCAATTTTTCCGAGATTTCCCTGGTCAGCTCGTTCGCAGCCTCCTCAAGCGAGTCGCAGTCAAGCAGATCGTCACCAAGTTGGAATGTTGAAGATTTTAAATTGGATGTAAAGGATCTCCAGTTGATGCTTCGGCGAGGGGCCTCCTCGGCCGACCCGACCGACGCCCCGAAAGAAATGAGAAGGGGATTGTGGTCGGAAGACAGATCAGACACGATCTGAACATCCAAGAATGTCGGGATATTCTTCGAGACTACGAAATCAAGAATGTCCGGTCTGGCGCCGGCGCGATAAAAGGTCGGCTCACTCGGGGGGTGTACAGAAAGAGGGATGGGGGCGAGGTAATTGTATAATCTCCTCCCATACCCGTTGGTAATTCTGCATCCCCACGAGCTGTGCTTCGCATTAAAGTCCCCGGCCACCAGAACCGGGCCGTCTCCAGAGATCAGCCGATCCAAGTCATTCCACACACAATCACGTCCCGGCGGGGCATAGATCGAGAAGACCTTCAGAGGGCCAATGCCGCGGATGGAAAGTTTGACTCCTACGACCTCAAGGAAGTGGAGTCCACAGATATAAAGTGTCTCATGATGGAGATCCTTTTTGATGAGTACAGCGACGCCTCCCTGCCTGCCCGTTAGACGATCGGACCGGTAGGTGTTGTAGTTGGGGATTGATAATTTGTCTCCTGGTCTTAGCCAGGTTTCGCCGATGAGCATAATGTGGATGTTATGGTCTGTTAGAAAAATCGAGAGTTCATTGCGTTTGTCGAGAACCCCGTTGGCGTTCCACGCTGAGATGACTGTTGCGGGAATTTGATTTTTTGCCATTAGATTCATAATCGTTGGGTTTTGGTTTCTCTCGGGAAGGCCTGGTGGAGCACCTTAGAGACCATTTCGAATTGTGTGAATAGTGTCTGGAAAGCGTCCAGAAGTATTGCTACTTTGGCGTCTCCAGACATATCATCCGACGATTTGGTGTTGTTCGAGTTGGAGTTAGAACCAGTGTTAGTTTTTGGTGCACCTGAGCGGCCACCCGAGGAGAACCTGACCTTAGGCGTGTTCGGAGTTCTCGACTGAGCATCACCCTGAGAAGGGCCCGAAAGGGCCTGCGAATAGGAGCGACCAGGATTGGCTTGGCAACGCGTGACGGTAGATGGTTTTGGCGTCTGTGTTTTAATCTTCGGGAAGCGAGAGCATCCCCGGTAGTTCGCTGGATGATCATTGCCACAGTTGGCACAGGTGGCCGGCTGTTGTTTGGGACGAGGGCAAGTATGCTCCTCGTGGTCCTCGGCGCAAGCGACGCACTTTCTAGGCGCTGTACAGCGGGACTGTGCGTGTCCGAATCTTTGACAGCGGAAACACTGTCCTATTGTTGGCCTAGACTTAAGAGTCTCCACCGTCGTGTCGAGAGAGAGAACCTCCTTAATATGGTAGATATCTTTATGTTCTTTACTAGTTTTAACCAGTACCAAAGGCATTGGTTTCTTATCTCTGGGTCTACGCATCCTGATGACGCACTCCGGGGCAAAGCCCCTCTCAGTTAGGTCGTCGAATATCTCCTTCTCGGTTATCTCAACTGGAATACTTCTTAATACCACGTTAAGAGACTTTTCTGAGGGAAGTTGGTATGTGTGGTATGGTATTTACTAACTGTCTAATAACAATGAAACTTCGTATTTATACTAATTATGAGTCGCTGCACAGGCCACGCCCCCAATGCGCCTAATCACCCCCCCTACAACCCGCTCATTCCGCGAATATAAAAACGCTCCCTCGTAACTGTAAGAACAAATAATACATCAACATGAAATTGTTTGTGTTAGGCTGTAATGTAGTGAATTAAAGCATAGTACGACTGAAGAGCATAGACCTAATTAGAAATATTCAATAATTTATAATATAGTAATTAATTCTTACACAGAACCTTTGGAAATGGGTCTAACAGACTCTGGTATAAACAATTGCCAATGCAATTTATTATAATAGTCTGCTCGCTCACCCGATCTGAACTCCATCGAAAATCTTTTTCGGACATTGTATAATACATATTTCGAACTCCTGTTTTTTTTTTTTTCGAAGAATGTTGCACCCCTCGATTTTTCTGCAATAAGTAGGACATTAAAAGTTGTAAATGTGACTGTTACATTTCTAAAAATTGAAAAGTTGATTTGAAATAAAATTCTGATGGGCGATCTTTCTTTCTTCAAGTTTATCTAAAAAATCCATAAAGAACAAAGTTTCTATCTAATTAATAATAATGTTCCAACCAAACCGTGTGGAGTTATGTTAAAATGGTTTCTTTTGTCATCCCAGCCCATTATATTCTTATCTTCAACATTTTTTTGCATTTATAGCCATTTTATTTAATTAAATGGGAATATATATTTAAAAAATAACAGCAAAAATTGCTATATTTAATGATGTCAAGAACCAATATGGAGGTCATAAACAGAAATGTAACTGGTGATGGTCAAAACGAGAAGAAATACTGAAATACAAAATCCAAGAATACTGTCGTAGAGATATTAACAAAGTGACTGTAGAATGTATTAATTTTATTGTGATCTTTATAATCACTTCTGTAAAAATAAAAAGGAATCGAATGTTTTCAGTTTTCAGAAATATTTCAAAAACTACGAATCCGTCCTTTTTAACCGGTTTTGTATCTCTTATCGTTCTCGAGATCCCAATGGTGAAGCTCGAACTTATAACAGCCTGTATATTTTAGTAAATTAAAAAATAAAAATTTATTCTGCATAACAGAATGTTATTATTTTTGTTTATTGACATCAACAGTACATAAATAGTAAGTATGTTAGATTCTGTACATGCATATTTGGAAATGCTGCTGATAAGGAAAAACAAATTGGAGCCAGGAATAACAATAAATTACTTTAATGTCAACGACATTACCACATAGTACAAACGTATTAATAAACAAATCATTATACAAACGTTGCAACATCTGCTACTTTGACTGTACATTCTACACATGCACATGATGATTCAATAGGTTTTTAGTGGGTATGTCTTAGTGTGCTATTTTGTTGATTGTGTGTTATCTATTTTTTTGCGAGTATTTCATACTTAATTTAAAGCTTCACCTGTGCACAAAGTTTTTGCTTGGTGATTGCGAGAGAAACTCGACATGTTACATTTAAGGCACTACTATCAGTTGTTGATGAGAAATTTCAATTACGGCAATTTTGGCTAACAATAATTTTTATTAAGAATAATACCAAGATTCAATTATAGACTAGTGGACGAATAACAAAATACACTTCTCAGTAATAAATTAACTTTCACAAATGTAGCAGCTCCTAATATTTTAAATTATATATTACATACATGTATATTGTATAGGCTGTCCCGTTTCAAAGTGGATCTTAGATATCTGCCACATTTGTGAAAATAGAGAAAAGTCATAAAGAAAAGTTATTCCAATTTATGTTCTGTATAAACTAAAAGTACTTTTAACTATACAGAGTGTCTCAAAAATAGGTAAACATATACTTGCTCCGTTATTTTAAATAATTAATATATCTATTTTGTGACCTTTATGTACTTATCTTTCAATTCCTGAAATATTTCCACTTATAGGTCAATAAAACAACAATTAATTAAATACCAATTTATTCCAGAACATATATTATGTTTTCGTTAAAAAGACTTCTTCAGTTGAAGAAATTGACATTTAATATGTGTCAAAATACTGATTAGTATTTCGATAATTTCAGGAATTGAAAGGATATTTTAAATGGAACACCCTATATTATATTTTGGCATTTTTGAATAGTACGTTAAAAAATGTTCCCACCTTAGATCAACTACCTTACCCCTATTCCTAATAGTTATGGGGATATTTCACGTTTTAGTAAAAACTGTCCCGATTCGGTGTTTTTCGTATGCCACGATAGCTTGATCCTGCAAATAGGTATCGACATGAAGTCAAGAAAATGAAAACTATATATTCCGGCCTAAACAACGACATCAAGAGATCATGATATACCTACTTCCTATTGTAGGAAATGATTTAGCGCAGTTCCGGAACTTCGCTCCTAGATAACTTCATTTTTTTTAATGGCTCTTTAAGATATTGCTGCATTCTGCAAATACTCAAAGTAAACTGCTATCATATCGACGGCTTCAACATTCGTAACAAGCATTTAGAATGGTCAAAATCAACATCAACGGAAGAAAAAATAAATAATTTGCCGTTATAATACTGTCATTAGAGATATGCAATGTTTTCTAAAGGCAACTTATTTTTTAAGTATTATTGCCTAACTCGTTTGTATCTTTATACTTACTAGTTTTTTTTGCGATAATTTGGGAACAGATAGAAATATCGAGATGCGGTTTTCAGTAAAATATGTATAATTTAAATCCGCTTACGAACCTATTAACGCAATAGTATCGTTTCATTTAATTTTTTTAAGAAAATCGTAAAAAGAAGTTACCCCTCCAGAAAGCGACCTCTAGTTTATTAGTTTGAAACTAATGGAGACAGCACATAAACGCTATTTGAAGAGCACACAATTCCCTTTCAAACGAGTCCAAGATTATTCGGATAGGTTAAATAGTAACGGAAATATTAAACTTTAAACGTTGACGAATATCCCCTGTCTTATTATGACAGATACGAAAAAATGTCACGAAAGATAATTATCTGATATTAAATGGGCTTTCAATTCATGATATTAAAGTTATAGCTTATTCTACGATTTTCTGAGATAATAGTAACTTTATATTTGAACATAGTAGTTACGCCCCCTAGCGGTAAAATCTGGAACTTGAACATAATATCCAGAAATTTCTCTTGGCCACTTTTACTATCAAATTTTTTTCCCGCAGAACCTAGGACAAATACTTTCCGAGATACAACCGCTTACCTCTGTTAGTGGCCCACTCTGTACACATTTTAATGAATAGTTTGCCCTTTTTCATTTGGGGTTGATGCAGCTGCAGTGGCTTCCAGGTAACATTTCTTATTGGAGCACTGCAATAGTTGTTGTTTATTTTTGTATGTGTAAATATGTTTGCTAGACTATTGCGCTGTTAATTATTTTCTAATGGTACATGGGCGATTTTAGCGAGACGTGCCATGATGCCGCGGCCAGAATTTGATGCGCAACCGACCTACCGAGCCTTTATAAAAAATAAAATTAAATAAAAACCTATTATGAAATCGAGATATTTATTCTACATTTATTTAACATAATAGTTTGTGAATGTGCATATTTTGTAAACTTTCGTGATTAATTTTGGTTATTATATTGCTTATATTTTGCACAATCTTAAACTCTGAGGTATACTGTATTTAGTAAAACAGAAGAACAGTAGTCAGAAGGATGACTAATTGTATGTCGATTTCACAAATTTATTGCTTTTTATAATGATAATTTGGTGCTTACATTTTTCAAACATCTCATTATTTTATTAAAGGCACCGTGATCAAAAAGATTGCTTAGAAGATTTGTATGTGTTTCAAAATAGCAATCTGTAAAATTAAATTTCCAAAGCTGCTCTCATTCTATTTAAAAAGTTAATTAAACGTCATCCTTAACTATAGCAATGATTACAGTTTATTCCAGACTGAACTAATGTGTCTTTTTTAATAAGACACAAACTAGTGTGCTGGAAATGCTGAAAACTTTTGCATCACCATTTAGGAAAATACATAACTATATTCTCTATTTTTCTCGCATTCTAAAACTCTGCTGCGGAAATTAAAAACGCAATTTCTAAGGGATAGGTATTAATTATGCAAAAGAAGTGCTGCATTTAAACTAAAGGTTAGCTCCGCTAAAATGGATTCTTCACATACAGTGGAAAGGGAATCGTTGTGCAACTTATCCCCGCCCATTTCATCTACGCCCTTTCCATGGAATTTTTACTGCTGTATTTATTGTACCTACTATGCTGAACATCTTAAGGTGACGTTACACAGTTGTGCGGGAAGTTTAAATGTTCCTCATTTTTAGAGTACCGTAGATTTCTAAACGTGCAAGAATATCGAAATTATTATAATTTCTATAAAACTATAACTGCATTAGGCAGTTGCTGATTAACAAAAGAAAATTGGAAGACCTGTAATAAAAAAATTAGTAAAAATTACTTGACGAAGTAAGGCTTTTTTAACGATATCTCTTAATCATAACCTAGATATATACATGTAGTTCCATAAAAAAGACAAAGTAGCTAGAAATATAGTGTAATTAAAAAATGTATGATATTTTTTTAGTAAAAGCTCAATAATATGATGCCGAAGGCAAATGTACATGCAAGAAGTTCAGCGATTGTGCAACAGATGACGCTCATTAAATGTCAATAGGTTTGTTCCTTTTAGACGGTTACAACACGACGCCGAAACTCGCTCTTACGACAATGCAAATTGAATAGGGTAATTTTATGGCGCATGATAGTGCCTTTCACTATATAAAGCAGGAAACCATATCGAACAAAGCTAATAAAATTTTCAATTGCCATAACAAAATTTAAAACCTTATGAGAAATTATTAATTATTTTCTAAATATTTTAAATTTCTAAATATTGAGGTTTACTATTAATCTAAGGCCTATTTACGTATTTTTTTTGAAAAAAAAATTTGTTTTATGTCAAATTGAAATTATTTTTACCAAATTATCGTTTTATACTATACTTGCAATTTAAACAGTTTAACAAATTAGAGAAAACAAAAAAGTATTTTTGTTATATTTTAAATATGTTTCACCAGTATGCAACAGATTACTACAGAAAGTAATAAGTTAATAAGGATACTTAAAAACCTAAGATGTTAAATAAAAATACCTTAATTTTTACATAAAAGGCTAGTTATGGGTAAGAAATAACACAGCTTGCTTTTTTATTAATTATTTCTGGAAATATAAAAGTCTGATAAAATGTTTCTAATTTAGGAACTATTTCATTATTGATATAATAATAAATTGAATTGTTTGTTCTACAAACGTTTTATTGATATGTAAACTGGTACAAGTAGGTACTCTTTTTAATTTGAATTAATCCATTATTAACTATAAGATCTAGAAAAAGCTAAATATATTAGACCGAAATTTCAAAAAATTTATATATAGGACTGAATATCATATTTTACTTTTTGCCCGTCGTTCCTGCATTTTCAAAAGTCTAGGGTTTTTATAAAGAATACACTGGCGAAATGATGTATTTCTTGCTCTTCTACCCATTCTGCAAATCCTGAAAATAATACTAATTCTTATGCTAGCAAAACCTTTAGTAAATCGATAAGCTATCCCAGAATAAAATATTTATATAAGTATATAACACCGCTATATACACAAACCTGGAATTACTACTGTATATACGGTATATTTATTTACACTAATAACAATAATAGTAAAAAATGCTAACAAATAAATCTCTTGTGAATTCGAGCAGGACTAGAAAAACCAACTAGCGAACAGTAGAAACACAATTAGGTACAATACGGATTGATACCAATTGATACTGATGCACAACTTCATCAGATGTAGTTGTGGAGTAAGTAAACTTTCGAGAAAACGAATATGTAATTTTTACCCCAACGTATTCATTGCTCGCTCTACCCTTTCTTAATCCAATACAACTGACAAAGATAAACCGATAGTCTGATTATTCAGGTAAATCCATATACATACAAATACATAGCAAATAAACTTATAGTACGGAATTAAAACAAGGTAATTAAATTGAAACGAAAATTTGTGATGTGTATAGAAATATAGTACTCTCCGAGCCATCTATGTTTCAGTTGCGACATGAAATATAGTTTGAACGATATGATGAAAATTTAGGCGCGGAAACGTCCCCTTAACACAAACGCTTAGAAAGAAAAGTGAAATTGATTTAGATATCTAAATACCATTTCTTCGTAGTTATTCGCAATTAAAAAAAAAAATGACAGATACCGATCTTACTTTATAGTGATATTACGCCACCTAGCGGTCAAAGAGACGAATGCAATTTTGCATACACCATAGATAAGGTACAAATAGATCGGAAACTCACGTGTAAACACTTGGAGCAAAGTACATGTACTCCCTCTTACGTCCTTAGTCATGAACTAAATCGAAAGGGCGGGTAATATGAATTATTTAAATGATGTATTATGAAAATTTGTGTTCATTCACCGCTATTAACAGAGATTAATTCAGATGCCTAGTTCATCTACCAGCGAGTAGTAAGATGAACTAGATTTCTAAGTTAATCTCCGTTAATAACGGTGAAACGAACAACTATTGTATAAACATATCTTGTTTTTATTAGAAATATACAATAAGTCTATGCATTAATACAGAAATTTGTATATTTTTGGACATAATTGTAAATGCGGGAAACAGACAATAAAACACGATTTTAAAACTTTTAACAGGTTATATCGGGTCTTAGACAATAGAAGAACTACGCAAAGCTACAATATCTTTCACACAAACGCTATGAAGAGATAGAGGAACTACGAAAAACTACACCATCTGTCACACAAACGCTATGAGAAGATAGAAAAACTACATAAAACTACAATATCTTTCACACAAACGCTATGATATATAGAAATAGTTATTGTGTTACCCAAGTGCTATGAAAATATTAGATAAAGCGAATAGAATTACAGCTATTCATTCAAATCACACACTAGCACTACGAAAAGATGTCTACGACCCATAACAACAATAACAATAATGGCGAGTAAACAGATGTTCCTCAAAACAGCGTGCAACGAATCCTGTGGCACCTGCGCACTTACTGCTTACTACTACCAACGACATCTCGTGGGCTTAGTCATGTACTACTCAGTTTGCCCCAACTTTGCCATAAGAGATTCTACCCCGTGGCATACACACAGCTGATATTGTGTATGTTTCACATGCAGCTTCAGCTTCAGCATTATTATTATTGAGAATAAAGCATTCCAACATATACTTTTCGTAATTTTCATAAGCCATCGCAAATGTATAATTTTAAGGTGAAGCAACAATCAAATAATCAACTCAAACTATTGATACTATTTATAAACGTACTGACAGTTTCATGTTTGTTGAATGACACACACCTATTAACAAAAAGCAATGAAATGATGATAATCAATGGAAAATGTTAATTTTTTGCTATAATACAGTGAAAATGAACGACAAGACCCCACGTGATATATATCATTGAAATGGAAAAAAAATCCTCTTTTTATTGATATCATAGTGAACTATATTTTCATAAGTAATATAAAAAGTGACCAAGATTTTCCGATAAAATTATCCAAATCAATTTTATCAAAGAAAAATCTTGGTCACGCGTTGTATTTAAAAAGACTATATCACGAACAAAATTTGTGGCAATGTAGTTTGCTATTAGTAAGTTCTGCAGTTATCGGATATTTTCGTAATTTTCTTAGGTTGTGTTCATTTTGCCATGTATTTCGCTGGTAAATCAGAAGAAGAGGAAACAAAAAAAAAAGAATAAGATTTGCTTTGTGTAGTAATTGCGAGCATTGTGAGTGAAAATGAGCCGTTTTGACAGTACTCCATTTGTATTGATAAAACCACAAGTGATTTTATCACTTATTAAAATTCACACGTGATTTTTTCGCTATAAAATGAATGTCATTGGCTGTTGCTAAGGAATTCCAACTGTGTGATTGGTTGACAGAAATGCGAGTGAAATAGTCCTACCTCGAATTTCGAACCTTTTTCAAAAAATGTCTAAGCCACTGCATTCTAATTCAAAAAGTGCCTCAAGAACGTAAAAGTCATTTTTGTCGATTTTCATAAATAGCCGAGATATCGTGATAAAATAGAAATGGAAAAAATCGAATTTTCAGGGATAACTCGAAACCGAAAGCCGATAGCCAAATTTGGTTTTCACCATCATCCTTTTCTCGAAAGGATGTGTGGTTCGTTTTTTGATACCTCTTATAGTTACCGAGATCCCCTATAAAAACTAAAAAAGAATTAATATTACCTGCTTCATACTAATTGCTTTAAGTGTATCTAAGTTTTTATCCGAATCCATTTCTTTGGGTTTGAGCAGTTATATTTGATATTGTTGTCAAGATAAGGGTGTTTATGGGTGATTATGTGACTACAAAGTTTTTGATTAAATTAGTTGTCAGTTATTGGAGACAGTATGCTTATTAACAGTTTCTAATAGTTTTTAGTTTTAGAATTTATTGTCAAAACTATTAATTTTCGCTATTTTGAATATGTGTAGACACATATCTTATGTAAAACCACAATATGAATACTTCACGACTGCGTTATTTCGAAATTAAGTCAAATTACATTTAAGAATTTATAAATACTTCATAATTATTTAAAATATTACTTCAAGCTTAAGCCAGTCCATATAAACCTCCATTTGTAAACTCCAAAGTCATGAAGTTTTATAGGTTTGTGCTTTCTCTCAAAACTCTTCGAGCTTACATTTAACCTGTGAAAACAAAGTAGACACTTGTCGCATATACTTGGCAACATTGCAGGGAATGAAAAGGCGGGAAAATATATATTTTTTATACATTGGGTCTGGTAAAGCGGTACAATCAGTAGGCTTAGCAAGGTATGTTAAATGTCCGCTTCTGTGTTATACATGTTACACTGGGATTGACTTGGTATCATGAACATGCCGGGTCTAGCAACGTCGGTTGGATAAATATATATAGATATATATAGATGTAATGAAATTACTGTGATTAACACAGAATTCGGGTTTAGTTTTTTAATAAAACAAGTATTTTAGCCTTGTGACGTTTCGGAGACTAATTTTCTCCTTCCTCAGACCTATTTATTAACAAACACTAATAAATTTTAACAAGTTTTAAATTAGACTGTGAAAAACTTACATTGGGCTTTACTTTAAACTTATGTAGACATTGAAACTTGCTTCAGGCATTAATGCACAGTGTAGTAATTTTATACACCTACTATTAACTGATTTTGAGAATGGTATGTACTTTGTCACTAAATTTAATATGTTATATTTGTTTAAAACCTTGTAAATGGGACGTTACGAACAATAAATGTAGAATAATATTTTAAAATCGGATGCAATGTCATGTGTAAGTGAGATGTCCAGAAGGCAAAAAATTTTTCTTTTTAACAAATTTCCGATTTTAAAATATTATTCTACATTTATTGTTCGTAACGTCCCATTTACAAGGTTTTAAACAAATATAACATATTAAATTTAGTGACAAAGTACATACCATTCTCAAAATCAGTTAATAGTAGGTGTATATAATTACTACACTGTGCATTAATGCCTGAAGCAAGTTTCAATGTCTACATAAGTTTAAAGTAAAGCCCAATGTAAGTTTTTCACAGTCTAATTTAAAACTTGTTAAAATTTATTAGTGTTTGTTAATAAATAGGTCTGAGGAAGGAGAAAATTAGTCTCCGAAACGTCACAAGGCTAAAATACTTGTTTTATTAAAAAACTAAACCCGAATTCTGTGTTAATCACAGTAATTTCATTACATCAATATACGACAAATCAGCGTCAGCAACTGATTTTTTCACTTCAATTCAACTATATATATATATATATATAGTAAACTTAACCGCCAAACATGTTGACCAATTACACAGTATTACCATATTGAAGTCAGTGTAACCAATTCAAGATACTTCAAAATGATACCAAACTTTAAAACAACTGTTAAAATACACGCATTCCCAAACTAATTATCGTATTTTTTATTTTAAATTAATTTAAAGTAACAGTATATAGCTATAACAAATATTTCATATAATTGTTTCTCAAATAATTTCTAAAGAAGTCAGACTAACCGCAAACATACCAAAACACACATTCAAAACTTCATGCACTATCTCCTACAAAATATTGAATTTCTGTATCTTTAATCTATTAGAACAGAATAAATATAAACCATAGTAAGAGCAAGAAATCTCTTACGTATTGCCTTCTTTCTTAATGACATGTATAGACATCGCAATTTGTATCGCAGAGTATAGTGAAGTGTGTATTTATATTCGAAGTAGAAACTTTCATTTTCTGATGTTTACCTTACTTGAAACTTTTCTTACATTTAATTTAATTTAAAATATAAAATTATTAATATTACATATATTATATTACACACAAACAACTACTAACCCTTCTTCCTTATTTGAAAGGGAAGAAATATAATCGTACGTCCTCAAAATTAATCATGAACACAACCTGCAAAATAGCGTTGAAAGAAAATAGGATTGGTGATTGGTTCTCCTTGCTTCTTTCGACTGTGCATTCACGCGTTCGGAGGTTACATTTGTTCCTCAATTTCCTCTAGTAGAGACGTGGCATTGCATAGTAACGCAGTAAGATAAAGATGTATCTGCTAACTTGATATATTAATACTTAAACCTGTTTACATTGCCTCTTCATGTTCTATTAGGTTATTACAATTTGCTCACGTTTATGCCTTGTCTGCTTTTTGCAAAATGTTAACATTGAATTTTACAAGTATATAAATAAATTAATAAATAAATAAATGTCGTTATTGCAGTAATGTACAGTACAAAAATCAATTAAATACAAAAAGAAAAATAAAAACAAAAGAACTTGTGTACATATACTGGAACCACAAGGCGAGATTCAGGATGGGAGAATCTCCCTCCTGCTCTTACACCTAACCTTGAACAACAAAAGTACAGGGTAATATAATATATATAGTACGTATACACGTTACACAAACATATGAAATCTTTATTCATATCTCGATATATGAATTTTATCGTTATAACAATGGAATAAACGACTTCGATTTGGTTTGTTCATGAACTAATTAATGTGCAACCTATTTATTACAAAATGAAACCGCTCGTTTACCTTCACCCATATGGTACCGCATTTGCGTCAATCCCCTTCTCGTTTGAACACACCACTGGCAATCTAGAACGTGATAGTGGTACTATACGTCCAGAAATATCTATTCGACAGTATTGCGTGTCTGGAACAATGAATTGCTTCATCCCGACTATGTCCTAAAAGTAAAAGCTTCATCTCCTGAAGCTTTGTTCCAAGAACGGAAGAGTATTTTGCCAGATTATATGCATAAGTTAGTAGAATCTGTTCTAAACAAATTACAATTAACTATAAAATCTAAAGAAAACTTACCTAAATATGAATTGCTTTTTTTTTAACTTTCAGAAATAATTAATTCATTATTATTATAGATGCATCATTTTCACTGTGATGTATATGTAATGCATGTGTAACCGCTCTAATGTTATCTGTTCGAATTAATTTACTTTTTCCAAATAATTACTTTACCTAACATTTTTAGCTTCTTACCAAATTAAATACCACTGCATCATTTTCACTGTGAGTCATTGTATAAATCACGATAACTTTGCGTTGATGGTTTCAAACCATAACACTTCCGTCACAATTGCTATTGTTTCTAGAATTACTGGAATTAAAATACACGTGATCAATTTTCATCATTGCTTGTCTGAAGACAGAATATTGCAACTTAACAATCTGTCAAATTGGAAATAAAAATAGTTTATCATACAACAAAACCTAATGTCGTCAATGACGACATAACTTACAAACAAATGACAATGAAGAATTGAGGTGCCTCCGTAATATTAATTTATTGAATTTCTTCGTTAATTTAACAGCTGACTGAATCACACATACGATGTGTTTGAAAAACAACCGGGCACAATCTTGTATATATGTAATATGAAACACGCAGCCATTAAAGTAGGTAATTTTCATAGCAACGTGATTGCTTGTTACAACAAATCTAAAGATTAATCACAAGCTGTGAATATTTACACACACATGTTACGGCATCGTGTTTAGTATGGCAAATAAAACAAAAACAATACGCACTGATGTGAGCGAAACTATGACAACTAGCCAATTCATGTTACCAAATTCAGCTGAGTACGTCTTTCCTGTTTGTGTTACAAAATGAAATAAGTAGAAATTACAGCAGGTATCACTGAATTTGATACTAAACATTAATTTAGATTACGTTAACGTTAATTTAGTATTTCACATAAATATGTACCCTTTTTTCTTGAATATATAAATCAAATTTAGTTCTGTATGACTTATCTCCCTTTCAGTAACTGTACGCAAATATAATTATTGTAATATAAAACAATCACAAATAAATCTGAGATAATGCCTTTAAAAAAGAATTACTCTAATTTTAGATATCGGCAAAGTTTCTAACTTGAAAACGTAAACAAGAACTATTTATCAATACTCCTAACATGTGTGCATGTCAACGGCGCCTCCACAATGACAAATTAAAATTTTAGATAACACAAAGTTTTGTGCTGCAAACCGGAAGTTTTATGCTGCTTCCGTTTTCGAGATATTTCCATTTCCTTGTGGTGATGCCGTTGACATGGCACCACCTCTACCAACTAAATCAAAATCTATTGAAAAATAAGATAATAATCTCAATAAACGAATTAACAACAATTTTCTGATATAATTCATGGTAAATATGGTAGAGGATTTTGGAAACAATTTTATCACCACAAATTCCTGTCCGCATATTTAGTTTTTATGTGTGTTAGGTATATTCTTTGTAAAATATTTGCAGTTTGCAATTTGAGTTATAGCAACAATTATGACGGTTAACCAATTAAATAAAATAAGCATTTGTTTTAAAAACAAATATTACAAATAAAATTTGGATTGTTACAAAACTCTAAACGGCGATCACAATCGACTTTATTCCGTTCATGTACTAAACGTAAGTGCATTTTGTAGCGGTAAAAATCGTATTTTTTTAAAACTAGTTAAAAGCTGGTGCAATTTATACATAATACCACATATAAGTAATCTTGTTGTACTCATTGTAGGATCAACAACAATGTATCTCAAAACCGTATCTACCGTAAGGTTTCTCAAGTAGATGACCTAATTAAATACTATTTGTATAAAATTGTTACAATTATTCGTACAGAGTGTTCGAAATATACGTCTGAAAATGAAATCGGAGAATTACCGAAAGTCATTTTTTTTTAATGGAAAGTGGCAATTTTTGTAATTTTATCTTGTTCGGCATTAAAAATAAGGGTAACTTTCTATAAGCATGTCTATTATAAAAATTGATAGTTTTCGAAATATTGGAAAGTTGGTATTTTTATCTTCTACATTACATACTATTTGCATTAGTTCTTTTTTATTAGTTAGCCATGACAGCATTTACAAATTTATAAATTGTCAGTTGTCAAATAAAAATCATTTACCTTATAATAATTACAATAAGTCATGCTGGAGCGCTTAAATTATACAAACAATAATTATTGAAATTTGTTTATCATTTATAGGGGATGTAATAAAGTTATTTCAAGAATATGTGATACATTTGCAACTCCATGACCGCAAAAACGGAAACCGTCTTTACGATTCCAGTATACGTATTATAGAAAACTTTAGAAACTTTGTGTTCGCAAGAGCAGAGATCCAGAGAAATAAATCAATTATTAATAACGAAAAGAATGAAACGATCTACGTAGAAAACTTATTAATATGTACACGCAATAACTAAATAAAAACAATTATTTTAATAAATGTTCAAACTGGCGCCCTTGAACCTCGAGACATTTTTGTATAATTTAAGTGCTCCGGCATGACTTATTGTAATTATCATAAGGTAAATGATTTTTATTCGACAACTAGCAATTTATAATTTTGTAAATATTGTCATGGCTAACTAATAAAAAAAGAACTAATGCCAATAGTATGTATTGTAGAAGATAAAAATACTAACTTGCCAATATTTCGAAAACTACCTACCCATTTTCATAATAAACATGCTTATACAAAGTTACCCCTATTTTTAATGCCGAACAAGAGAAAATTACGAAAATTGCCACTTTCCATTAAAAAAAATTGACTTTTGGTAATTTTTCCGGTTTCATTTTCAGACGTATATTTCGAACACTCTGTATGAATAATTGTACCAATTTTATACAAATAGTATTTAATTAGGTCATCTACTTGAAAAACCTCACTTCAAAATAAATAATAAACTAATCCTTAAATGGAAAAAGTGCAATTGATTATGTGCCTGCAAACGTCAAATTTAGCATAAAAATGTAAATAAGTCAAAAAGGGTTAGACTTAAGTATATGACATTATACATGAAATATATTTAGAATTTCACGTAGAATCTAAAAACGTGACAATATACGGGATATTCTATTTAAAATAACGAAGTTGGTGCTTACTTCCGGTATATCCCGAAGTGCCGCCATCTTGAAAATATTTTAGACGAGTGGCCCCCATCGACTTTAGTATAGTGCCAAAATTTCAGATCATTCCTAGCTATAGTTTTCCAGCAAGCGATCGTGGCAGTTCCCGGTGAACCGCCCTGTATATATGTATTTATATTTGTTCTTCTTAAATGTTTTTTATAACGTTATTTACTATTTTCTTATGTTCTTAATGTCTTATAACTTAATGTAGGTCAATGATGAGGGAAGTGATAGTCTCCCTGTAAATAATAAAGCTGGGAAGATAAATTTACAACCTATATGCGTCCCCCTAGCATACAAATTTGATCTCTTTCGTAATAATTCATTAGTTTCGGTTTTGATGGGCTACATGTTGTGTGTAGCATGTACGACTAATAACGTAATGTAATAATTGATATGTACATATGCGCTTTCAAAATCTTTCCTCATCAGAGTAGGCTTTTTTTGTCAGTTTAGTTATCGTAGGTTGGTGCAAATGCGATGCTTTTCAGAACTTCAAATTCTGACAGTTGTCAAACTTAAATTCAAATAATTGACGTTTATATTTTCTTCATTATTTTATTATAATGTTAGAATTAGAACATAAAATATTTATAATTCAATGTTACTATAGAACTGGGCAAAAATTAGAAAATGGAGAATGGGTTTATTCCATTAATCGGTGCATAGAAGAATTCCGACAACAATTTCCTAATTTGCCAGTTACTTACGCACAACTGCTAAAACACATTCAAGCTTGCGTTATTAAATTTGGCGAAATAGGTGCAGTAACACGTAAACCTGGCGGTGGAGCACCTAAAAAACGAACAGTAAATTTAATCGAAGATGTTCAACAGCGAATGGAACACTCACCCAAAAAATCTGTCGCAACACTATCGCAACAAGTTGGTTTGTCATACGATTTTAAAAAAGGATTTAAAATTGTTTCCTTGCAAAATTCAAGCAGTTTCAGAACTTAAAGAGATAGATTTTGGTACGAGAACACAGTATTGTCAATGGTTTTTGAATAACGTAAATAATAACGATGTTCTTAACAAATGTTATTTTTCTGATGAGGCGTGGTTCCATCTCTCTGGCTATTTAAACAAGCAAAACATGAGAATTTGGTCTGCAGATAATTCACATGAATTCACTGAAACTTCGTTGCATCCGCAAAAAATAGGTGTCTGGCTAGCAGTTTCAAGAAGACGAATTATTGGGCCTATATTTTTTAACCAAACCGTAACTGCTGAAAGATATCGAAACGAATTATTACAACCGTTTATCAACGAACTTCATGATGATGAACTTACGGTAGGATATTTTCAGCAAGACAATGCACCAGCGCACAAATCTAGAGAAACAATGTCTTTTTTACAGCAATTTTTCGATACAAGAATTTTTAATTTTCCTGCAAGATCTCCAGACTTGACAATATTAGATTATTTTATTTTTCCATATTTAAAGAATACGATTTTCAAGATCAGACATCAAACAATCGAAGAGCTTCGTAATGCTATTGTTAATTCTTGTGCTGACATCACCGAAGAAATCTTAATAAATGGCTTTGAAAGCATGAAGCGTAGAGTTCAACTTTGTCTACAAAACAACAGTCAACATTTCCAACATCTGCTTTAGTATTATTTTCTCTCAATTTTGGCTTTTGCAATAAATATTTTTTCAAAAACAATTACTCTATAATTATTACAGATACACATTTATATGACATAACCAAACTGTGAAAATGATGCATTTCTGACAGATTTACATGCACTCTGGCCAACCATTAAAAAAAAGCATGGCCGACTCTAATGAGGAAAGATTTTGAAGGCACGGTATGTCATCTATTGTATAACCACCATACAAATTGTTATAGTTTGATATTTTTACATATCGTAAATGAAGTTGATGGAATATATATAATATATAACATTTCCTTAATATTGAAAATCATATATAGTTCTCATCGGTTTTTAATAATTAACGGTTGGGAAAGTCGAGACCTTGAACCCCTAAGGAGAAACTACTACCACCTTCATTGTTCGACAGACAGCTTTAAACTGCACATGTTATCGTGGCCCGAAAATACAGCGACCATCCAAATAAGTTAATCATTTCCATTCTATACACTATAAATTCGATTTTTGTTTAACTCATTTTCAGAAATGTTGTTGTAACAAAACTGCGAAATACGCCCACCATACGTCATAATATGCGCGTATATATTAGCTATGGATACTACATTACTGTATATATTTTGTAGAAAAAGCAATTAATCAACCACAAGGTAGCAAGGATATTGAATCTGACTCTAAATGAAGAAGAACCATACGGTTTTATGCAGGATGGAGCAACATACGATCCACCAAAAGTCTTCAGAAAAAATCACATAAATCAGCAAGAGAATCTATAACAAAGCAGAAGCAACTTCACTTCTAAATCTGAATCGATTAAATTTATGTAAGATTAACATTATACATTTTTTATATGTATGATTTTCTGCCATTTTGTGCTCGGAAGGTAGTATTATCAAATCGAAACATGCACACAAAAATAAAAATATTATACTATGAGATTCAAAATGATCAAATCCGTTACTCATTGCAGACCACAAATCATCGTTTGACCACTCGCCGGTTAAATTTTACCCAACCTTGAAGATATATATAACTTTTCACAGTACTTTTCAAAGTACATCGCCCTTTTTCCCGAACTTTGATAAGTGGTCAAACGATGAAAATGGTGCGGCTTATTGTCCTTTGACCTATTACCACAAAAAGTCTAAAATCATCACTTGGCTACCCGCTCGTTAATTTTTATGTGTACTTGAAGTTACATATGAGAGTTTCAAAGTTTATCGCATTTTTCACAAATTTTGAGGTGGTCAAACGCTGAAAATGATGAGGCTTATTGTTCAGTGACTTTAGGCCACACAAAAACGAAAAACATCGTTTGGCCACTCACCGGTTAGTTTGTATCTGATCTTGAAGTTACATATAACAGTTTCAAACCAAATTGTTGTTGTTTTGTATCGAAGATATTCTAAGTCGACCACTTCCAACCTTTCTTTCGAGGATTTGGTCATTAGATCATCGCTTTTTTGTGGAGTAGGTATATACTGCTTTTTGCAATTGTAAATCTTGTGGCCACGTTCTTTTCAGATCAACCTTCTTCCAGCAAAGTTATTACTTTGGTTTTCTGTATGGAAAATAAATTAAGAGGCGTGACTTGTTTCAAAACGACATTAATAATATGACATCATATGACATTATATGCCTTAATATAAAATTAATTCCCAGAGTATTGTCAGTGTTGTTTACAATCAAAAAATTGCTGACCGAAATTTATTGGCCGCAACCGTTAGCTATTTCTACGGTGTGCTTTTTCTTGCTTTGTGTTTATGAAGTCCATTTCCATATGTCAAGTCAACGCCGGCCATTTTGTGTTTAGAGTAAAGTAATTGGTTTATATTGGCTTTCTAAAAGCTGAAAGCAAATCGTTGGTAATATTTATTATCTAATACAACGTTTTTATTGTTATATATACAGGATTGTTCGCGGAACAGATTCATTAGAACTTTTTGATGTCCGTGAAATCTTACAATTCTGAAAACGTAGTAGTGCCATCTGATCTTACTAGCGCTTTTTATTTACGCTTTTGTATCACTTTCGGTTTACCGGAAATTCACGTCAATTTTCTTATATTATGGTCGTTATCTACATCGCTCAAGCCCTAGCCCATTTAAGTTTATCGTCCCATTTTTCAACAATTTCGAAAATTAACTTCAAAAAATTTAATTCAGGATTTTGAGAACGACAGACATTCTCTCAAATTTTCATTGATTGCTCTAGACAAGATATCTTTTACCCAGTTCTATCTAAAATTGGTAATTTAAGGCAACGCGTGCTTATTCAAATTTAGACGAATAAAGTATATTCATACAAGTTGCCGAAGTTATCTAGAACAGCAGCCGATTCCAGAGGGTATTCTGAATCTGTACTCACGGGTGTGATTATTTCAACCAGTGACGTAGAAGCTGGGTAAAAACGAATGGTATAGATCGCTAAAGGGTCAGAGACGAAAAGCAGCCCACGTTTAGAAGTGCAGCTTCTGAAGAGACGATCGACATTGCCGGGGCGAGAATTACGCCATCCCTGATTTACGTGCCTATATAAAGACGTGACGTTTATGTTTCCCCGATGATTGCAAAACTGTAAATATTTGACTTCCGAATTCTGAACTGATTACTCCCCGTGTTTTCTCATCAGATATTGCGTTAATGGTGCAGAAACGGAAAAGTATCTTATGGAGTACTGTATCTCCTCGGTAAGTTAATTTTCTGATTAAATTATTGATACGGAACTTCGGGAGACGCTTTTATAACTAAAATTGAATGCTTTCGTCTAAATGATAAATTGTCGATTATAAAGTACAATTCACGCCACATTATTTATGTGCTTATATTATTTTTCGAACACTGCCTTTTCGCAGTTGGTATTAGTTTGTATCTGGTTTCAGTTATTTATATTTGACCTGTTTAGAAAACCTTTATTCCTCCAAAAATAGATACATTTTATTTACCGCATCAAAGTGTTTGTTTCATATAAAACAACACATATAGTATACATATATACGTTATAGTTTTAAATTGTTATTATTCATAAATACATTTCGTCACATCACTTATCATGTCATTTTTCAAAATTACAAATTTTCAAATATTCAAAATGTGGTACTATAAGAATTTTGAAAGAAAATAGATAATAGAAATAAAACTGAAACAATTCAATTTACATATCAAGAGATATTGAGAAGCAATTATAAATTACAATACTGAATAGCTCTTGTAAAAATGTTAGTATGATACTATATACATATACAGTACCATGTAATCGAATTATAACCACTCGAAAGTTTCCTAACTTTTACAATACAATTTTGTGAGGGCCTTTGTATAGTACAAATTTCCCATTTACGATTGGTAATTCCCATTCGACATTAAGAACTGGTGTCATTAAACTAAACATCAAGGCATTATGCCATGAGGTTTTCTACCTGCTCTGAATTATTTGTCAATGTGCAATTGTGCGAGTAACGTGTTAGTAATATTATCATTCTGTTTTGTTACGGATTTTGTGTAAATAGTTTGTATTTTTAGTTTTTTGATTTCTATTAAACTTTTTCAATCGCTTATTTTGATCATTGAGGTAAATGGCAAAGCGTAAAGACATGTCTAGTGAAAGGAGAGCAAGAATACAAGCTCTCCTACAATTAGGCTGCACTCTCATTGCCAAATCGCTGGGAAAGAAGAGTCTTATCATCAAACAGTCGGTAGAGTGGCTAAATCTATCTCCGAGAACTTACGGTCCGCATTGACCGGTGGGACTGGATCTCGCGGTATCCGCAAAACGAGTCCACGTGAAGATAGATTCGCAAAGCTCTTGAAAATAGATAAATGTCTGTTAAAGAGCTTAAGACAAATCTTGCTCAAAGCAATATTAAAATATCGGAGCGCACTTTGAAATCACGTCTCTACAAAGTGCAGAGTTGACGAAGAGTCGGCGGCTTGCGAAAATACCAAAATTATTGTCGGCTAAAATAAAAAAAATCTCGACTGCAATGGGCAAAAGAACATCGATACCTTATAGAAGATTGGGAAAAGGTAAGTGATTGCTATAAGTATTCAAAATATTTATTTTTCAGCGACGAGTCTCATGTAGAAGCTGTTACTGAAAACGTTCGTTTCGCTAGCAGAAGAGCGTCTGAACGATTTTTAGAAACTGCGTGATCAGCACCGTAAAGCACCCACCTGCTGTAATGATTTGGTCATATATACCAGCAAAAGGTTTTGGACCACTGTATTTGGTTAATGGGAGTATAAACCAAATTCAGTATCAACAAGTTGTAGAGCAGTATGTTAGGCGATACATGCATATCCTATGAACAGATAATTATTCGTACATATTTATGGACGATGGTGCACCATGACACAGGGCCAAAACCCTTCATCATCTTATGGAAATAGAAAATATTAGGGTATTTCCATGGCCAGATAACTCCCCGGATTTGAATCCTATAGAAAATATCTGCAGCTGTTTGAAACGTCGTGTGTCTACTCTACCAAATACCACCGTTAATATTTTAAAGGAAAATATTAAGGAAACTTGAGAAAACGATGTCCAACTACCAGAAATCTCTATTGGCTGCATAAGAAGTATACCTAAAAGAATTGCTGTCGTTATCAAATCAAGGGGTAGTCTAACGAAATGTTAATATTTGTTACTATTTTACATTCCAAAGATATCTTTATAAGGAATAAATGATTGTACAAGTGAAATGTCTAAATCTTATTCTCTTTTATCTAAGTTCTGCTGAAAAAACTAAATTTTACGCAGTGGTCCTAATTCGATTGCACGATACTGTACATACTGGAGATCCACTTATAATTGGTGCGTGATTTGTAAAGAACGCCTTTCTAGTGTATTTAAATGAAAGTTCCTAATAAGTGCTAGTCCTATAATACTGCTCAATTATACATTTTATTTTTGACGCAGGAAGTATAATTTTGTTATTTCCAATACAGTAGCTCCTTTTAAATAACGCACCCCATACAGGGTGTAATAAAATTAGTAGATTAACTAATGTAATTGACTAAAAATACGGGAAAAGTTTATATAAGTATGTGTCCTGAAGTGGTTCGTTGCAGAAATACAGCTATTTGAATGTTTTCAATATTTGATTCAAAAAGATGCCTAAAAATTTATTATGAACCCTTATGACTGTTTTCTCGTTTGATAAAAATCGATTTGCGAAGTGATCTGCGTTCCAAACCATACATTAAATGCCTACCGAACACTGCTTGAAAGAATAATCGGCCATTTTTGTATAAATAATTAGAAAACAATGAAAAATCACTAGAAAGACATAAGCAACTGTAGCGACTGAAAACGCACATATTCGATACGTGATTTAAGTGGTAGTGTTCTGAAAAGCTTAGATACCTATGCCCAGTAATTTTTTTTAATTCGCTGCTGTTATTCTATAGCGATCCACTTTAGGATATACGTTCATATAAACTTTCTCCTTTATTTTAGTCATACAAGCCGCGTATATACCTATAGTCAGCTTACTGATTATGTTACACCCTATATACTTGAATATTTGAACTTGGCCAGTTGTCAGCTACAACAATGTATAAAATGAGTTTTCTACAAAATCAAGACTACAAGAAACTTAGGTTCAGTTCGTTCGTGGTGGTCACAAAACTATTACCGACTACTACGTATTCCTGTTTTTTAAGATACGACAATAATGTGCATTTTTTCAACCGATATATTTTTAGATATTTGATCTTGCCTATTTATAAGGTAAAACGATTTATGTCTCGAAAATCTCTTAAAAATCCGAAAACAATTTTCAAGTGGTGCCGTGTCAAAGTCGGTTTAATATTAATGCGTAGTATGGTGTAGTAGGCAACCTCATTGTGATGCCCCGCTTTTATGTAAGAACTTTAATAGCATTGAAAACATAGAAAGTTAGCGTAATATAATCTTGTATTGTGACGATTCACCAGTAGATAATTCATTCGTTGTTTCACAATTTTTAAACGAAAATGTTGTAGTCATGAAATCCGAAATCGGTAACCAAGTAACTGGCTTCTTTCCATCTCTTATAACCGTGATTTTATAAAAAAATCTTTTATACTTTGTTGTAGCTAATAATTAACTAAATTCAATATCTAAGAATATATCGTTTACAATTTAAAAGATTTACGTCAATATTCGTATATTGGCAACGGCTGGAGTACTAAAGAATTCTTTGTGCGTGTATGTTTCTTGCTTAAAGACGGGACAGATTTTCTAAACTTTAAACTCACCACAAATCAGGAAATTCTCCAAGCAATTATGCGAGAGCTACCACGATTGTATATAAGATTCTATAAGACATGGTTCACGCATACGTCGGTGCAGACGCCCGTGAAATTGGCGTTTAAGGTATTTTATAGCTATGAAGAAACTATTTCTATCCTACTATGAACTTCAATCTGCACAGCTATTTATTTTAGCTGATGCTAATTTCGAATTATCTTGTATTAAACAATTCATTTTCCTTTCATGCCTTGCAGACAACTTCCATGCGTGTCCGCTCCAATACGTACTTTGTAAGTGATTTGTTTTATATTAGATTTTAATCGCGCTCCGCACTTGCAACTTCTATTAACTGTTATTGCAACTTCAGAACACAATTTGTAGTTAATAATTCGAAATTATGCAATTCAATAAAACAATCCATTGGTTCCTTTACTTTATTCGTTACTGCATCCTACTATCTGTTCATGGAATTATGATGACTATATTATGAGGGCTCCCGGGTTTTGACCCGGAGGAACTAGTTACTATGACGCGGTCAAAATCCGGAAGCCCTCAGAACAGAGACTCGTGGAAGCCTTCGATATCATTTATCGATATTTAGCAATAAGAAATATAGCAGTTTCACAAAAAAATACTATTTCCATAATTCTCATTTCAGATCCCGAAGTAATCCACATTGTTTGCAAAAAACACATTTCTAAAATATATGAGGAATAAATGTTCAGTGTGCCATTATAAACGATCCCTTAATTGAAGCTAAATTTTATGAAGAAACTTTAACTACACAAATTTATTAATTTTTAAGAAACGAATTTCTACCGGTTGTAGAAGGCGTTCCGCTAGATATTAGATAAGGTTTGATTTTATAGTAAGATGAAGCACGTATTCATAATGCAAGGATGCACTAGTAAAAATGTGATGCGAGCTTTCGTTTTAGAGTAAAATCAAAGAATGTGTTTTCCTATTCGGTTATAATTAAACTTGGCAAAGCGAAGGAAGTTTCAGTGGAGTGCGGAGAACAACGTGGAGGGGTCACGCAGACGTATAAAGGTGAGCGTTCAGTAACATTTGCGTACTCACATCATTTATATTTGTGACTTTCATGAGTGAGCACAGGCGATACGGACGCATGAATGTTTATACACAAACTAATGTTAAAAAATATATTATATAACGTGCTGGAGCACCCACTCTTTTAAAAAGGCTGGCATCTATTAAATATTTAAATCATTAAATATGTTTCCGCACTTGTTTCAGTCAAATGAGTAGGTACCTACTGCGTGCGGAGTAAATATTTCTTTCTTGTGATGTAAACGACCGTTCCACATTGAATAATGTTATATTTGCAGATTTAAAGTAATTCTTGTGACAACTTAATGGATCTTTCGACGCACCTTCACAAATTTGTTTTAGTATAAGAAAATCTGAATCCTTGTCAGTAACACTTTCAAATTTTCGTATTACACACTCATTTTCTTCGCCTTCCGCCGCACATAGGTATGAGCGAAGATCATCCACAATTTTAACAGAATCTTCAATTCTGCTTTAATTCTTCTTTTAATATAGTCACGAGCAGATGGCGTATGCTTATCGATGTCCGACTTGGTAATGTATAATCCGAATACTTGTTCTAAAAGGAAACAAACACCTGTTGGTCTAGTAAAGTGAACGGTAAATTATATAGAATAAAACAAACAACTATAATAACTGTTAATTGTTCGCTGTATCGTTTTCCACGGATTGCAGAGCAGTGTTTTATACTTTCTAGGTGGCGTTCACAATTCTACCTGCTGGTAGACATCAAATAGTGGTCGCACGTTAAATATTTAATCCTGTCACCTTCGAAATTTGCTAATCGATAATTGAATCGTTTACCATAAACATTGCTGCAAAATTTTCCTAAAATTCTTTTCTAATTTTATACCATTTTGAATATAACAGTCGACAATCCAAGGTGCAATTCTAAATGAACCAACGCAATAAATCTATATAATAACGGTTATTTTTTCTTTTATTTATCTCTACGAATACCAAATTTGAATGCGTTATGGGAATCTGACGTATCTTCCAGGTTACTGGTATCCAATGCTTTCTTAATTAATTCCTACAAACTGCCGGATATTTTCTAAACTCCTCGCCAGGTTGTGGTAGTTCACAACTTTCAATCATAGCATGTATGTATGAAAAATACATATTATATTACTTATGTAAAGTACTTACCCGTCCATTGTACTTATAACATCTTTCACAACAGGGGCTATTTTAAATAGGTATTGTACAACGTAGACGGTAACGCTAACAGCGGTATACTCTGACATGACTCCAATAGCTGAGCTAACAAAACGAATAAAATCAAATAAACAACACAAGCTTGCATGTGGCGGTGTACACTATGAATGTGATCAAGATGTCGATTGCCGCTCGATAGGGAACAGGAGGTAATAATGCGCATGCGCACAGCAAATTTTATAATTTTGTTATTACATACATTAGGTTTTGTAAATACATATAAATCCTATTAAAATATACGTTTTATTTGTTAGTTGTGTTGGTTATTAAGGTTGTCGTCATTTAACTACATTATTACGTATAATAAGATTTTTACAACTATTTTATTTAGATTTGTTACATTTAAACTCATATGGCTCACGATGTATGGGTAATATGAACAATAATAGTATTTCGTTAGTTCATGATTTTTGAGATAAAAAGGAATAAAAAACAAAGGTTGCGTTTTAAAAAGGAAAAAAAATGTCACATGGTAAGACTCGAACCAGCGACCTCGTGAATGTTACGTAAGAACGCTACCCACTAAGCCACCCTAACCTACGCGGTCAACGTTAACTCCGCCCTCAATTCGATTGTGGTCTGAAAACTTTTATGCGACATTCAGCCAACAAAACGATATAAAGCATACGAACATGAAACGTTGCAATGATAAGTTGAACCCTCGTATTTTGCCGATATTTGACTAATGTTGGATATTTATCGTCTGTAGACTGTGACTTTGCGCCAACCATGTTGCGTTGGTCCGAGCTATCGCCGACCCTTAGCCAACGGATTGTGCTACCTGGGTACATGTCATGTTTCAAAGTAAATTAAACCAGTCAGTTTAAATATTCAAAGATAATTTGATACTACACCTAGCAGTTCCTGTCTTTGGAGTCTGGCCATCATGTCCCTAAATTTCGGACCTTTAGCACGCCCATCCGTATCCAGACACTTTGCAGCAGTATGCTGTGTGCTACGCTGCATATCATTCTAAATTTCTGCTTGTTTGGTTGCCATCTCAATATGGTGCCCAAACCATCTTCTCTCATCAAAGACAATACACTGATACTTCAGGGATTTCATGGGCGTAGTTCTCACTCCTTCCATAGTAAAGGTTGGGATTATTTCTGCCACCCCTTAGTACTACAAACTCTGTTAGTTCATGTGCTTTCATTCAACCACTGATTACTTCCAGACACTTGTTTGTGTTCTCCATGAGCTCCACGAGTCTTCATCTCTTGCAGCAACTACCAGCACCAAATGATCTGCAAAAGCATCAAGAGTAAGTCCAATTTAAGTACGTCATTGTACATACCCCGCAATCTCAGCCTCAGGACTGACCTTTGAGGTGCTACCACTCCAGTTTAGATATCCTATCCACCCAACTCATTCCTCCTGTTTCTGAGGTAGCTTGACACCATATTCACCAGCTATCCAAAAATCCTCATTCTGCATAGTTCCTGAAAAATTAGTCTGTAACTTGCCGAATTGAAGGCATTCTTGATGTCAATAATTATAAGTAAGTGGTCATATAGAGGATATCCCGGCCTGAAATTCATGTTGGTGTTTATGCAGACTACCACTTTGATGCAATTCTTTGTGCAGTATATCTCCAATAGAGGTCTGTATTAGCTTATTCAGAGTACTTAACACGCACAGGGGTCTTAACTACCTCACCAGATCCGAACACTTACCTCCCTTAAGAATGATGAGTATCAGTCGATTTTCTCTTATTGATTATATAGGGACTATCTGCAATCTGAGCGAGTTGTTTTTATTCCTTTCCTGCATTTTTCTTCATTAAAATCTGTTATTCAAAATCTTATTTATAGAATTTACAAGGATATTCATTTATGGGTAATGGGCAGATCAATAGGTAGAACCGCTCTAAAAATAACCCCAATTTAAAAGAACTGTATATTTAAATTAATTGCCTGTTGAAGAACAACGCTATATCGGCCTCCGATCTTTTGAAAGCAAGATATTCCCTAAACTAGACAATACTAACCGTGATGAAGTTACCACAGTTCTATTATGTTATATGTATGTATTGGTTTATATTCAACTTCATCGTTCTCGAATATTCCCACATTGGTGTCGGGGTAATTAAAATTTACATGAGTTAACTCTGTATGAGTTAACTTTTCTATGAATAATTTATCAAATTATATCCTCGTATGTATGTTACTTTCGTAGATATACAGGATTTTCCAATAAGAACGATGATTTTAAAATGAAATAAAATAGAAATGATTTCAGATATAACCACACCTTTTATATTATCTTATAGTACAATCGATAACGTTTATGTTTTGAATAGCACTTCATTTAAATGTCCACCTCGGCTTCGTGTACACGAGTGAATTCGACGAATGCAATTTTCAACGCCTTTGCGCAGTAAATCGGGCGTAATCTCATGAACGCAGCGTTCAATGTTCAATCTCAAAGCATCAAGTATTTGTGGCCTGTTTGCATAAACGTTAGATTTTAAGTAACCTCACAAAAAGTAATCTAAAGGAAACAAGTCACAGCTTCTTGGAGGCTAGGGAACAGCTGAATTCTTTCGAATTATCCTTTCTCCAAACTTTTCTTGCAGTATGACGATAGTTTCATGAGCAATGTGACATTTAGCGTCATCTTGCTGCAGCCACATATCTTCTAAATCAAGCGCATCTAAATTTGGTAATAAAAATTTGTCAACATCTGTCGGTATCGTTCACCATTCACTGTAACTGAATCTCCAATTTCATTTTGGAAAAAAAAGGGAACGGGAAAATTCCCAGAAAACAATTCACCGACGGAAAATTTCCCGACTACAATTCACCGACAAACAATTTCCCGGCAGAAAAACTTCCCGGCAAACAATTCACAGTATGGAAAATTCCCCGACAGTTTTCGCGAAGTGCGCGAAAAATGTTCGCAAAAGAACGACGATTTTCGTAAAATTTTACCAAACGTTCTTGGAGCGAGTATCTAGGCATGATAAATTCGTAGAGTTTAGTGAACATAAATGACAACTAGTGACAGGTATAACTTTATTACCATGGTTACTACATCATTACAAAATCATATCATTCTTATTGGAAAACCCTTGATGTACTACCCTTATAGAATTTCTAACACGGTACGCAATTCTTGCTAGCTTATGAAATTAACGAAAAGATTTATTTTTGTAACACTATGTGTCTGGCTGTCGATATAATAATATTCAGTAATATCTGTACGACTTAAGCCTTCTAAATGTAATAAAACATGTAACGAAACGAGTTTCTATACCTTTTTTTTATTTAAAATTTCCATAATTTTGTACTTTTCATACTATGTATAATAATACTAATAATACTAATACAATTTGTATAATATAATAGTCTTGTTTGGTAAAAATCTTTTCCTTTAGAATCAAAATCTATACTGTCACTACAGTCACTCCCTAATATTTTAATAAATTGCTATACATTATCAATTGAATGGGAATATGCCATTATGACCACGGCATATTTGCTACGCTTTATTTTTTTTCAACCTCTTATAAACATCCATCCTCTTTTAATTCATTACTGCTTGCTCTAAATTTGTATCTTTTATTCTACGCATACCCTGATCAGTTTACACTCTGCACTTTTAAATACATATTTCAATGTAGTTCGTGCAGCTTATTTTACACGACACTATAAAACAGGAAATTCTTGCTAACTGATAAAAAATGCAATTTAGCCGAAAAGCACCAATGCGCACTAATTGCTACTTATGCAGAATACCAAGAAAATCTATCTGACATTTATTTTCCTGTAATGTAAACGTTCGTCATACTAACATTTTTTGTTAAAGTTTGCTATTTTTGCTTATTACTATTTCTAAGAACTAAAATAGAATAATACATACATATTAGTAATTTTACATTGGTACGTTATCGTTTGTATTCTGCCACACCATTGTAGTAGCACATTAAATGACATTAATGTTTGAGCATAAAACCAACATTGAATAACGAAAAGTACATGTCACGCAATTAATAATAATAAAGTGACTTTATTGAAATTAGTAAATGAAAACTGACGAAGATTATTATGCATGAAAAATAGAAAAACAATATTATTCCACAGCAATTTGTGTTAAAGCCCACTACCTCGACATATGTATAAATATATTAGTTTACACACGACAAATCTCTCTTATGCGACGCTGTTGTCGAACTGCCTAATAAATTACGTTCTATATAAATTCTTGCATTTCTAAGTCGCGCTAGCGGGTTATTTTGTTTAGTTATGCCACAGCCAGCGTATTTGTTTAATTTTCATTAAAATAATCTGTTTAGATAATGTAGATTATGCATCACGCACACATTGCAAACAACCACTAAATCTCACCGTTAATCTTATAACTTGTTATTTTGCTATATTTAGAACATTTTCTACTTGAAATACTATCGTAGAAAAACTAAATGAGGAAATCTTTACCGCGAATCAACTGTAATAGCCAAGCTGTAAACAAAAACATTTTAATGAGGCTCACGACTTTTCTTTCTCTTATAAGCATTCAAGTTCTGATTAAATAGTATTTTAAAGTACGTATTACGTTTATTGTTATTATATGTACATACATGTTATATGTAAATATCTGTAAGACCTTATAAAATGTATTGTAATAACTTGTGTGCGTGCGTTGAGCAACGTGGAGGGAGGCATGGAAACTCGAGCATCAAAGCACACTTCTTCAGTATTATTGCACTGGTCGTTGAGAGTGCTTATCAGTACACAGATATTACTAGAATAAAATGTGTAAGATGTGACAACTATTTGGGCTCCAGGTGGAAGTGTAAACGCCACCTAAAAAGTATAAAACACTGTTTTGCAATCCGTGACAAACAATACGGCCAACAATTAACATTTAATATAGCTGTTTGGTTTATTCTATTCACTAAAAGCATTTGTTTCCTCCTGGAGCAAGTATTCAGATTATACATTACCAAGTCAAAGATCGGTAAGAAACGTTATGCCATCTGCACTTGACTATGTCGAAAGAAGAATTAAAGCAACATTGAAAGATAAAGAACTCTGGTTATATGTAGACAAAACGACCGATCGGCAAAAAAAAAATGTGGTGAATGTGACGGTACGTGCAATGGAAGAATTTGAAGCGTTATCCTTTATCTTACTTGCTTCGAGAAGAGTACTACGTGTAAAATGTACTAGCGATGAGATTTTAAAAGTGGTGTTGAACACATTGAACAAATTGCAAGTTTCAACAAACAAACTTTTAATGTTTGTGAGAGACGGTGCCACAAATATGCTTTCCTTATGCAAATCTGTCTGGTAATCTGTTACATGTAACATGTAAAATCCAAGCTTTAAACCTTGTGGCGCAATTGATACTTAATGTTATCCCCTAGTAAAGGCTTTAAGAGCTCATACGAAAGCAGTTTTTCTGAAGCCCGCAAAACGTAAAAAAAAATTCACGAACTGTGGCCTAAAGTGCCTGAACCACCACAGCCGATTACTACGCGTTGAGAAACATGGTTAGAGGCTGCGTTTTACTACTGCGAACATTTTGATAATGTGAAGAAGGTAGTTTTACAATTCGATCCGAGACACGCCGAAGCTATCAAAAAAGCCAGAAAATGTTTCAAGGTAATTAGATAAAAAGAAAATTAGAAACCGCACGAATCAAAGTAAAATATATACTACATTGTTTAAAATCAACATGCACCGATTGATCAGAACTATACGAGTTGCAGTGCCGAAAATATGGCATTATTGGCTACCAATAAATATGTGGCGGGTGTGGTTCATTCAACGCGGTTCAATGTGTGCTTACCTTACATCCTATACCTATATACAGCGTTAGTAAAAAGTTCCGGAACGGTCGAATAACTTTCTTATTTGAAAATTTTGATTTCTGAAATTTGGTATGGGGGTATAGTTAATATAAATGCATTTTATGCACTACAGTTTATTTTTTTTTTACTTCCGGTTTAATCGGCAATACGTCCAACTTTTTTTTTTAACGGAACGCCCAGATTTTTTTAACACTTTTGAATGCAAAATAAAAAACTACGTTCAGGAAGTATTAAGATGTTTCTTTTTATTCACAAGAAAACAGTTAAAAAATTAAAAAAGTGACCTAATACAGAAAAATCAAGATACCTGACTATTCAGGTTGCGATTACAATAATTGTTCAAAATGCTCTCCATTTAGAATTTGACAAAAATGTAAATGGTCAGTAAAATTTCTTATTGAATTTTGTATTTATTCTGGAGTGATGCGATTGGCTTCTTGAACTATTCTCTCTTCCAATTGTTCAAGATTATGGGGACGATTTTTGTACACTTGACATTTCAAGTGACTCCAAAAGAAAAATCTAATGGCGAGAGATCTGGCGCCTAAATAGCCATTTTTATTGCCCATAGGATCGTCATCAGCTAATCCTAGAGGAATTGCTCCTCTTCCTGATGACCCAACAAAAAACATTATATAAATAATAACGCGACATACCCCTATAGTAACAAATGACTCATAGTTCAATTACAACATTACTCCCAAATTTTTTGCTCAACAAGAAGTGTTGTAACAGTTTTCTTAAACTGCAGCAGTGAGAGCTTTTTGATGTGGCTTGGTAAATCGTTCATTGCGTGAGCACAATTATAACTACGCCATTTATAATATTGAGAACGATGTGCAGGAATATTTATACGATCCTTCCTCCTGATATTAATGTGGTGCACAGATGTTTCCAAACAAATTTTTGCAACCACATACGTGCGTTATTCAACTTTAAAATTTTATGAATAATGCATCGAAAATGCAATCTTCTACGATTAGACATGATTAACCACAACAAATAACCTAACTTATGAGAAATATGCACCCGTCTCCTAATACCAAAGATAAACCTAAGACACAAATTCTGAACAACCTGTATCTTATACTTGCCAATAGAATCGAGGCACACCCCATATACCGAATCACAATAGTTGAAATGTGATAACACTAGAGTGTTACATAACACCGTTTTATGGAAATATTTAATGTATGTCGAAACGGGTCGATGGCCGCAGTGGTTAGGCGGCTGACTATTGTTGTGAGAGGACGATAGGCGCCGGAGTCCAATTCTCTGGAGGGACGGTGACATTTTTTCAGAGAGTTTAATCCCGGATCGACTTGCCATTCGCTGTTGGGAGCAAAGTGATTAACAGCGCGGCATCATAAAAGGCGATATGATGCTGTCACAAAGCCAATTGAACACAACATACACACACAAAAACTACATCGCGAGAGTTGCAGTGATAGCCAGACAAGCGATACAGTTTACGGAGTCACTGCAACTAAGCACCCACCACATTAACAAAAAATAAATAAATAAAAGTTGTATTATTTAAAAATAGCGTTTAGTCTGTGATTCAGAGAATACGCTCGACGTAAATCTACGTGGGAAGCACTTCGCACATTAAAAAAAATGTCTGTGAGGATAAATTAGTTTTAAGTTGATGTATGCTCCTTTAATATTTGCAATAGTGTTATTGCTAAACCCCATCTCGCTATCAAAGATAAGGCCCACATTTCTCGCAGAATCCTTACGAATTAGTTATATTCAATCCATTCGAAGCTTGACGAAATCATTGCAAGGCACTCTGTTTACTGAATTGCCGAATACCATCAAAGAATACTTGTCTTTATTAAGACTCAAACAATAACGTCGTGAAATATCAGAAAGCTGCCGTAAATCGTTATTAATTGCATCAACACCTGCATCAATTTTAGAGAAAAAAAACTATGCATAGAGCTGAGTATCATCAGCATAGAAATGAAAAAACAAAAGAATTTATGGAAGAAATGCAAATGCGAAGTATAGATTGCGTACAATAGGGAACCCAAAGCAGAACCCTGTGGAAGGCCTGATTTTAAGGGTACGAGGTATGAGGTACCTTTATCAATATATACTTGCTGATTTCGGCGATCCAAAGAACTTGAAAGAAGTTGAACTGCGCAAGCATCTAATCTGATGTAATGCAATTCAGATAATAGTACAGGATGATTGATTTTATCAAAAGCCTCGGCGACGTCCAGTAACACCGATTATTATAGCTGACATGAATACGTTATATATAACAGAAAAAACTTTGCTAATAAATGACTGTATCTTCTAAACTATCAACGTTAGGTACTACACGTTATACATTTAAATCTTAAATATGGTATCCTTACAACAGAAATAGTTTCGCATAATAACACTTTACGTCACTAAATCTAAACACATAGCATTATCGTGCGTATTAAACATACGTTTAGCTTTATCGAATCAGTATCTATTTCAAATATACTTTTCCGTATGTATTTATAACGTTACTATAAATTTTATCCATATGCCCTAAACATCGCTAGGTACGAGTATAGAATATCAATGTGCATGTATAGGTGAGCAACAGCATTATTGATCGTTTCATCCCTCCAAGAACAAAATGATTCGCTTACATGTCCACATACAATACGTATAATATACTCCCGGGAAAATTAGCCGGCATAAAATAACCACTTTAATGTAGCGCTTCTTTGTTTACAGGTTTCGTGGATACGAAAGAGGGACCTACACATCTTAACAGCTGGCATCTTGACATATACGTCGGATCAGAGGTTTCAGGTGATACGACCCGACAAATCTGACAACTGGACGTTGCAGATTAAATTTCCGCAAATACGAGACTCTGGCATTTACGAATGCCAAGTAAATACGGAACCGAAAATGTCATTACCCTTTAGATTAAATGTTGTAGGTAAGTATATTTTAGTTGTAGATTGCAATGAACTAATTTATTTTTGTTTCGTTATCCCATTATACCAAAACTAAATCCTTTAATCTTCGTTCTCTTTGTTAAAAAGTTTTACAAAAATAATGTCTCAAAACAGAGTAGTAAACATACCAGTAAATAAATCGATTTTATAAAACTTGCTTGTTTTTGCAATGAAAGCTTCGAAAAGTTATCTGATTTCTCCGGAAAAGGAAACCTTTAATCGAATGAACAAATTTGAAAGTCGACTGGGTAGCCATTTAAGTACCTACTACAGCTATGGACCCGTTAAAACAAAAAATATTGGAAATCGACGATGTTAGTTAAATTATAAAATTATAAATTATAAAATATTTACATGTTATTACTCACCACGAATACCAGTAGCTGTACTTAATACAGTTTTTATCGTTTTTTTAAATATATATTCAGAATTCCTCCATCGCCCACAGTTTGTTTATTATAATTGTTTGAAATATTTTTTTGAGATTTTTTTCGTTAGTTTGTCCATTATCAAATAGTACTCCTAAAGCGCTGGAAACATGATAAAACTAAATGAGCTAACTTAATATACAATCGTGATTTACTAGTAAGTGTAGTACCTACACATTCATTAGTTGTGAGATAGAAATGAACCAGTAAACACATCATTGTTAGTGCTTTGTATGTTGTAATTATTGTGTATTACATATTTACAAATTAGTTTCTCTTAATTAGTTGTTAGTTACAAAATGTACCTATACAGTTTGTTTAAATAATCCTTATATGTGAAGTGACGCTCAAGTCCAAAATGCGAAAGCTTTCTCCATTAGGGAGAAAGTGTTACGAACTTTTTGACTGTAAAGTGGGGCACCAAACAAGGGCGTGAATCCCATATTTCTATTACATCTGCTTAACAAACATCCAAACCACTACAGCAAAATAAAAACAAACACTACCTTATCTAGCAATCTACAAGGAAACTAGTTTCACGCTATAAAGAATTGTCCAAAGTCACCAGAATGTTTGACATTAATTAAATGAAGGAACCTCAGATTCTAATGGAAGTAAAGAAGAGAAGGAAACTGATCATCATTACCAAGGCGACAGTTTTACTATCGCCTTGATAATGATAGCTTTGCTGAAACGCGTCGGTTTTTAGTAAAAAGTTTTTTCCTGTTTTGTGCGTTGAAGTAATATTTAGTGTTTTACAACTCTTGAACCAATCTGTTCACTTGAGCCTCATTTATTAACTTAAACAAAACCTCAGTATCTCGTATCAGATTTAAAACTGAAATGCTTGGTTCTCGGCTAAAAGAATAGAATCTTCTTCAAAGGATTACAAAGATGTATTGTAATCCTCACTCTCAATTTAGAGACTATTTTTCTGAAGAAAATAGCTTACAATTAGTGTTCGCTTATGGAGACGTTTAGTGCTGAAAATAATCCAAGAGAGATGTTCATTGATTCCTCTAATGCTAGTTTAAAAACTGCGCTTCTGCATAACAATAATAAATTTCCAAAAGTGCATATACAGCGTGTCCCAGGATTGATGTTACAAGAGGTGTGCGGAACTAGAAATCTTTGAATCTCAATTTGATCTTTTGTAAATAAACCTTGCTTAGTTTGAAACTTATTTTTTAGTATACTTTCGAGTTTGTAAACTCACGTAGGCCTTGACAGTTCAAGAAGATCTATTTCCGTTTCAGGTAAAGTACCTTTCTCGTGCACAGTGTGCTAAAATATTACTAAGAGAAGTTGTTCAGAATGACAAAGTATGGCTCTATGCAACTGGCAGTTCTTGTTACTGAATTTATTGTAGATCAGTTTCGTAAGTTAAACGTGCTGTAAATACTTTTTCTGTCGTTCAATGTTCTACGAATCATTTTCTTACTTTTGGTGAATCTAAGAAATAATGATTTAATCAAAGTAGGTATATCTTCCTGAAATTTTGTATAGAGCCATAGTTTGTCATTCTGAACAACTTTTCTTAGTAATTTTTTTAGCTTACTGTGAACGAGAAAGGTACTTTACCTGAAATGTAAATAGATCCTGCTCAACTACATATCAATGCCTACGAGATTTTACAAACACGAAAGTACACTAAAAATAAGTTTGAAACCAACCAGGGTCTACTTACAAAAGATCAAATTGAGATTCAAAGATTTTTAGTTCCACACACCTCTTGTAACATCAATCCTGGGACACGCTGTTTTACTAATATAAAACAAAATATACGAAAACTTCAGTATGCAGTATATGAATGTAATATTTGTGATTATTTTTGGTCTGCAGTTTGATTGTACAAAGCACTGTTAATTTTTGTGTAAATGCGAGAGAAAAAGCCACTACATTAGAAAAGATTGGCCTAAACGTAACTCATTCAGTCCTAGACAAAAACATATTAAATTAAAAACGCATTATGTAATCCGAAAATTGTGTATGTACCTCCGTTAAATATCAAACTAGAATTAATGAGGACTTCGTCAAAGATATGTACAATATTTTTAGTTTTATGTAGATACTTAAAACATAAACTTTCTAAACATGATGTGGGTAAAATTAAAGAAGGTATATTTGTGGATTCCCAAATGCATAATGAAAAGCTTGTGAGCAAAGGCAGAAATTTACCGTGATATTGTCAACGATCTTATAACGTTCTAAAAAAAATTGGATTGAAATATATCCTTAAAAATACATTTCCTTCATTGACTCCTAAATTTCTTCCCGGAAAATCTTGGCGCAAATTTTAGCTACAAGAACGCGATATCACAGAAAATGGAGTCCTGATGTGCTAATGTATAATAAGTTTTTAAATAACTGAACATTACGGCACCATAAATAAATGAAATCAGTGCAAAAGCTTTGCAGTATACTTTTATCAATTATTAAAATCCTGTAAAATATTCAAAATTAATATTAAGGTTAGTTTATGATTCCTTAAAACAGTTTTATCCCTACTGTAATACTTAAAATCGATATAACTATAATGAGGGGAGGAATCGGAATCAATATTCGATAAAATCGTTTCGATAGAAAATGGGTATTACTTATGCGACTCCTTGAAAAGGTTATGCAGATAATTGATAAGTAACTGTTTCAAACAGTTACTTATCGATATAACAGTTACAATTCCAGACTAAATGTATGCAATAATATGAACAACGAAAATATTACTTGAGGGGTAAATATATTTTGAAATAAAAATAGCTCTAGTTTTCTAGTTGACTTGCCCAAAGTAAAATTTAAGCAAGTCTACCAAAAATAACTTGCTCTATCGAAATATATACATATGTAGATGCAAAGTATGTATACTATTTCATTTAAATTAGAGGAGTTGATAGTCACTTTCACTTTAATTAGAAGTGTAGCCGTCTTGAATGGAACATTATGTTTATATCAATATAGCAATAAGTTTAACAGTCTTTTGAATCACCTAAATGAAATCAAACGAATTATTTTTATATTCATTATACATATATCTAGATGTACAGACAATTTCTTAGAGAAAATACATGAATTGTTAACAATCAGTACACGTACACGTCTTATCCAAAATAAATTGTTTTAACTTTATCTAAAATGCTGTTCTTCTTTGTGATGATTAAATATTGTTTCCAAGCCAGGTATACACCAACTTGCCTTCCCATACCTAGAGGCGAAACATTCGAACGAAAGAAAAATATTTCTATCATATTTTATGAATGAAAAACATTTTTCTTTTGTTTTTTCATTTCATGATGTTAAAATTCGAAGATGAAGAAGGAAGATGCCGAAATGTAGAGAAAAGAAAACAATATAAATTACATTTGATTTATAAGTTAGTTTGATAAATTACATTCATTATTTTTGAAAAAAAAAGTAGATAGGCTGTAATACTGAAGCTTGCTCCAATTTAATACGGGATCAGTTTCCAGTTCGCAATTCGTTCGAATAAGCATTATGGATTAAGATATTAATCTGGGAGAATCTAGATTGACAAGGTGAATTCTGTCATGGCTCTGAAACGAAAATAGAAGAGAAACCGATAGTAAGAAATTCGACAAATAAATAAATTTATACTGCTCACGAAAATCGGAATCGTAGAATACGAGAAACAAGAAAAATGTGAAAATTTGATTATTGCTATTAATAATATTTCGGAGATACTGGTTATGGGAAAAGGCACATAATATTATTTTTGTACTCGCTTATCAAAACCTGTCATTTCACGATTAGATTTGCGTGCGTAAAAAGTCACTTCAAACACGAGTGCGCAAAAGTAAAGTTGGTACTTCCTGGAACTTGATTAATTTAGTGACATTTTAAAATCATAAATCTCTAACCTTAATAATATGCTACCCAGTGCGTTGTTTTTCTATGGAAATAAAAGGAAATGAAATAGAAATTGTTATATTTGGAAAAGTATGTAATTCAATTTCAGAACAACAACAAATATTATATAAATTACCATTTTGAATTTGATAATTTTAAATTAAAGCGAACTCGCCTGTTACTCGCCTCGCTCGCTTCGCTCACTCGCCTCATAATCTCAGACTCGTTCAATAAAGAATCACTTTACTGACTTGGTACATAAATAACTATTATATTCGACTGGATCATAGTCGCCTACTTTATGAGCTACTTTACCGTCCATGAAGTGCCACTTTAAAGTACTGGCAACTGAAAAAGGGACTCTTATGTCAGTGTCAAATAAACGTCAAAATCAGCTCAAAACTTTACTATATTATTGGATGTATACCATTTGCGGTATAGGTACCGCATAAATAGTTTCGTACTGAAACTTAGATTTATTAGGTAATAGTTAATCTCTAACATTTAAATTTAGCACAAAAAGTATCAATTTGTGTCCGAATTTAATTTAAATAGATTGAACGATTTCCTCGGCGACAATTTCTCTCTTCATACGTTCAAGTGTGTTTTCGTGGCCTTGATATACAAATAACTATTAAAAAATAATAGTACATATATTATGTACATACTAAGGTTGAGAAGTTCTGAATATGTTTTCGTATGAATGTGTTTTTATTCATGTGCAAGCTGGTACTCAACTACCTGTTCTGCAATCTCGTACATTTCAGGTAGTATACGTTTAAAATCTTTTTCTTCAGATATACATAAACAAAACGAAAAATAATCTAAAAATACCTCGCTTTTAGTTTCGGCAGTTATATGTCAATGTTTTATTACAAGTGCAATTTTACATTATGTAATAGTTATTTACATACCAAGTTCGGAAAGACAATTTTCCAGCATGAGCGCGGATTTAAAGCGTAAATAACTATTATAATTATCAAGGTTTCAAGATCCAATTAGACTACTGGTACAAAAAATAGTATACAACATACATACTTCAGTTGAGAAGATTATTATTGCCCTTGTGGCTCGCCACTCGGGCAATAATAATAGTCTTCTCAACTTTAGTATGTAATATACTATTATGCAATTATCTTTAAGTACCTGACAATTCCCGTTTTGCTAAACAGTTACGTTTTAGGCAATTTAAAACGTCAAATACCAACTAGGTACCCGAAACTTTATTATATTATTATAGTTCTGAGGTTTTATAAGGTAACAAACTAGCAAAAGATTTCGTCTTGGACGTTGTTTCTGTTTTGAGCATAATAATTAATTCGAAAACGTTTACCACAACGATCAAAGTTAGTTTGCTCTAAACCGCCGCATAGTTCCATGTTCATTGTTACTTATCCATGTCACATAAACTCGAATTATTATTTTTAACCGCGCCAATAAAGGCTATAGTCGGATTTATACAAAAATTTGCGCTCAGAATTTTTCACATTGATTAATCCCTAATATCCTATGTATATTTATTTTGCCGCAATGTCAATATCTTGAGATAATAATGTTTTATGATATCAGAAGAAACAATTTTATTTCCGTTTTCCACAATACTTTTCTCTTTTTTGGCCACAGCCTTCCTCAAAATTATAACAGATATTAAAATTTCTTTCAACATAATTTATGCATAATCCCAAAGATAACATATTTTAACGTAACGTATTTTTCCGAAAATCTAGGTGCCCAATCACTCCCACTTTTTACATAATTTCTCTTTTTTAACTTCTTACATTTTCTCTTTTGCCTTATTTATCAAAAAATGCTGCTTTTACATAGAGAACTATGGTATATAACGAAGTTAGAGAATAATTAATATTAATAAGAATAAACATCCCTTTGAAAAACACGAGCAACTGTCTATTCCAATTTTGATAAGCCTGAAAGGATATTTTAAGAAAACTATATATTTTTGACACTGAAGTGTAACACTAAACACTTTAACCCACTGAACACCAAACAAGTTTTAACTAAAACACCGACGCGTTTCAACAGCAATGCTGTCATTATCAAGGCGATAATTAAACTCGAAGTGTATTTATTTTCTTGGCGTCTCGTTCGCATATAATTGTGAAAATTATTAGTGGTGTCGAAGCCGCCCGTGGCGCAACGGTGTTGCGGTAGCCCGCGATAGCTATACCTGGTGGTTCGACTCCACCTCCGGACGACATATTTTTAAATAAAAATATGTTTAATTTAATTGGCGTTTGGGAAAAAATGCATTATATATACAACTATATATTTTGTTTAGGGGCGGAATCGCTCAATATCGGACTACAGCTCCCTCCAATGTTTGAAAGATTTTTCAATTTATGTGAATATCTCCGAAACTACAATAGATATTAAAAACAGTTTCCAACATAATTTACAAAATTTTGTATGGTCTCAAGGCGATGACCCAACCACCTTCAGAAAAAGCAACGGAAAGCCAAGTACCCTATATTTCCTGTTAATTTCTTCTTTTCTTGTTTATCAAAAACAGGTTGCTGTTAGGTATAAAATGGTGATATAATATATAAATAATATATAAATAATAATAAAATAAAGTTTCCTTCGAGTCAACGAAATACATCTGTCTGAGGTAGTGAAACATTTATATTAAACAAACCATTGAACTTGAATAATGTATGAGTACAAATTTATTAAATGTTAGCTGCGTTTTTTATTTTCTCTTTACTCATACTTTAAATTCAGAAATAGTACCTACTGTTGCCGGCGCATCCACCAAATATGTCACTGTCTTTTTTACTAACAATAAATCAAACGCTCAGCATTTTATTTTATATACGATAAACTTCGGTATTTATCTCAGACGTTCAGTATTACCAGATACGATTCATGAATTTATAGTTAGCCAGATAAATGTTTGGTATACGTACCCTTGATAATCACTTAATAAATTTTATCAATTATCGGTAAAATACACAAAATCTATAATATCAGTAATCAATCAGTAAAAGTGATAAACAAACCATGAACAGAGAGATATATTTCCAAATTGTTAAGTAAAATAGTAATAAACACTGGAAAATCCTCAATAAAATGAGCCAGTGAAATATAAACGTTAAATATTAATATACATATTATAAAACTTGAACAGCGCTTGAAGTTAAACACTTCTGCGCCGGCACTGACAGTTCTAATATTAGAGATTTGAAATTACTGTATATGTAGTATATCTCGGGTAATAATAAAAATATAAATTTCGATTAAATCACGATTAAATGTAATACTTTTTTCATATTTCAAAATCAGAAAATACGAATCAGACATATACACGCAAAAGTCCCCAGATCCAAGTATAGTGAAACTAATATAGTTCAGCAAGTGCTACAAATTTCGACATAATTGTGCGATAGTGTACCCAAAGTTCAATGTTCAAATACTTTGCGTTAATTTAAGTTTTAGGAAAGCCTTTCTTTAATTATTTTTAAATTGTAAACTATAAAATGGCTAGAGTATTAGTAGGTGTTAAAAGAGTAATTGATTATGCAGTGAAGGTATGAATATTAAATAAATAAATAAATAAATTACAAGAAACTAACTTTTAATGTTTACAACTGTTGTTGTACACTGTATGACGATAATTATCTCATTGCGATTGAATGGATACGGTTCACCTGCCTGTAGTATACGAATCCATTGTCTGTATTGCCTACAAATTAGGGCGCAATAATTATATAAGGAAATATAAAATAGAAAAATTAACGATAACATACGTAACGCTTAACGAATTAGTTTGTAAGGCATAATAAAATTGTATATGAGTCATGTTCCCCATTAAGTGCGAAACGTAAAGTAATATTAAGTTAAAAACGAAGAATGTCAGTGGTTAGAACCTTCTTTCATTAATTTTGTGATTGAGTCGTCTTATAAACTGGCATCTGTGTCTAAATCGTATTAGAAATTTATAATCGAAGATGTTACAATATTATATACATGTGCCACCTGATAATGAAAATAAACGAGAAATGGTAGACTGTAACCTTCAAATACGTAAACAATAAAAACTAACAATAAATGATAAATACACAGTAGAAGTATTATATGTATTATATAGATACATACCCCACTATTTACTGGAATTTTATTAAGCGTTACAGCACGGACATAATAAGTATGTCTATTATCTACAAATTTAGTTATAGGGTATATTAGGTAACTGATACTCCTATTAAGCGGTCCACAATACTTATACTGCAGAATAATACAATAATATCATTTGCAGAATTATAAATAATAAATAACTGAATCTAAATTCGTATTTCTTTCCTTTGCATTAATTACTTTACATATTTACTACCTAAGGTAATTAAAAATAAGGCCCTAATTTTTAGTCAATACGGCAACGAATTTATATAGTTTTGGGTCAAGTATTATAGCCACAGAGTGTGCAATAACAGTTCTAAACACATTGAAAGTCGATTCTTATAATTCTGACAGCACTAGTACCAAATATGGGTCTTGTCTTTTATCTAACATTGGGTTTTATCTTTTAATATTTTAGATGAAAGATAGTTGTATCCTGCGTTACGTTTCGGAGAGTATATTTACTCCCTCATCAGCCCTACATATGTACATATATAATAAAACTATAAAGCAAGAATTAATCTAATAAACTTACACATGGCTAATTTTTTTACAAAGGCAAATTAATTTTGTTAAATTTGAAATTTAAAATTTTATTTATGCAATTTAAAGACATACTGCAAAACATTTCATAAAACAATTTTGTAAACAAAAGACAGACATGTTCGATTTGGAACTTAAACATCGGAAATAATATATTGAACGTAATGAAAATATTTTATAAAAAAAAATCTGGTGAAAAGAAAATTATGGCGCAGAAAAAGCATACATAATTAAAAATAATAAAACACTAAACACTTTAACCCACTAAACACCAAACACCGACGCGTTTCAACAGCAATGTTGTCATTATCAAGGCGATAATAAAACTAAATTAAAGTAAAATCTACAAATAACAGGTGACGTAAATGCTATGCACGGTCAATCCGATATGTATCATTAATGTCCGATTAACGAAAACAATGACGAATGCGGGATAGGGCCGTTGTCACAGTTCATTACACATGACCTATTTTTATATATTTCTAAACTTTCGAAAACATTTAGAAACTTACAATTGTTTATTTGTCTAATTAATTTAACATTCGTATGTTCGATTTTCTGATCTGTTTCAAAAATGTGTTGGGCAACGCTCGATTTCCCAATTCTATTAAATCTAAGGTTAGCCATAATATGCTCTTTACATCTAGTTGAGACTGCGAGAGCATATGGCTAATCTTGATGTATGTATGATTTCCAAAATATACCATGAGCGCCTATGAAGTGCATTTTTTGGTCATTTATTATTGCTTAACATCACATAGTTTTCTTTCAATAACTGTCATTTTCTTCTGAATTTTAACTAGCCTTAAAAGTAATAACCCTGTACATAGTTTATAATTATAATCATAGAAATGTCACTTAGTAGAATATCGTGATTTCACGAAAAATCGTTCGTCAGATATAATTTAAATTGCCAACGTGTGAAGAATTGATTCGTAACTTACACCTGTTTGCTTACTCAACTGCTCATTAGCGCATATAATTTTAACCTGTTTGTTTCGTTCCACCAACTATTCATAAATTTTACGATTTTACTTTAAGTTTAATATGTAATCACATTTATCAAAGTCATGTATAAGTTAAATATTCTCTGTGCTGTCCACAATTTTCTCTCGCTGAGTTTAATTTGTAAGCAAAGAAATACTTGAACATAAGGATTGTAACTAACTTTATTAATTGTAGTATGCCCTGATGAAACGCTAATTTTACGTGAAAAATATTTTATATTTATATTTATTTTATATATTATTTGCTGTATTCTCCGATTCTTCGTTTTTATCTATATATAAATGTGTCGTGAAGCCTTTTCCATTACATTTTCTATTTATACTTCTACAAAACTATTCTCTAGACATAACGATCTCTATTTTTGTTTTTATAAATGTAATTCCTCTATTTAGCATGCAATTAAGAATAAAACATTACGAGCTGTACTCGTATTTCGTTGAAACCGAAATACAATATAATGTAAGCATAGAACCATTTGCGCGTTCTTTCTTTAGTAAAACGACTATTCTTCTGAAGAGAGAAAGCAGTACATGTACTAGAATAAAATTAAAAATGTCGTGTAATTGTCTTTCTGTTTTTAAGACATGGTTTTGCTTTTACTTATAATGAAATCTTCGTGAGTTATATAATCGAGAAACTTTTAAACGTTTCAATTAAGTCATTTTAATTTTCCTAAAAACAGTCGAATAAAATTTATGGGTAGGTAAAATTTCGAAAAAAGAAACAAAAATTACAATTACAGAAGTTCTTCATTTTCTCTTTTTGTTCTCTTTATATCCTATAATGATTTCAACAGTTTTAATCACGCTACTCGTTAAAGTGCCACAGGTAATTTACAGCTAGATTTTTTCTTAACAAGAAAAATATAACCAGTAGCAACATTGATGAAAGACATATGATATTTTTATGATTATATGTAATGCAGCGAATACAAGATCAACGTTATAAGCAATTTCGTATTTTGAAAGCGAAATATTGTAGAAGAACGTGACCTGAATAAAAAGTAATTATTACAAAAATCTTTGAGAGTACAGCGCAGAAAAAGAAGGAAAAGTAATAATACATATAAGACGTGTACCTACTCCAGGCTGTACTTTAGTAGTAGTAGTACTTTATTCACCATTGTAATATATTCATATATGCTACAACTACTATTTATTTTAAATTTTGTTCAGGGATAAGTTAATGTGTTTGAGTTATTATGTTTACATATATTATCATATCTTCCATGAGTCAACGACTACCTTGCCTTGAAATATTTGCAACCACATCTTAACAAGTAACGAGTAGTAGAGTCATAACACAAGTATGAGTACGAGCCCATCTAGCCTGAGTAGAGAATTCTGAGCACTACGTAGCTTGAAGCTAATTGGAAACTACTATATCATCAAAGCTGAATAAAATCGATCGGTGCATTGTTTTTGAATATACTTGCTTTTGCAAAATCATGGCTCGAAAATAAATTAAAAAGTCACATTGTACGACTACGATATTAGGCAGGGGACACCATTAGATTTCAGAAATTCTCTTAGAGACACCTATATAATTAGTACGAATTTAAAATTCTTAGGTTACTAGCTGCAATAAAATAAAGTATATCAACGAAAGTCTGCACATCTGTAAGTATTACTACAAATAAAAAGGAAAAGAAGATCAACAGAATCAATAGTTTTATAAATCTATATAATGATTTGAAAACGTGTAGGTATTCTATATTATTTCTCTTTTTTCTTTCTGGTAATATGTAGACACTTAATTTTAAGTTTAGTTAGTGTAAATACTTGCGCAAAACATTAGATTTCATCCATAAGTATTAAACTTTTTAAGCGATAGTAGAATCAATTATCTTGTTGTTCTTAATTAAAAAATTAATTAATCGCACAAATACTTACAGGGAAAGTTTCCTTATTTGCAGTGGAGATACTATTATTATTATACACGTAGATTTTTTTTCTGAAATTTTTTGCATAAAAGAGACACATAAACTGTCTATAGACATACATCTGTTTTATTACAAAATGGTTTCCTAGATTATCAGAAGAGTTTATATTTTTACAAGTCTCGTTTTGTATAAAAGGAAAGCAAATAAGAAAATATATATGTCTGGAAAAAATACATACACATACTTTCAATGTTACATTTATTAACATTTTTGTCTAATAGAAATTAAAACAAAAAGATTTTAAAAGATATAAACTAATTATTCGCGGCAATTTGCAATACCCAATATTTTGTTGTTACGTATTTAGCTGAAATAAGTAATTAATTAAATACGTGCCGAGCAACGAGAAAAATATTTTGTAACACACAGACCATCGTTATATTAACCAGCACCTTACTTCCATTAATCTGAAAAATCACTTTTCGAAAAACTAAATTTCATTTCCCGACAATTCTTAAGAAAAAACTTATAGTTCTTCTGTTAACGCATTCCTAATTTCACGTTTAACTCAACTACCGTTAGTTCCCTAGAATAGATGTTTCCTATAATGTCTCCTTTTCTGTCTCAATTGTACAGGTACCTATGTAGTTTAACACTAGGTATTTATACAAGGTTACTTGTATTTAGAGTTTAATTAGTAATAAGTATCTCACGAAGCCTTTGTAGAAGCGAAACATTTGTAATACGTTCTGTTGAAATTATATTTTGTGGACATTTTAAATGTGTGTATTTTATTTAACATAATAATTGTGAAATGCAGGCCAGCTGTTTTAATTTTTTTCTCTTAATCGACCACTCCTGTTTACCGACCAACATTTAATTCCGCGAGGGTGGTCGCTATTGAGAAGTTTTACTGTAGTATATTATTTTATACGGAGGAAAAGTGATACTTTTCGTGGCGCGCTCACTTCGTTCGGTTGCTAATAGAGAGCAAGCCATGAAGAGTATCTTTTCCTCCAAATAAAATATGCTATTTGTTCGAACGTCGACAAATTTATGCAAGAATATCTATTTTCAATTAAAGATAAGCGGGTTTGCAAGGAGATTTGAACGTTTAGACCGATGAATAGGTACGAGCTGCTTTTATAGTAACCCATCATAAAACTATCAAGTGGACACTGTCAACATTGGAATTATGTGCTTAACGCTATAATATAACTAAAGTAAACCTCCGGCGGCGGAAAAATGGAACTTCGCGACCGACTCCTCAGTCAGAAGAAGAAATTTTTATAACGCATAGAACTATATCATATCCATCCACCATGTCATTTTTCGCGTTTTAGAACTATTGACAAAACATCCTCAGGATATAGAACTCTGGAATATTGCTGTTCCACGCTTATATGTTCAAACTTCAGTGAAATCCACATCTAGTAAATATTTGTTTATACAGTGAGATTTTTATAACACCGTACATAGGCCCTATGTTCGATTTTATTTGTCCTATGTCAACTTATGGGCAGTTATGCAACCCACATTACTCCTATATATTATTGGCTTCTACATAAACATCTTATTGATATCTGTCAAAGTCGTGACGAGATAAAATAATCCATAAAATGTATTCTAAAGATGAAAAAATTGAAATTATAAATTGGTATCAAGTCGGAAACAGTATTAGAATTATACGAGTTTGCTGCAAAATATCTCGACAGACATAGTATCAACGAGATTACTATGTATGTATACCCCTCTGTTGGTCAAGTATTCAACATGTAATAACGCATGTTTATAATGAGAGTAATGTTGATTGTATAACTGCCCATGAGTTGACATGGGACAAATAAAATCGAACATAGGGGCTATGTACGGTGTTATAAGAACTTCACTGTATATACAGTGCATTCATGACCAAAGGAACAAATTCGTTTAAAATTCAGGCAATTACTTTTCAGAAAAACGCTCGGATACATCGATTAGAACTTTTAGTTACGAGATTTATTTGACATAAGAAAATTGTATACAGGATGTCTAAAGAAGATCGTATGCAGCCATAGTTGATTTTTTTAATGAAAAACCCTACATATTATGCAGATTTTGAATTGTACGGTAAATTCTGAACACTTTCTGTAAAAACATGCCACATGCCTAAAACTTTAACTTCTAACTAACCTTAGCTACCTTAACCTAGATTAGATTACTGGTGCGTCGTTAAGGCATTTCTGCCTGTCTTCACTGCGACTAATTGTCCTCAATTACCCTTGATCTTTTAGTCCCAATTGATCTCCAAACTTCTAAAGAGATTCAGGATCTTCGTGAGGCCTATGAGTCTGATGTCAGCCGGTTTTAAGTGCGCCTGTTCGAGGTGATGGTGCCTTTGTCGGGCTAGCGCCACACAGTCACACAATGTGTTCCACCGCTTCACTATGTTCGGAGCAAAATCGGCATTTGTCAGTGTCTACCTTGCCCATCTTTTTAAGGTAATACCTGAGAGGGCCGTGGCTAGTAAATAAAGCCGTGATGGCGCTATGGTCTCTTTTATTGAGATTCAGCAGAGATTTAGCCTTCGTACCTTAACCTAAACTGTCGTCGGCGATAGTTTAGATTTTAAAATTATTTATGTTATTTAAAATCTTTAAAATTGACCATATCATATTGTTGGTTTAAAAAAAGATTCAATTTAAACATTTTAAGAACTTGTTGTGTTGAAATGCACAGCATATTGTATAGCGATTATAAAATCAAAAAATTCAAAAAATATTGCAGATAAGTATATGACATGTTTAAGTATCTAAAACTAAAGTACCTTACTTTAGGACTAAAATATGATATAGCAAAAATTGTACCTGCATACGGCATTTGATATAGAAAATGTCAAATATTTTCAAAACTGTTAGAGTTAGGTGTACAATGATATGTAAGAAGCATGTTTATTTTATTGCAGACTTTGAAAAATGGAATAAAATATAAGGTGTTTCATTTGAAAAAATAAAGTTAGTTTCAGTACTGCTTTTCAGAGATATCCTGTATAGAATATGGCTCTTTAAGAATAAAACAACTTTTATTTTAAACGTTTTTTTTGTACCTTCAACTAATATCGAGATATCGACCGACACCGCACTGTTGAGGCACTCCCTGTATAGATAGATAGATACTCATCAATTTTCAATTGTAGTAGCAAGAGTTGAAATATTCAATTGTAATCCCATCTACTACACACATTGAAGAGCTCTAGGATATGCATTTTGGCATGCATAAGCTCAAACATACAGCAAGTATTACATTGTGTTGAGCCACTCATTATTTCATATAAAGTTGATGATGTAGATTGATATTAATGCAATAGTCGTTCTCCGGCTACAAAACATTTCCAATAATATTACAAAAATTATGGTACGTAATTAACAATATCAACAATAGTTAAGTAAATAAACGCCATTAATCATCAAATAGTAAGTAAAACTCAGTTACGTAACAATTCATTCGATGAGATTGCGCTAATGCAACAAAAGTTGAAATAATTAAATGTCTTAATAAACTAACATTATATCCGGTATAATCTTTTTTAATTCTGCATACTTTCTACTCACTTTTTTGTGAATTATTTTAATTTCAATATACGCTCAGTCCGCCCATTAAACAATTCTTTGTTCCAGAAGCTAAAGCTCGCATCTTGGGCCCAAGCGACCTGCATGTAAAAGCTGGCAGTTCAATTACATTAACATGCATAATCAAACAAGGTCCTCACGATTTAGGTACCGTGTTCTGGTATCGGGGATCTGATATATTGGATGTGTCGCCACATCCCAACGACGCCTCCGTTGCATCAAGCGATTCTATAGACAGAATTACAATACAGGTTTGTTAAATTGTTGCTTTATTAACTTTTAATCATTTTTTCCTATTTTCATAATTTTATGTACACGTCTAGTATATTTTATTTGCAATAGCTTCATTTTGTGAAGATTGTTTATATCCTAAAAACAATACAAATTTCCGTAAAAGTGTATCTAAAAGGTGTCTGTTACTATGCAATTGAGATTGATGAGTCAAAATGTTGAATCAGTTGAATTATACCGGATTATCTACAAACAATTATACCGTCTATTGACTAACAGTGACAATGACTTGATTAAAGTGTATAGTTAAATAGTGTTTAAATCTCAAACGAATGGCCAAAACGTCAGTTTCTTCGAATATCTTCAAAAAACTTAAATTGATTACTTTGGAATTTATATCATATGATTACCACTAAAATTGGGAAATTGCTTATGGCTATTCCGATACTTCGATCAATAATTATAATAGCTACCATGATAAATGTAAATTTTGTTCCAAGTTAGTTCTGTTATGAAATTAGGCAACACTAATGAAGCAACTTATCTAGAAACTACCGATGTTAGCTAGGTTCGTATCCGGGGGGAAGATGTGAGAACTTTATATATTGCTAAATAATATGTACGCCGAAATGTACATAAACTTTGAAGTAAATAAGTGGAACAAATATATTGATTTACAAAAGCTAGCTACAACGAACGTAATAATAAGAATACAATAGACATGTAGTGCAGGGTTTCGTAACTATTATACAACTCTGTCATTTGCGCCATTTCTAAATTAATTTTGATACAACAACATTCTTCTGAACAACACAACTTTAGCTTTAAATAACGCTGGTGTAAACGCTAGTAGTTTCACGAAATTAATAACTTTGTACAACACATTTTTGTTAGTTCTTTACTTTTTCTTCATTTTTATAGCATTGCGACAGCAATTATTTCATATTCTAGTTATTGTCCCAAATCATATTCAATCTACATTAATAATAATAAGGTTCAATGACTAATTTCCACCGAATAATATACGATTAGGGCTCGAAATGTGTAGCAAATATCATCAGTAACTTATTTTGGCATAGTAGCATACATACACAATAATTTACTGGCCTACAATTTTAAGATATATCCTAGTTTTGTTGTTTTTCAAGATAGTGATGCCTAAAGGTTAATTTTATTTGACACGAAACCTTTAAACTGTGCGTCTTTCTATGATTGGACGTTAAATTTCTGTTACATTTTTGCTGTCGTAAAAACTGTCGTAATAAATTATTTTTGCATCGATGCTCCTAAAGAGCGAAGATGTTCGATACTCGCGTTATGTTATTAGAATCCTTCACTGTTCTCATACAATGATTCGAAAATATGTGGAAAGACCTAGAGAGACTAATAGAAATACAAGAGAACCAGGATGCTGTAAAAGAAGCTGATGGTAGTTTTTATCACATTAAGGGTATTACAAAACCGCACTTATATATTCGTTGAGGCGAGACAGACGTCCTTAATGTTGAAGTTAGTCTGTGGACAATTCGCCGAAGATGAGCGAAAGCAGAAATGAAGTGTTCTATACAAGCTTATGAACCAAAGTTCTCACCATATCATCTAATATCGAAGTTACAATTTGCTCATAATCACTTGAAGTGGGAAATAGTGGAGTAATGTATTATTCACATATGAATCTAGATTCCGTCTATATTTTTCAGATTGTCGACAGCGGATATGAAGAAGAGCTAGTGAACGATATGCATCCTGTTCCACGAGTAAATCACAGAGGAGGTTCAACTATTATATCTTGTTAAAAGCTTGTACGAAACTTTTGTGTGTAGAAAAAGGTCCTTAATAAAAATACATCGCAAAACTATTGGAAGACTATGTTGTCCCATTTGCTCAATTTACTGGCAATAACTTTATCTTAATGCATAATAATGTGAAACCGCATATTTGAGAATTAATTGTTAATGTAATCTTGGAGAAATCGGAAATACTTGTAGGAGTTTCTAAGTGAACTGCGTATTACTCTTTTCGAAGAATAAGAGAATATCCTTCAAGATTTCTTCCGCAGTTTAATTGAAAGTCTGTAGAGACGCATGAAAACTGTAATTATGGCCAGAGGAAGTAACATCAAGTATCGAATTACCACAATATACGTAAATTACAGATAAAACATAGGTAACACCAACACCACAACGTTTGATTACTCGGGACACGTATTTCGAGAGCGGATGCTCTCATCAGTATGTAAAGAATATAAGAATTTTACACCGATACACAGTGGGGCAAAACCCGATTTTAAATGGCAAAAATTCAACTTAAATTCCAACAACATGAAAATTTGAGGATGGAGGCTGTAGAAGCCGCTGATTTCGGATTTGATATTGGTTTTCTAAAATTCAACATAGCGAAACCAATATGGCGTACATAGTATTAAAAATTGAACCTACTGCACTAAAATGACTGCCAATAGGTAGAGCCAAGTTTTTAATAATGCCTTTAGAATGAACTAACACTTTATGCACTGAAGCAGGCATTGGGTACCACGGATACGTTTCAATTATTAAAGTGGCAGTTTTGCGGCATAAATCTTCAAATTTCTCCAAATCTAGTGGTAATAGACATGATAAAGAAATTAAAATTGTACGAAAGTTTTTTATTATGTCTATATATGAACTCCAGTAATTTGTGAAAATACGGTGAAGTTGCTGAAAGCACGTCGTGCTGTATTCCCATCATTCGAACTACCATTTCCACCAGTTTTAGGTTTGTCGACACGTCAACTTAATCGTGACCAAAATAATTTTTGAATCAACTGTTTTCTTTCAGTAAATACAGGCTTATCTTCTTGTCTTATTTGCCATTTTCGAATTGTTAGTCGATATGACAAATGCACAATAAATTCAAAAAACCTTATCCAGCAATGCAAGTTAATTTCTTTTTGGAAACACTTTAAGTTTTTTATTTCTTCTTTTAATCTATTTTTTTTCTTCTAATATTAATTCCTTAGTTTCCTTTGTGTATTCAAGTTTAAAATGGTGCCATTAGAAGCTCCAAGTCGTAGAGGAATAATAGTTGTGGCAAACAATGAAGAATCTGTATCGAATTCTGCCTGGCAAAAGCCTTGTTTGTAATTTGATTGTCCACTACTACCATCAAATCTACATCTGAAGAAGAAATCTGCCTCTAAAACCTCACGATCGTGCGACTTAAAATTTCTGGCGACAACTTTTTTTTGCATTTCAACAACCCTTGCAGTTGTGTTTTCTAACAGCTTTGCTAGGGGGACTTTTGCCATTTTGTCTGTGACTGTTACTTCTTTTACACCTAGGCGGATTTATATTTTGAAATACTTTTCCAAGATGGATAAATGTCACAATTTCTAAGCTTAGCGCCATCTATTATGCTTTGATATTGTCTTCTTATAAAATTATTTTCTAAAATGAAAGCCATAGCTTCTTCTAATGAATATTTTTCGGGTTGGGGTTGTGAGTTGCTGATTTTCGTAGGTTGTGTTGGGGGTTTTGTAGCTTCTTTTGGCACTTTAGTTAAATCAAATTCTCCTTTCTTGCGAGCCCCTGTACTTGCTACCTGTGCCATCAAAAAAGGATCAGTCTTTTTCTTTATATAATTCTGCGTCTTCTTTCCTTTTTGATCAATCTGATTTTAAGTGAAAATCAATTCTAGGACGACCAGAAGTAACTATTTCATTAGATTTAGAACTTTCAAAATTTAAATAGGAATTCAAGTAGTTTTAAACTTTTCAATTTTTCGATGACAGATTTTTCACTTTTTAGATAAATTTAAACAAAAAAACGACAATTTTCTTTCAAAATATCTATGGACACTGATGAAAGGTCTTTTTGTTTCCATTTTGTTGAAACGAAATTATATACTGCATTCACTTTTTTGAGTTTATTTTTTTTCGGCATGCCATATATTAAAAAAAAATCAAAATCTCAGAAAGCGCAAAAAAAGGCAAAATAAATTATGTCTAGGATCATTTGTAATACAATTTGCTAAAACTTAAGAATAAATTCAGAGGTACCGATTTAGACCTTTTTGTTTAAATCTGTACTGAAAAGTACAAATACAAAAAATCTCTATTTTGCAAGACATTAAAATAATAGCCGTGAATTTGTATAACAGTAAGAAAATGTGACTACTCAATATATAAATTTAATGCACATCATACTTGCCGGTTTATTTTTCCATATCTTGTAAAGCACTAATACACTGGTCGAACACGATTATAAGCTTTCGATTTTTCATACAAAAACATCTACGCTTTCAAGTAATTGCACTCCGATGACAGCCGAATGTATGACAAGTCATCACTTAATTATTCCACAGCCGCCTGTTAATAATAGTGTAAATTGTTGCTATAGGATCTTAGTTAGCTAAAAGTCGTATTACAACCACTCTAAAGCATTTTTTTTATTTTGGATTTTTGCCAAAAAAATAATGTTTTGGCCCCATAGTGCGATATAATGACAAGGAAAAATATGTGTTAATGTTCAAATAATGCTCCGTATGAACGAAAACACATTTAGAGCCGATCGGTAAATTTTAATTTTGATTTTTCGGGAAGTACATGCCGAAATATTGTCACAACTGCGTGGGGTGGACACCATCCTGTATATATAGATAAAAACACGGGATGCCCTGGCGATCCTCCACTAGTAGAAGCTCCGTTTCAGAGTTAATTTAACCCCGAAACTGCTACTACACTACACTAAATTATGCTTTCAAATATATACTATACTATACTATTTCCACTTGTAAGTCAATAAAACAATAATTAATTAAGTACCAATTTATTCCATAACATATAATAATATGTTTTCGTTAAATAACTTCTTCAGTGGAAGAAATTGACGTTTAATATGCGTCAAATTACTAATAATATAAATATAAATTGTCATGCCTATCATCATCCTGTTTAAGCATGAAAACATGATCCATAAGCTTGCATTCAATAACTTCTGAATTTAAAAAAAAACCAGTTTCCGTTCTTCTATTGTACATAACAACAAAATTTATTTTGTATATATGACTGATTTCACCAAATTATCTAATAGTAGTATTAAAGAAAGAACATAGTTTTTATATAGATATGTTTAAAACGAAAATGTTAAGGTAAATGTAATTCTCAAATCTTTTTCAGAATCATTGGACAGATGGACTCACATCGCAATTACACATCACTAGTGCCACTTTGGCGGATTCGGGAAATTACTCATGCGTCCCTACCATTGCATCACCCACAAGTGTTAACGTACACGTTATTAATGGTAAATATATACGAGAGAAACCTGTTCTTCAGTAGCATACCACAAGCTGTCAAATAACCCCAATACACATAATTTATATTCAATAAAAATAAACGTCTAACTTTATGTCAAAGAAAAAATATTATATTTAATATTTAGTATTAAGTCCTATGATGCCTTTACGGAAAGGGCTGTAAGCAATTGCTATTGTTTTACAAATACAATGCAATGGGTATTTGAAGTAGCAAATTTCTAAAACAAATAGGTACGGTTGGTCAATAAAGGCGAACAGGAACACACTTGAATATAAATTGTAAAGGGTCAAGTGGCATACAACATAAGTAACCTCTTTATATTTGTTTTCAGGAGAACACCCAGCAGCAATGCAGCACGGAAACAAGAATACAGCATCGTTGTCTCTCTCACTCCATTGCACCCTTGTATATAGTATCTCTGTCTTCATAATAAAACACATCAGATGAAATCTTTTGTAAATAAGACTTTTATTTTTACCCTTTTTTGGTTAAAAATCCATCCTCTTTATACATACATGATGGCGTACGTATGTATATACATCGTACATATTATATCAAATTACTTAATGTAATAATCTATTAATAAGATTGTTTTTTGTTTTATTTTTATTAAATGTTATATAAATGAATTATAGAAAATAAAGTTTTTTAAAAAATGTGCATAGTCATTATTTAACATAAACTCTTTAAGGTATATGGAAGTTTGTAAAGTAAATGATTATGTATGAATTGTGCGTTGAATATATAATATTATGTGGGTACTATGATTATTAATAATGTTGTAAATATTTTTGAGATAGGTACACTAGGTCAAGTGTGACTTAAACTTTAATATTTCAAACTCAAATACTCGTAACAAATCGAATAGTATTTATCCCACATATTATAACAGGATATATGTACATACTTTAGACTTCTGTTTTTCGCAAGATGGCACTTTGAAGCAGAATTTCTGAAACTGTTTATTGCAATTTTGTTCGTGTACATTGGGATGCATATTTGGCGCAAGTGTAATCAGGTATGCAAACTCGACGACCAATGCAATAAGTATAATGAATTGTTGAGGGAAGTATGAAAAGTAAGCAGCATCTTTAATTTTAATTTTTTAGCAGTTTGTAAAATGGGAGGTGTAAACTTTTAAATGATAAGTTATATACTGTGCGAGCAACAAAGATTGAAGCGTGCCAAGGAAATCTAATATGGTGAAACGAACTATACATAGGCGTAGGAATAATCAACATAACCTCTCATTGTCATATAAAAACGAGTATCGATATTCAGCTAATGTAATTACATTTAAATTTTGTTCAAAGATAAAAAATACGGTTAGTTAAGCTTAAAATTGATGATAGTTTAAAGTAAGATTCAAAAACAAGATAATAATTTATGATATCGCAGGACATTTTTATTTCTAAAATGAACTTACCTACAAGTTATTTTGATAACCAATAAATTATGAGGACTATATCACTCACATTTCTGTCAACCAATCACACAGTTGGAATTCTTTAGCAACAGCCAATGACATTCATTTTATAGCGAAAAACTCATGTTTGAATTTTAATAAGTGATAAAATCACTTGTGGTTTTATCAATACAAATGGAGTACTGTCAACACGGCTCATTTTCACTCACAATGCTCGCAATTACTACTCATTATTTTTTTTTTGTTTCCTCTTCTTCTGAGTTACCAGCCGAATACATGGCAAAATGAATACAACCTAAGAGAGTAAATTACGAAAATATCCGATAACTGCGGAACTTACTAATAGCAAACTACATTGCAACAAATTTTGTTCGTGATAGAGTCTTTTTAAATACAACGCGTGACCAAAATTTTTCTTTGATAAAATTGATTTGGATAATTTGTTCGTGCTTGTTGATCTTAAATATCGCCCTTCGGGCTCGGAAATTATTATCTCAACAAGCACTTCTAAATTATCCAAATCAATTTTATTGGAAAATCTTGGTCACTTGTTATATTACTTATGAAAAGAATTCATACTTTGATGGCTGTCGTACAGGTTTCTTCGGACTTATCAACATTCTGACTCGAATGTCTTCCACAGTTTCATTATTCAAAACTGTATTTCTGCCAGAGGATTTTCCTTTACAAACACTACCTGTCTATCTGAAACGTTGCACGAATGTGTTGTCGACAAGTTTGACAAAATTCTATATTTTCATTCGGGAACTGTAAGATGTACTCATCATAACACATTTGCACTGGTATCCATCTTCCCAAACAAAACGAGTTTCTATTTATAAGAAACTTAAATGAATTACAAACACAAAATATCGACTAGAAAAATATAAACTGACAAGATGACAAGACTAATACACTACTTGACAGCAAATTCAAAGACATTATGGGTAAAGGTCTAATTAGAAGATAGTTTTGATTATTTCCTTCACCAGTCAAATTTAAATTTTGTCAAATCACAATCACAACTGAAATTGAAATTAACCAATGAAAGGTACCGGATCTTGATATCAGCGACTATTACAAATCGACTATTATTGTAGGTAGGTATTATTGTAGGTACAAATCAAGTATCGGGCGATCGAGAATGATTGTCCGTGCCGCTACCATGATAAAATGCGAACATGACCACAACATTGCAAATTGCCGCTCACCTGAAATTGTTTTCATTGACGTTGCGAATCGTTTAATTGTAATATGTAGGTAGGCAACTTAACAATCTCTTGTGATGAACGGAATTGCATAAACAAGCAGCTATATTTCATGTCAATATCTGAATTACTTAGGATTAAATTTGAAAAAAAAACAATTAATAGAGAAACAATTATTTATTTTAAAAACCACATGTAAATATATGTATATTTTTTAATTATTTTTTTGAATATAATAGATAGTAATAGTAACGTTAATAATAAAATAAATTTTATTTACAAATTATGATCAATATGGCCACCATTATTAAGTGAACATGTGTCGATTCTTCTCTTCATACCTTCGAATACATTCTGCAACATTTCTGGTCCAATTTCGCTTATTGCTATTCTTATAGCTTCCTTCAGTTCGTCTAATGTGTGCAACCGATTGCGAAATATTTTATTCTTCAAATAACCGAACAGAAAAAATCTAATGGGGTAAGATCTGGAGATCTTGGGGCCATCTGTTAGTGCTAATAAGCCGATTGTCATAAAATTGTTGTAGATAATCAATAGTCTGTCGCGCAGTGTGGGCAGTAGCATTATCCTGTTGAAAGAAACCTGTCGTTATCTCATCATCGTGCAATTGTTCTATAAACGTATTAAGAATTTCGCGATAATTTGCAGCTGTAATTGTTTCTTCAAAAAATATTGGTCCGATAATTCTCCTGCGTGACATACCAACCCAAACACCAAGACATGAGGATTTTCAGCTGACCATATTCTATAGTTTTGTGAGTTTACGTATCCCGATAAATGAAACCATGCTTCATCGGAAAAAAAGGTAAATTTAGCAGCTCATCATCCCTTAAATTTGCATTGAACCATTGACAATAATCCATACGTTTATTATAATCTAATGCATATAGTTCTGGTACAATCGATATTTTATATGGGTGATAATGTAATTTAGTTTTCACTATTTTGTGACACGAACTATAAGATAAACCTAAAAATAATTTTTTTTAATTAGTTTCAACATATATTATGCGAAAAAACTAGACAAAATAATTATGTATACCTGTTTGTTGAGCCAATTGTCGTAATGGCTTTCGTGGACTCTGATCAAGACGAGCTCGAATATCTTCCACTACTTCCTCATTAAGAACTGTCCTACGGCCAGAGTTTTTTCCTTTAGCAACACTGCCCGTATTTCTAAAACGCTTACTGTTCTCAAAACGTGTCGTGATAGCGATTCATAATCCAGGTCGATATCGGGAAATTCGGTAGTTAAATCGTCAATACATGACCGTGTTGAATATTTCCATTGACCATTTGGATCACGTTCTCCACTTCGGAAATATGCTTCCAAAAGAAACTTCTCTTGGTCCAAAGAAGGGGCATTATAACCGAAAAACTAAGTTTTACTTGTAACATGTTTTATAAAATAGCAGTAATGCTAACATACCGCAGTCGCTAAATATGAGCTTAAATAGCCTTTAAAACGACTTTTTGATGAAAATAAATTACGAAAATAGGTAAAAAATACACAATGAAAAAACGAGAAAATAAACGGACGCCAATGAACAAATAAACATGAAAAATGACATATGTTGATTAATTTTTGTTTACTGCTAACTTCATACGCATAAATGGAAATAAGTACACACTTATCGACGTGGGAAAGTAGTTTTTTTCAGACAATCTTTCTCGATCGCCCATGTATTTTTTCATTAAATTTCAAATGTGTCAAATAGATGAAAATGTCCGACAAAAAGAGATTTAGCGATATTTCGGCTGAAATTATCGATAATCACATCGATTTGACAACTCCGATAAATACAAAGAGAAGTAAAGACAGCGTCTGGAGACAGTTCACGCAGTTTTGTGACGAACGCAAGTATATTTTAGACGTGTCGACGCCAGTAAGTAAACTGAACGAAATTTTGAAAGACTGGGCATGGAACATGAAAAAAGAGAACGGGGATGATTATAAGGAGTATACTGTAAAATGTATGTGGAATTCTACCGCCAAAAGTCTTCAAGAGTTATATTTTAAGACACATAACATTAAAATTGATCCTTTTCAAGGAATTGAATTCAAAAGTTCTAGAGATGCTCGTAATAGCAAACGACGAGTACTGCAAAAACTTCCAGATAAACGAAAGCAAAGTGCGACCTCTTTAAGTATTGATAATTTATTTGACATAATACACCATTGTGACAAAACAACGCCAAATGGACTTCAGAAAAAATTCTACTATTTAGCTTCCGTGGAGCTGGGATGGCGAGGAGGGGAAGCTGTCAACTGCTTGGTACATCACTTCAAAACTGAAATTAAATCTGATGGGACTGAGTCGGGTAGAGTAGAATATAATCCCATATTTAGTAAGACCTGCCAAGGAGGAAACCATAAATGCGCGGACAGCAAATGGTTGAAGCCAAATATTCAAAATTCAGATCGTTGTCCAGTCAGAATTCTTAAAACATTAGTTGGGAAACGTGGGCCTCATTTTACCTGCGATCGGCTGTTTTTGACGCCTAATCCATTTTGGAAGAAGAAAAATTCCTTCTGGTACAAAAACTCGCCTATTGGGACGAACGAAATTTCGAAATGGACCAAACAAGGAGCAGAATCTATTGGTTTAAATACCAAATGTCTCAAAATTACCAACCATTCTTGCCGTTCAACAGCTGTGTCACAATTAGCCAAATCGGGACTTCCCGAACAACAATTAATAAAAATAACTGGTCATGCCAATTCTTCCTCGAATCAGCCCTATTTACAGATGGACCAACAACATCACCAACAATTTTGAATCAGTTACGAGGGATACAGAACCAGGGACAGGAAGCAAGGCTTTCTACCTCATCAGAGACGATCGTAAGAAAAACAGAGTTTGTAATATCAACAGCAACGCCAGGAAACATAACATACAATAATTGTGTGTTTAATTTTGGTTCAAAATAATGTATTGTTCTCTTTTCTTAACAGATAATAAAATATGCTTCTTTTGCTCATTTTTTACTATGAAACTTGGTTTAGGAAATAATCTTAACAAATATAGATCGAGCTTGATAAGTAGTCGACTATTACATTGTTTCAATTTTTCTCGTGTGCTTAATAATTTGACTTGACCAAAATTGGCATTAATAATTAAAGACTAAAGCCCTCGAGCTAAAGCTCTCGTGCTCTAGTCAAATTATTAATGCCAATTTTGGCCTTGTCAAATTGACCGTAGCGCACACTCGAAAAATTGATCACAATGAAATAGTCGACTATTTATCAAGATCTCGTTATATTATCTTTGATAAAATTATAGACAAATATAGAACAAGCACGCTTCAATCTCGCGCTGTGATGAATGTCAGAATGTAAATATTTATTCGTAAAACTATATTATATAATCGATAGCCTTAATTACCCCTAGGGGTGTAAAGGTCTAACATCTCATATGAATTGTTTTTATTTCTTATAAATAAAAGCTGCCCATTCTTTTTTGTTTGTTGCCATTCTTTTTGCGTCGTTCCAGGAGATCCCTCGTTCCCGCAAACTCTCTTCTACTGTGTTGTTCCATGTTTTCCTTGGTCTGCCTCGCTGTCTTTTGTATCTTGATTTTGTCAGCCATACTGTTTTTGTCGTTCTTTCTTTTTTCATGCGTATCAAATGCCCAAACCATTTCAATTTCTGTCTCTCGATACTTTCTAAAATAGGCTCTACTCCTAGTTCTTCTCTTATTTCTTTATTTTTCATTCTATCCCATCGAGTGACCCCTTTAACAGCTCGTAGATACCTCATCTCTATCGCCTGTATTTTGCTCTTCGCTTGCTTATTTAGGACCCAGCTTTCACATCCGTATGTCATTATCGGTTTGAATATTGAATTGAACACCGTTATTTTCGTTCTTTTTGATATCTCCTTCTTTTTTATAAAAGTATTTCTAATTGCATAGTATAGCTTTATCGCACTTTCAATTCTACTGTTTATTTCATAATCCTCTTTCCCTTCTCTATGGATGTTTATCCCTAGGTATTTGAATGTTTCCACTTGTTTAACGGTCTTTCCATTTATATAGATTGTTATTTTCATAGGGTCTTTTCCTATTGTCATAACTTTGGTTTTCTCAGCATTAATTTTCATGTTTCTCTTTTTTAAAACGGTTTCCCAGATAATCAAGTTTTCTTGTAGGTCTCTTTCACTTCCCGCATACACAACCAAATCATCAGCAAAGGCACTTTCCGCAATTTGGACTATTTTCATGTTATGATATCCTACTTTTAATTTCTTTGTTTTGTTTTTAATTTCCTTCGCGATATCATCAAGAACTATATTGAACAGTGTAGGACTTAGTACTCCCCTTGTCGCAATCCTTCTCTAGTAAGAAATTCTTCCGACTGCATACCATCGACTCTCACAAAATTTCTAGTTTTCTTATATATGCTGGCAATTGCGTTCCTTAATTTGCTGCTTACTCCTCTCTTCTTAAGGCTTTCCCAAATCAGGTCCCTTGGTATACAGTCGAAAGCCTTCTCAATGTCCACAAAAGCCATAAATATATTATTATTATTGATATTTTTCTCTACCAGCTGTTTTAATACGAATATATTGTCTTGCACCCCTCTACCCTTCCTGAAACCACACTGCATCTCTTCAAGTTGTGCTTCCGTTGTTAATTTCAATCTTTTTTCAAGGATTCTTTCATAGATCTTCAACATGTTACTTAATAGAGTAATTCCTCGATAATTTTCGCAGGCTTTGTTGTCCCCCTTTTTATGCACCGGTATCACTATCCCCACTTCCCAGTCTCTAGGTATTTGTTGGTCTTTCCATATTTTATTATATAGTGCCTTTACCACCTCTATTCCATTTTCACCCAGATTTTTCAGCATCTCACTTGTTATTCCATCATTTCCAGCAGCTTTACCTCGTTTCAATATCTTTATTGATTCAGTTATTTCTTCTATCGTTATTTCATCTTTATCTGGAGTTTCATTATCTTCCCTGTATATTTCCTGGTCCGTCTGTATTTTTACTAAGTCTGTGGATTTAATATTGAGCAAGTCTTCAAAGTGTTCTTTCCATCGTTTCATTATGTCTTTCTCCTCTTTTACTATTTGTCCTTCCTTTGTCCTCACGTATATACTTCTACGTTGTTTACCTTTTCTTAGATTTTTTAGCACTCCATAAAATAACTTCTGATTCCCTTTACTATCTTTTTCCATCGCTTCTCCAAACTCTTGCCACGATTTTTGTTTTGCTGCTTTTACTAATGTCTTGACTTTTATTCTTTGTTCTTTATATCTGTCATATGTTTCCTTATTTTTATTACTTAGGTACATTTTCCATTTCTGTTTTTTAACTTTTATTTCTTCTTGTATTTCGTCCGTCCACCACTTTGTTTGTTTTTTATTTCTGTTTATTCTCCTACACCCACAGGTTTCTTCCGCTGTAGCTATTATTATATCTCGGACAGTTTTCCATAGTGATTCTATTGACATATCACTTACATTATTCTTAATATTATTCATTTTTCTTTCACTTTTTTCCATGTATATCTTAGCTGTCTCTTCTTCTCTAAGTTTGTGTGTTCTAACTACTTTCCTCGTTTTATATCTTTTGTTTATTTTATTTTTTTCGATTTCTTCCTTATTACTTATTTCTATTCTTGAAAGGACCAAGTAATGATCTGAATATATTTCAAAGCTTCTCCTAACTCTAGTATCTTTTACTTCCCTTCTAAACTCCTTATTTATTATAACATAATCTATTACCGATCTTTCATTTTTATTTATTTGCTCTCTTGTGTATTTATGAATATTTTTGTGCTCGAAAAAAGTATTTGTTATTATTAAGTTGTTTAACATGCAATACTCGATTAATCTTCGCCCGTTATTATTTCTGGAAGTTTCTCCATAATTTCCTATTGTTTCCCCTGTTTCTTCATCTTTTCTTCCTACTCTTCCATTTAGATCTCCTAATATTATTAATCTTCCTTTAATTTCTTCTGTTATTTCAGCTAATTTTTCCCAGAATATGTCTTTGTTGTTGCTTTTCTCATCCTCATTGGGTCCATACGTTACAATAATTGTTGTTACTGCTTTTTTATCCATGTCCAACTCTATCTTTAAAATTCTTTCTGTGACTGCAGTCCACTTCCGTAAAGATTTTATATGTTCGCTCTTAATGTAGCAGGCCACTCCCTCGCTCGCTCTTCGGTCTTGTTCGACCCCACTATATATCAACAAATGACCTCCTGGTAATGTTATTTCCCCTATTCCTTTCCTTTTCGTTTCAGTAATACCTACTATATCTACATCACCCTTTTCCAATTCTTCCACTAGCTCCTCCTCTTTTCCTGTTAAACTTCTGACATTCCATGTACCAATTTTCCATATGTTTCCTTTTTTTGTTACTTTACCCGATGCATTTTTGTTCGAACTACTAGCTCTCTCGTTCACACTTCTGTTATTTGTTATTTTGAATTCTTTTCCATCTATCATTGTGACTTCTATCTCATCTCGATTCATTTCCATTTCATTGCCAATGTTCCTTTCCGTATTTTCCCCACAAATGCTTCTTTCTAGTTTTTTGTCACGTATTTCTTAATTCTATCATTTTCCTTATCCCATCTCCATTCCTCCCCGTTTACGATAACCCTGTTGTAGCCTATTTTAACTTCTCTTCCTTTTTCTTTTTCCTCCTTTGTAAATTTTCTTATACATTTTTGTATTTCTCTTTCCTTTTTGGTCATATCATCATCTATATAAATTTTTTCTTTACAACCTCGTAACTTACTTTTGTTTCTCATAACTATGGTTTTATCCCCTCTGCTGTTTAGCTCAACCAAGCATGTTTTTCTTCCTATCTTTCTAGCCGCTTCTACTTTTACAATCACTTGTAATTCTTTTTCTATAAAATTCTCCATTTCTTCTTTCAGTTCTTTGGGGTTGTTAGTGGTTATTTCCAACCCTTGTACTATTATATTTTTTCTTCGCTTTTCTGCCTTTAATTTTTCTATTTCTTCGTTAGCTACTTTCACTTCTTTCTTTAAAATATCTATTTCTTCGGTAGCTTTCTCGTGTATATCTCTCAATTGTTTCATTTCGTTTTTAAATCCTTCTTGTTCAGCCCTCAACTTTCTTATTTCTTCCTGTAATATTTTAGTTTCTTCCTTATTTGAGCTCTGTTCTACCTTCATTTCTTTTATATCGCCTGCTAGATTTTTAAGTACTATCATCATTTCATTCATTTGTGTCATCATACTTTCTTTTGGGTTATCGCTTTTGGTCGGCGATCTACGCGTTTTTTGGACCTTTGGAACATTTCTTCTCCATCATCATTCTTTCTTTTCCCTCATCTGACCATTGTTCGCTCGAACTCATCCTTCCTTGAAACTTTTGTCAGTTAATATCCTAATTTATCTGTTGTTTATTTCTACTTTTTCGTTGACCCTCGTATATTTTCAAACTTGGGACTTGGTATATGTATGTATAAGAGCACCTTTCACCTGTAGTTTCTTCCACTTGTACTTTGTTTTTCTTAGTTTGTCAATATTTATTTATTATCAACTACTCTCTACTAATATCGTATTTTATTATTTTTGCGGCAAATCGTTGTTTGTTTACCTATCTACATATGTATGTATCTCACCTTTTTTTTTTTTTTTTTTTTGTTGTTGCACACGCAAAAAGTGTCGGCCCGGTCAACCCGTCGGAGCCTCGACCTCTATTGTTTACCAGCTGTTCTTTCTTCTTATTCGTAAAACTAAATAATTACAAATCATACAAAAATGAAAGCACATAAACGTATTGTTTATAACTTTAAACCAGTAAATTGAACAGAAAGAAAAACCTCTGCGGTCCACTGCTGGTTATGGGAAAAGTCTCATGACATCTTGTAAGTTCTAAACGTCCACACTACTCTGTTTATATTCACTAAACCCCATTTCCAATCCATCTTCTATTTTTCCAATAATAACTACAAAATGTTTTACTGATTTACTAGTGTGATATTTAACAAATTCTCATTTATCCGCTCCACTTTCATAGTTGTTATCTTCATTAATTTCCATTAAAAATTCAGGATTGGATCATCCTCCATGTAGACAGGTTCATCATCACTGTCGGTAGAGTCATCGTCTATTTGATTTGTGTCTTTATTAAGATCACGATTCCCTTACCATTTAGCGGTAACTGTCTCCTGATATTCTAATATATTTTAGATAAATTAGAATTAAGTGCTGCCACCAAATCCGTACTTCTAAAAAATACTGCGCACATAACTTTCTTAATTGCTCGTTGTTTTTTCACCATCGTACGGGTTTCCTCATCTTCATGTATCCAGATTTGGCTTGCTTGGCGAGTGGGAACATCAAAAACGGTATGTACGTACGTTTCATCGTCAGTTACAATTTTAGAAATAATTTGATGGCCACCAGTATTCAACATATCTAGAGTTTGTTGGCAAATTGTAACACGTTTTGTTTTTTGTAAATCTGTCAGATATCAAATGTAAATGTTCGTGCAATATTGATCTCACTTGCGAGGATCTTCTTGATTGGACTCTATCATTGCATAGGTAATGCGGTTGCCCTCTTCCAGCATCTTCTTCACCGCACCAACGTTTTCGAGGTTGACAGGAGTTAAAGGTGGGCCAGCTCCTTTTCTGTGTACCACCGACTTGCAACCAAATGACACCAAATTCTTTATAACATCCATAAACAGTAGCCAATGATGGTGCGAGATCTCCAAATGCCGAATTTAGACTTTGCTCACACTCATACGCGCTCAAGCTTTCCTTGAAATTATAGTAAATCATTATCCGAAAGTTCTCTCATGATACTTCCATTTTTCTATAACAGAAGCTTATTCTATCGACTATTTCTCAGACACTATTCAACCGAATTGCACAAACTAAACACGCAATTGACAGATAAAATAATGCACTATTTAAGGGGCTATTATCAGTTGTTGGTGGGAAATATGAAATTGCGTTATTTTTACTTGCAATAATTCTTGTGAAGAATGATTATAAACAAGAAATTATTACTGGAATATTAACATTTATTTATAAATTGGTGGACGAATAGTAAGTGACAGAAATTACGTGTTTAATAAAAAAAGACATTTTTTTTATTTTTTAAAGTAAAGAGTTATAAACTTATTCGTCCACTAAATATGAACGGGAATAAGCATGGTGTACATTATAAAAAGAAATATATACTAAATAAAAAAGAGTATTGCAAGAAACGTATCCGGTAGTAAAACAGATAACTGTAGATGAGGACGTTCCAAATGGTTTGGCACCTTTCTAAAAGAGGGGCACATCATCGCCGCAATTACTGCAATTCGAATTTACTTTATATTCATTTCTACCTGCTTAGACCAGGCGCGCACATGCGATTTTCTGTCGCTGCGACTGAAAAATCGCAATCGCAAAAAATACATGAACAATATTTTTACGCGCGCTGTTTTATTTATAATAAATCTTTAAAAATTTATATAGTAATAACTAGTACCAACATGGATTTTACTGAAACTGCTTGCGTGGTAGCTGTATTATTGCGCATGAGAGCCAAAAAACGGTATAGAAGGCAGTACTGGGTACATCCAGTAATAAGCCAAAGATTATTAAAAGGGCAGTTTCATAAAATTCACAGCGGTTTAAGAGATCATCCTAATAAGTTTTTCCAGTACTACAGAATGAGTGTAAATAGTTTTGATAAATTACTTCAAATAATAGGGTCTAAAATAACATATCAAGACACTAGCTGGAGAAAGTGTGTATCATCTGAAGAGCGCTTATCTGTAACGTTGAGGTAAGTAATTTATTTTTTTAAATGGTGCTTTATTGCAAAATTTTACATAAAAAACTACAAAGTAAAAAATCCATAAGCTAATAATATTAATATGTGAACCTTAAAAATGATATTTTCTATCACTGATTTGACATGTCAAACAATTCACTGTTATTTTCGGATAGAGCAGGTGAAGATGCTACTGAGTAGTCACGAGACGAGTTGGGAGATAGTAAATTTTCTGAAAATTGCGAATAGTAATTGCTTGCAGAACATTCGGAAATTCGATTATGTGTCAACGGAGGCTGTGAAATTGTTTGTAACGGCTGTGACTGGAAATTTGTGGTAGGACATTGCGAAAGCGTCTGGAAGTTAGCTGCTTGCGTAAAAGACGGTGGTGGAACTATGTTACTACGGTGTGCTCCTGGATATGGCACAACTGGCACAGGACGATAGTAATTCTTGGCATAACTCATTACGTTCAAGATTTCTACCTTAGCGTAGTGTTTTTGGTCGTCATTTAAGTTCTGTAACATAGGCACTAGCATTAAAGCAAACTGTTTGTCTTCGCTTATCTCTTCATTTTGCTTCTGTTGTAATATTCTCAGTAAAGTGCTCTCGTAAGAGGTTATATTCTGTGTAGCTTTCTTAGGGCGTCGATTGGGAATATTTGTTTGGTCTTCGTTGTTATTATTACTAAGTGTAGTGCATGGTATGGCTGGGTCCTGGTCTTCTTGGTTGTTGTCATTATTTGTTTCTGCAGGAGCCATATTACCACTAGTAGCTCTAGCCTTCATGAAAGGAAGCAGAAATAATAAAGAGTCAAAGTAAATATATTTCCTCCTTTTCCTCGCCGGTTCACCACTCTTTACTTTTCGTTTTGTTGAAAGTTCTCGTGCGAAACAATCTTTTAAATTCTTCAATTTTCCCTGAATTTTCTTACTTGCAACATAAAACCGATTACTTATTATTAGGCCTTGAATTTATACGTTTAATCTAACTCAAATATTAGTTTATTTGACAACCTAACTTGATATTTTTATTTTCAACGCACTTAAACGTTTTCAACGAAAGGCTGTTTGCTTTCAAACAACATTCAGTATTTATTTCCCAAATAACAATTTATTTTACAGAAGTTCTCAGAAGCAAATCGAGATATTATATCATAGGTTAACCTTTTAAACTTTGAAATATGTAATTACTATTACTGATCAAATAAATTTATTTTTAGATATCTTGCCACTGGTAACAGCTTTAATTCTTTACATTTTGAATACCTACTGGGAGCTACTACAGTCAGGGAAATTGTTAAAGACACATGCGAGCAATTGTGGATATGTATACAACCTATGTATATGCCTGAAATATCCGAGGACAACTGGATGGTTATCGCTTCACAGTTTTATGAGAGAACTGATTTTCCAAACTGTATTGGGGCTATAAATGGCAAACACATTAGATTAAAAAAAACCCGATAAGACCGGTACAGAATTTTATAACTATAAGAATTTCTTTTCAATAATTCTTTTGGGTGTAGTTGATGCTGAATATTGCTTTACTGCAATAGACGTTGGAGCATATGGCGCAGGCAGTGATTCTAATGTTTTTAAAAATTCTAATTTTGGCCAAAGATTGAACAACAAACAATTAAATATTCCGAACCCACAGAAACTACCTCATGATGCGATGAATAAACTTATGCCTTTTGTCATAGTAGGTGATGAAGCGTTTGCAGTGTCAGAACATGTTTTACGTCCTTATCCTAGGAGAAATCTAACGATGAAACAACGAGTATTTAATTACAGACTGACTCGTGCTCGACGAATGGTGGAATGCACATTCGGAATTTTCGCCAATAAATGGCGAATTTTCCATCGCCCTATGGATGTGCATATCGAATTTGCTGATCTTATTACTAAAACATGTTGTGTTTTACATAATTTTGTTCGAAAAAATGATGGTGTGCGAGTTGAGGATGAGTCATATGAGTGTGCTTTGGAAAAATGTCGTCCAACTGGAACTAGGGCTAATATGTGTGGTCTTAATACACGAGATTATTTTGCTAATTATTTTATTTCTCCTCAAGGTTCAATACCGTGGCAATATGACAAAATTTAAGTTGTATTTATGTAAAGCCTATGTATTGTTTTATCAATAACTGAGAATAAAAATTAATGTAAAAGTAAGCAGTATATATCTATGTACGTACCGTTTTGTAGTTTTTCTTTTCCAGATAATTCCATCCAGTTGCAGCATATCTTCAGACAAACTTCACCCCACAGTTTTTCTTGCATATTCCTGTCACTATACTCTTCTAAATGTTTATTATAAAGAGCTGGTCTTTTTTCCACCTCTGCAATTAGCAAATCTATGTCTACGACACTGTTCATGAGTGATTCTTTGCCAGACATTTTCACAATGTTTACAATTTTTAAAACGAAATGCAGCGACCGAATACCCAACAAAAATAAAGAAATTGCGATTAATCAGTCGCAGTGCGTGCAGGTTCATTCTTGTCTGTATGACGTATTTTAACTTGCGACAATCGCGTCGCTTGAATAATAGGTCTGGTTGCATCTTTTTAATCGCAGCGATTATTTGGACGTATGTGCGTGCATTTGTATTCAAAAACTGTCTCATTTTTGCGATTAAACAGTCGCGCGACAGAAAATCACATGTGCGCGCCTGGCCTTATACCCCCTTTTCACGACATGTCTCTATGTCACGATCTTGCTATCTCATTTTGTATATTGCTGTCTTCTTTCATCTCGCAGTATGATCGACAACTGGTACTATTAGCTCCCTGTGTTATCCAATTTATTTGTAAATATACTGGTAAAGACACATACACAGCCGATGTTAGTATAGGATGTGCTCGCTAGGAGTGAAAATAGAACCTTAATAAACAACAATTTGTTTTGCATGAGTAACTAGGTTTTTCAATTCTTAAAAGTTGTAGCTTATCTCTCGTATATATCCTTCGATTGCGAGAAAAAGAAGAAAAAATATTGTATGAAATTTGGTTAATATTACCTTTAGAATATGTAGAAAAATGTACTGATACAAATTGTATCGCGTAAAAATGTACTGATACAAATCGTATCAGTATACATTTTTCTACATATTCTAAAGATAATATTATCCAAATTCATATTTTATTCATATTTTTATTTATCTGTATTTACATTATTTAAAAATATGCCGTATTTTCTTCAGGAAGTAAGTTTAGCTGCTGAATAACAACAACAGCACAGTATCTGTCCAAACAATTTGCCATTTGGTTTTATATTAGATGTCACTATCATTAGACAACCATAGTTCAACACAAGAATCAGAATAACTATATTTCCGTATTCTCTTACGATGTTGAAATGTTCTGATTATAGGGGAGTAGGGGAGTACTTTAAATAAATACCAAATAATACTTCACTTAACCCATTAGTGCATAGAGATAGGAAATCAAATAAAATCCAAGTAAATTTGTAATCATATATTAAATTATGCAAATAAGCACTTATAATATATACGATGGAAAAAATATATCCAAATTTTACAGTTAGTAGTTAGTATGGAGTTACACCCCATCCGATATATCGGATTGTATGGGATATTTTTACTTTTTATTAAAATGTATGATAGTTTCGAAAACATTGTTTTGGATGCAAACCAATATTGCATTTACTGCATATAAACTTAGCTTTACCCCCACAAAACCTGCACAATTTTTCTGTCGTTACATATTCGGGCCAGTGGTTTCTACCATCGTATCGTTGATCTGATAATAGCGCAGGGAGAGCTCTACGTCTGTGGGAAGATGTGCCGTAAGTCGACAAAAGAGTTGTTGCAATAGATCTTCTGAAATTTAGTAAATTTGAGAATTCCTTATTATCTGGATTTACTTTTCTCATTAGCAACCATGCATTTGTCACGGAAGCGTCTAATAAGTAGCAAAAGATTGGCCACCACCATTTCTTTTGTCGCATTCTGGTTCGGTAAACAGCTATTAGTTGATCCATTTTGTCAACTCCTCCCATAAAAGCGTTATAATCTGCGAAAACTTTGGGCTGATCGACTAGAATCTTACCTTTCCTTTGTTTTGACCAGTGCGTACATTTTGTGTTTTCAAGATCAGTAAAATTAGTAACGCATGTTACAACTTTATTGTCGTTCCAACGTACGAGACAAATTTTATTGTTATCCGAAATTCTATAGTCATAAGCACCACGTGTTTCCTTTTCCATGTCTTTATCCGATTTTAGAGGGCAACGAGCAGTTCTCCTATTTTGAATAGTTCCTGTCGCGCAATAGCCCTGGTCACTAAGATGCAAAACAAGAGGAACAGAAGAAAAATAATTATCAAAATATATTTTGAATCCATTATTTGCAGGAATCTGTGCAGATTCTATAAGAGAAACCACTACATCACCTCCTATTCCAAACTTTTTTCGACATCAGATTTGCCTGTATAAATTTCAAACGCAATCATATATCCCGTGCTAGAACAGATTGCCCAGTTCTTGAACCCAAATCTTATTGGCTTTCCCCGAATGAATTGCTTTGCATAGTGACGTCCATAATAGGGAATCATGGATTCATCAACACAAAGATGTTCTTCTAATCCACCATGATACAAAAAATTCTTATTTAGTTGAGATATAAGAGGCCTAAGTTTATAGAGACGATCATTACTGTCGACAGCATCATTATTATTGAAATGTATATGACGCAAAATTTGTTCAAACCGATTCAGTCTTATGCTATTTTGAAGTATTTTCGCAACATCTTCACATCCCGACCAAAAAAGTCTTTTATTTGGGTATTTTGCATAACCCGATAATAGCATCGCGCCTAGAATAACATATAATTCATCTAAAGTCATATTGAGATTAGTGTTTTTCTGAGATGCATATAAATTAGATTCATATAGTGTATGATGATCGTCAGAAAAAAATAATTTTAGAAATTCCAGTGGTGTTTGAGCTGCTTTGGCTACATCCGAAATGGGTTTCTCGATGCATGTTTTATTTATGGTAAAACAAGGCTTAGCCTTTGTCCAAGATAATTGGCGCGATAGGTTCGTTTTAGCTGTACTTCTAGCTGATGCTTGATTGTTCAATTTCGGACGAACGTATTTACATAGAGGCTCTTCGTCACTTGTATCGAAATCATCATCTTCGGTTAGATTATTTCTAGTGTCCACTGCATTCCTGCTATGTACAATAACTTCACACTGAGTTTGTAGCATCTTGGGCCCCAGGTGATTGACGTTACCTTCGTGGTCATCATCACTACCGTCACTATCACAATCAGTATCTTCTCCATCCTGGGGAGGTACTACGTACATGTCTATTGAATCGTAGAAATCGTCCTTTTCTACCTCATCTAATAGCTCAGCCAGTGATAATCTGCAATTTTATATTGAAACATATTTGTCATTTGAATGCATATAATCCGTTATATCGGATGAGCATAAATAAAATTGTGTAGATTTGACTGAATACTACATGTTTCAGAGATTATCTAGTACACAATATCAATAATGTCAAGTGAACAAATAGAAAAAGTGATAATTCAATTTTATTTCGTTTTCATAGAAATTACGTTTATTTTACTTACCCCTTACCACCAGCACTGTAGAGTGAAGGATCCATGTTACACAAATACACAAAACTAAAACATAAACTTAGTTGTTGGCAGGGCTTTTGCAATTTTATTATAAGAAAGTAGGTTGTACAAAACTAACAACAAAATCTTAAATGTTGAGGTTACGTATTATATTGTATACAAGTGTCAAATGTATGCATCCGATATATCGGATGATATGCACTAATGGGTTAAGATAAATGATTTATTTCGGTAATGTGTACTACGGCAACGTGTTAATGTCTCCGAGGTTGAAGTTAGAACTTAATATCATGATCGACACAACTATACATTTGTATATCATTATGTAGGCGAAATTACGAATGCATTCCGCCGTTCATTACCTAAGAGATGTAGGACGCTGACTTGGTGCTATGCTCAATAAGCACTTGCAAAATGATTTTAATTAGCTTAGAGTGTAATTAACAAAGCAAGATAAGTAATTTTGATTGTACTAAATAACTTTTTCTTATTTAAACTGCTGCCCTTACAATGTAAAAAGGCAATTAAAATAAAATATTATACTCAAAATCCTTTCCCTTAGTATGAGTGATTACATTGTATTCACCAAAATATTAATTCGCATTATACCTTTTAATAGCATAAACCTCACGAATACATATAAAAATGCTGGAAAGCCGGGCTTTAGCGATATTCATTATGGATTGTGCTAACATTAATAAAACTTTAGGTTCATGTATTGCAATAAAATTTAAAATATAAATTAGAAAACCTGATACAGAATAAATAACTTTGCAGATCTAACAAAAAACAAAAAAGTAGAACCTACTGATTTATTTTTGAATAATAAATTAATTTCGATTCTATAAAAAGTATTTCAATATTACATCGACAAATTTTAGCTATTAACTTTCTTTTAAATATATGTCCGAAATGTAAATTTGTTACTAAGGGTTATGAATGAAAATGGGCGTAGCTTTCTATCATATTATTGTATTTTTATTTCCAGGCTCATTTTTAGCTTTGTTTCGATATTGAAGTTTTATAGGTTATTTTTACTGTCTTAAGGGTGTACTGCTGCTCTACTGGAATCTAATCGTAGACTGCGAGACGAAAGTTATGAAAGAGATAGTAAATACAGTTTTCAAAGTGGATGTGCGAAAAAAAAATTGTATTCGCTGACGTGCAGAACATTTTATATAGATTTTATAAAAACTACTGCCTCTTTGTTCACAAATATCTTCCTTATTATTAATGAAAAGAAATAAAACTTTGGCTCGTTATATACACTAATGTTAAATGGAGGTACCTACGAAATCCATTTTCAAAAGTATATAATGTAGAATTATTTATAATTCCCTCAAGATAGCGTAAAATTTGATATTTTTAAATTTGTGGTAAATATTTCAGGACAATTATTAGTCCAAACGGGCTTCGTAGGTACCTCTGCCAATCTTCTTAGATCGTACTTATTCAATCCTCGATGAAATATTTTATCAAATTTGGAAATAATGTTTGAAATACTTTTACCTTGTTATGAGATAGGAGCAGTACACCCTTAACCGTTAACCGCTACAGTGCGGTCTCACAAACCGCTCGCATCTTATTGCACTATGTAATTCTGGCGGGTTTGAAGATTTACCGCCAGATCGTCTATAGTTCCTTTTTAAAATGGCGACAACGATCCATATGATCTATGTTTGTGTTTATATCGCTTGAAATTTGCGATACAGATAAAATACTTTCCATATAAAGCCATGTTTTAAATATCCGTCGGCAGTTAGATAATAATAATAATAATAATAATAGTCTTTATTACGCTAAAACACATATATACATATAAATAAATATATATAAACAAAACAGAAAAAATATTAGCGTAACCTGAAGGCGAAGTTCAGCCAGGCTGCTTTTCAACTTAGCCTTCATACATTACCACATACTATCGCTAAGTTGGCTTTTCCCAATGACTTAAATATTAACATTAGTATTATGCACATTACATGAGAATGTAACTACACACGTTAAAAAAAAAGAAACAACAAAAAAAAAACAATTTTTTTCTTTCTTTCTTTCTCTTTGGTAGGCATGCATTAACCAAGTCCCTGTTCAGCAAAAAGAAGTTTTCGCAAATTACTTTTAAACACATACAAAGATGCTGATACAACATGTTCAGGTAAGCTATTGTAGCAAGCATATATTTGGTAAGTAAACGAGGACTGATATAAGCTTGATTTGTGGGGTGGCGGAGATAATTTGCCCCGAAACCTTGTTAGCAAATTGTGAACATCAGTTCTATAACGAATCTTGCAATAAAGATATGGAGGTGTTTTCAATAAAAGTATTTTATGATATAGAGTCAGGGTTTGTAGACGACGTCGGTAGTACATATTAAGCCAAGAGACACTTTTCAATTTATGAGAGATATGATCGAACTTCCGTAAACCATATATATACCTTAAACAAGCATTCTGAACTTTTTGAATACGATTTTTAGACACGTAATCTAGCGAAGCATGATAAACTGAAGCGCAATAGGTGAATTGAGATAAGACAAACATCTCACATAGACTCTTCTTAACCTGTTCGCTAAAGACATGACGGTGTGGAAACAATCTTTTAAGATTAGCATACGCATTGCGAATAGAGCTAGAAACGTGGTCCCGATATCTAAATGTATTATCAATAACTAAACCAAGGCACCTAACCTTCTCAACTAATGGGATATTAACGTTATTAATTTTAATGCGAAATACATTAGATAAATTTCGACACACTTTCCTGCCTCCGAAGAGGATTAGTTTTGATTTTACTGGATTTAAAATAAGGTTGTGGCGTAAAGAATTTTCATGCAAAATAGTCAGGTCGGCGTTGATATTATAACAAGCTTGTCTCCAGTCAGCTGGAGCAAAACTGTAATAAAGTTGTGTATCGTCAGCGTATGTATGAAAACTGCAGTGCTTTAAATTAGAGAGAAGATTGGAAGTATATATTGTAAATAAGAGAGGACCTAATATGGAACCTTGTGGCACTCCATTGCGCACATCGCGCATTACCGAAAATTGATTTTCAATTCTAACTGACTGTGTGCGATTACTCAAATAACTGCGAAATAGAGCGTTAGAAGTGTCATCAAACCCAATGTAGTCCAGAATAGATAAAAGTACGTCAAGGTTAACAGTATCAAAAGCTTTGGTGTAGTCGAGCAAAACCAGACATGTAATCATACCCCTATCAGTTGCATCCAAAACATCATCAGTAACCTTGAGAAGAGCAGTCTCACAACTAAAGTTAGCTCGAAAACCCGACTGAGTAGGTGGAAGGATATTATATGCGGAGAGGTATCCCTCAATTGAACACTAATTACTTTTTCGATAACTTTAGACAAAACGGGTAGCAGGCTTATAGGTCTTAAGTCACGCAACTCTTGAGGATTCTTAAGTTTGGGTAACGGACAGACAATAGCGCTTTTCCATATATCTGGGAACACACCCTCAACCAAACAAGTATTAACTAAATGAGTAATGAAAGGAATAATAATAGAACCACATAACTTGATCATAGTAATATTCAGGCCATCACAACCATAAGCTTGTGACTTTATGCTAGGAATTATGTCCGCGACCACGCTCTCAGCAACAGGCTGCAAGGAGAATTGGGACGAAAATCGTTTGTTGGCAAGGTAATAATCAACAGTCTCACCAATGTTTACAGTAGAAGGGACATCACAAGAATCAAGGAAGTAGTCATTGATTGTATTTGGATTATTGAATTGTGTAGGTAGACAAGTCGCAGTTTCCTTTCCTCCCACTCCCAAACGGCTAAGATGCTTCCAAAAGTGGTTTCACCCCTTGAACGAAAAGCAAAATCATAGTATGCTTTCTTTTCAAGGTTAAAGGTATTGGTAGTTAGATTGCGGAGAGACTTGTAGTAAATCCAATCCTCTGCGTTTCGAGTGACACGATGTTTAGCCTTAGCCTTGTCCCTAAGATTCATTAAAAGTTTTAAATTGTCGGTCAGCCATGGAATGTGCGGCTTAGTCAACCGTCGAACAATTAATGGAGCATGTCTATTAAATAGCTCCAATATGCTATTAGTGAAAAATCCAACTTTATCATCAATGCTATGAAGACGAAAAATCACATGGAAAGGAATGTTAAGTAAATCCGTGTTGAAATCATTATTGTTGATGGAAGCGAAATTTCTATAAGTGTGAAAGCGTGGAGTATTTTTTTCTTTAGTGAATTTGATATTAAAATAAATAAAATCATGGTCAGAGAAGTTACAATCAAGTACTCCACTATCTGAAATAAAGTTTTGGTTGGATACAAATAACAGGTCAATTAGAGAGCAGTAATTCGAAGAAAGTCTTGTTGGTAAATCTATAAGTTGAACAAAGCCCAGCGAATCAAAAAAATCAACCAGATACATTGTTTTTACATCAGTATCTTTGAGGTAGTCTATATTAAAATCACCACAACACACTATGTTTTCACTCAAAGGTAAAACCTCAGTAATAGTATTTTCAAGACTATCTAGGAAAGTCTTGTAATTGAAAGTTGGAGGTCTGTAGACTGCTCCGATAATAAACGTCGTACTGGTGTTATAAAGCAGAAGAAATAGTTGCTCAATATTTCTAGATGTTTCGAGAACGTTGTGTTTAATACAAGACTTAACATATACAGCTATTCCGCCACCCCGTGTGTCCCTATCTTGTCTAATCAAAGTAAAATCTCGTATGTAGATGGAATTATCAGAAATATTTGAGTTTAACCAAGTTTCAGTTACAAATAAGATATCGATAGAGTTATCCTGAACAAACACTCTCACATCATCAATTTTAGGTGATAGGGAACGCACGTTGATGCAAGCCACCCTAGTACTAGAATCAATCAACATAGTAAAGCATAATTATTTCAAGAAAGAGTAAATAAGATAAATGTATATTATAAACAAAATACCTAAGTAAAAATACAAGAAAAAATAATCAGTAACTAACAAAAATCTAGTAAACTAGAGTAAGGAGTGAATAATATTTATAGTGCAAAAAGTAACAAGTGCACAAGCCGTTAGTAACCACTCAAAAATAAAACAAATAAGATTGTGGTAATAAAAGAATAATTATTCAAAGCGCAAACTGTTGGAGAAAAAAAAAAAAAAAAAAAGCCGGAAATTAAATCAGCAGTCGGCGGCTGCCCCGCAAATAGCTAAAGACAGTAAAAAAATCTGTGTAACATAGATTCCGCAATACAAGATGTTTAATTAACAATTGCTAAACATAGTATAATACTCGTATAACAATCAACTTATCTCTAGAAAATATCGTAAAAACTATAATGAATTTAGATCGAAATTATACTGATTAAAACAAATGAAAATGAAAATAATCTTATTATTCAGATAGTAAAAGTTTAAGGAAATAGTGATACTCGCCATGCAAACCAAAGACACGGGAGAAAAAAAGTAGAAAAAAATTAATCGAACATTAATAAGAATCAAAATAAACAACGGTTCTGTGACTTACTTAAATTAAGCACTTCATAAACTAATCAGATCACATTAGGTTTTGTAAGTCTTCCGGATGTTTGATTCTGTGCCTGTTCATACCAGCCTTGACGATAACAATCCCATCCACCGTCCATACTTCCTTCCTACCGTACTTCTGGCGAGCCATCCTAAACAGTTTATACATGGTAGCAGTTAGATCTTCGGAAATGTATATTTTAGTTCCTCTCAACTTTGGACGATTCTTCAGAACACCCTGTTTAGTATTATATGAATCTAGCCTGACAATAATTGGGCGCTGGTTACCACTCGATGCTCCTAAACGATGACATCTTATATTATTAGCCGAAATTGTAATACCGAGCTGATTACGACATAATTGCAGTACTTTTTCCGTGATAATCTCGTCTTTCTCTTCTGTAATGCCAAAAATTCGTATATTATTTCGACGTGTGTGTCGTTCCAAGTCGTCTAGTTTGTTTATCAACGATTTGTTTTCTTTCTCTAGGCGATCACACTTTTCTGCGTATGTTTTTATCACAAGTTCAAGTTTTTCGGTCATTGTTTTTGCCATCTCACTTGCCATTCGTTTAAAGAAGTCTGTATCTTTTAACAATCCTTCAAAAGACTCATTAACAAGGTTCTTAATCTCAAGCACTTGATCTCTAGTTAGAGGCATTTTAATTAGCTGCTGCACGTACAAAAATCACAGATTATCTACCAAAAATAACCGAGAAAACAGTAAAAAGTTGCGGAGCAGACAGCAACACGTTATTCTCTCGACATTGCGCACAATAATGATAATGAAATAATGATGATGAATAATGATAATAAATTTTTTATATTATTTGGGAAAGGTTATTTTAATCTATATATTATTTTAAGCGTTTAAGAAGAAACACACGTGAAAACCAGTTCCGTAGATCTACTCAATCTTTTGGGAATTTACGAACAAATAAATCGCGAGTGATCGTGAAAAAATATCAATAAAGTAGAAATACTTCATTGAGAAGTGTGTGAAAGAAAATTAGATAGCCAATATACAATTAAGGGTAAGTGAATAATATTTAAAAATCTGGTAATATAAAAGTAAGAGACAGAAAATACAAGACCGATAGCGGTTCGACCTCCGACGGGACGACCGGGGTCGGACTTCTTGCGCGGGTTTTTGCTACATGATAAAACACACTCCAGAAAAATAACAAGTATAAACACAACACAGGGACGGACGCGCGCCTAAAGCAACATAAACATGGAGTCGGACTTATCAGACGATGGAAAACGGAAAAGAGATGAACAGGAGGGAGAGGTGTTTAAAAAATCTAAAAAACTAAATAGAAGCCCACCAAATACAAACGAAGGTATGTTAAAAGAAATGATGAAATTAATGAGAGAGCTATCAACAGATATAAAGGAAATAAAATTTGAGCAACAGACACAAGGGGAAGAAACCAAGGCACTGAAAGAAGAATTAAAAGAAATAAAGAGAGAGCAGAGAGAATACATGGAGGAAATAAATAAACTAAAAGATCTAAATAAAAAGGCGATGATCGAGATAAATGATTTGAAAGGCGAGTTAAAGACAAATGGCGAAAGAATAGAGAGACTAGAAAAGGAAACAAGAAGAAAAAATATAATAGTGCAGGGGCTGTCAATAGATACTAGAAATGGAAACTTACTAAAAGATGAGATGAAGAAGTTCATAGAAGAGGAAATGGGAATCAAACCAATCATAAAAGCAGCACACAGACTAGGTCCAAAAACAATTGTGGTAGCATTAGGCAGCGAAGACGAGAAACTAGAGGTGATGCATAACAAGAGCAAACTGAGGAACCGACCAGGAAACAAAGTTTTTATTGAAGACGATCTAACAAAAGAAGAAAGAGAGATACAGAAGCTAATAAGACAGAAGGCAAAAGAGGAACGGAACAAAGGAAAACAGGTAAAAGTAGGATTTTCGAAACTTGTGATGGACGGTCAAACTTGGAAATGGAGCAGAACGGACAATAAGCTTCGAAAAGTGGAAAGAGTAGAGTAAAAAAACAAGAAAAACAGCCAGAAATAGCGGAAATGAAGGAAGAAATCAAGACGACCGAGCAAGTACATGGAAGAAGCAAAAGGTTTCTGAAACAAAAAATTGGTAATAATACGCTAGGAACATGGAATATAAGAAGTATAAATGGAAAGGAAATAGAACTGGTTAAGGAATTTGAGAGGGCGAGACTAGAAATATTAATATTACCGGAAACCAAAAAAAAAGGGCAGGGCTTGATAGAGATAGAAAATCAACATGTACTAATCTGGAGTGGAGTAAAAGAAGAAAAAAGGGCACAAGCGGGAATAGGATGTCTAATTCACAAAAATAATAGAGAACAGCTGCATACCTGGAAAGCAATATCTGAAAGAATTTTACTAGTAGAATTCAAATACGAAACACAAGTAGAAACAATAATTGCAGTCTATGGGCCCAGTGAAGACGAAAAAGCCGATAATAAAGATACATTCTGGACAGAACTGGGTATAGCGGTAGAAACAGCACAAGGCAACATATTTGTAGTAGGAGACTTTAATGCTAGGGTGGGAAGAAGAGATGAGGTATATAAGGTGATTGGCAAGCATGGGGAAGAGGTCAGAAATACGAACGGGAAAAGACTCTTGGATTTTTGTGTAATATATGACCTAATTGTAGCAAATAGTTTCTATGAGCATAAAAACATTCATAAATTCACACGAGAAGAACCCTCGAGGAATGAAAGATCTATTATTGACTATGTATTAGTAGAAAGGGAAAACAGAAGGGCAATAAAAGACGTGATAGTAAAAAGAAGCTTCGAAATACATAGCGATCATTACTTAGTAGTAGCAAAAATGAAAAGACATAAGGAAGGATCAATACAAGAAAGTAAAAGAAGGACTTCGGAAACAATAAAGTCATATAAACTAAAGATAGAACAAGTAGCAAAGTTGTATGAAAACCAAGTGGATAGAGAGTTGAAAAAAATAGGAGTAGAATTAAGCACTTTAGAATTAGAGGAAATGTGGTCATTGTTTAAAAATACGATTATACAAGCTGCGAGAGGGGTATGTGGTACTGTTAGAACAAATAATAACAAAAAACAGACAGCTTGGTGGACCGGGAAGTGAGACAGCAGGTCAAAATTAAAAAAGAAAAATGGCAAAAATATTTAAGTAATAAAACAGACTTTAACTACGAGGCATATAAACAACAACGATTGAAAGTAAAAAACATAGTGGTACAAGCAAAGCAGAAAGCATGGAACGAATTTGGGGAAAAACTAGAAAAGGATAGTAGAAGCAATCAAAAACTGTTCTACAGGGTCTTAAAAAATCTGAGAAAAAATGACAAAACAATTGCATTAACGATCAAAAATAAAAACGGCGATATTCTAAGAAAAGAAGAAGATGTAATGGAGCGATGGAGGGAATACTTTCAGGAACTACTAAACGAGAGCGTGGAAGCGGAGAACAAGGAAACAGAAATAAATGAGAAAGAAAGGCAGACAGACAATAACGTAAATAATATAACTATGGAAGAACTAATAGACGCTATAAAAGAACTTAAAAATGGCAAATCACCAGGTGCAGATAAGATAACAGCAGAAATGGTAAAAGCTATGGGAGAGCGAGGAACAAAATTATTACTGGAGATTTGTAGACGAATCTGGACAGAGGAAAGAATCCCTAAAGAATGGGAAGTGGGTCTAATAGTACCATTGTTCAAAAAGGAGATTACAATGATTGCAATAACTACAGGGGTATCACTTTGTTGAGTACTATCTTAAAAGTGTTTGAAAAAATAATCGAAAAAAGACTAAGAAAGGAAATAGAACCAACGTTATCAGAGGCACAGAGCGGTTTTAGAAAGGGAAGATGTACGCAAGATCACATTTTCACAATAAAAGAGATCACAGACAAAGCACTAGGTACGGGAAGAGAAGTATACGTGGCATTCATTGATATGGAAAAAGCATTTGACAGAGTACCCAGGAAGAAAATTTGGAAAGTACTAGAAGAGAGAAAAGTGAATTTGAAATTAATAGAAATTATTAAATGTATATACAAGGAAACTAGAAATAAAGTTATAAGTAGGAACGCCATGTCGAAAGAATTCACCACAAAAGAGGGAGTAAGACAGGGAGGTAGTTTGAGCCCGCTACTATTCATTGCCTTCATGGATAAGATAATAAAGGAAACCGAAAGACAAACCAAACCGTACTGTATTGGATATAGAAACTTGGAAAGAATAGAAATTAGAGAATGTGCCTTCGCGGATGACGTGGCGATAATCACTGGAAGTGAAAGGGCCCTGAGAGAAAACTTGGAAATATGGAACCAGGCACTACGAGATAATGGGATGAAAATGAACAAAGCCAAAACAAAAGTAATGGTAATATCGCAAGAAAGAAAGAATTTAGAAATAACAATAGAACAAGAGGTTATAGAACAAGTTAGCAGTTTTCAATACCTGGGAATAACCTTGGAAGAGACAGGAAAGCACGAGATCGAGATAAGGAACAGAATAGGAAAAGCGAACAGAATGTACTATGCATTAAATAAGGGTATCCTAAATAAAAAAGAAGTTTCACGAAAAACTAAGATGAATGTATACAAAGCTGTATACAGACCAATTTTAACATACGGGTGCGAGTCTTGGATAGTGACCGAACAAGAAAAAAGGCAAGTCGGAGCAGTAGAAATGAAGTACTTGAGAAAAGTGAGAGGAGTAACGAAGCGGGACAGAATGAGGAACGAAGATATAAGGAGAGATTTGGAAATAGAACCCATAGAGAAGTTTATAGAGCAAAGACAGCTTGGTTGGTGGGGACATCTCCAGAGAATGAACAACTCAACTCAAGTAAAAAAAGCATGGGAAGCGAAAGCACAAGGCAGGAGAGGAAGAGGGAGGCCAAAACAAACTTGGAGCGGAGTGGTAGGAAAAATCATAGTACAGAGGAATTTGGAATGGAGAGAGGCAAGGCTATTGGCACAAAGAAGGAAGGACTGGAATAAGTGGATAAGGTCATAAAGAAAGTATATTGAACCACCTTACACCCTATGGGTAGGAAGGTTTTGATTATATATATATATATATATATATATTTTAATCTATTGTCTATAGAGAAACTATTAGCATTGTATCTATTCCAATTTATTAAAAATACTAATACATTAGTGAGATATTTAGATATATACCATGACCATGACTTAGCTTAGGTAAATGAACGGCGGAATGCAGTCGTAATTTCACCTTTGTGATTATACTGTGGCCGTACACTCTCAGTGTAGTTTGAGCCTTGAGCTTATTTTTATATGCTATCAAAGTTTCATCACGGTCAGAGAAACCGCACTGTAGTAGTTACGTACCTATTTCGGGCTAAGTAATATTTTCACAGACATTTTTTTTTCACCGAAATAAAAGCAACTCTGAAAATGGCAGAGCAACCAGGGCCTTCAAGGATGCATGTAGATGATCCGAGATTTGAAAAGTGGGCCGAAAAATTGTTGAATGATGAAGATTTCGAGTTTGATAATAGTGACGATTCCGACAATGATGATTTTGACAATGCTAAAGACATCGTAATTGAAAGCGATCGTAACACTGAGTCTGAAGAAGATGAATCCGAAAATGAAGGATCTAACGATGATTGTGGACATAATTTACCGGGTTCTGGTAACCAAAATTACTTTATAGCAAAAGATAATTTTAGATGGTATGCCAAACACATCAAACACGTAATAATATATTATTTTGATAAGCATGTTTTTTGTAGGTCAAAAATTGAACCCCCAACTATGTAATGTAAGAATACGACAACATAATAAAATCGTTACGTTGCTCGGCTTGAAAGGTCCCGCAATGGATCTAGGCAACAATCCCAAGGTTGAAGATGTATGGAGTTTGTTATTTACAGATAACATGATATTAGAAATTATTCAGTGGACGAATTTTAAAATTGGTCTAGCTAGAGCAAAATATAAAAATTCTACCCATACTGTTCTTAGCGATACTATATAATATAGTTGAAATGAGAGGATTTCTGGGATTGTTGGTTTACATTCAGTTTTTAAATCCGGAAATGAGAACTTACAATGTCTGTTTTCTACTGATGGTACTGGGAGAGATGTATTTCGTTGCACTATGCCCAAGAGATGTTTTGAGGTTTTACTTTGCTGTTTAAGATTTGATGATCCTAATACCAGATATGAGAGAATGATAGAAGATCCAACTGCCGCCATATCAAATATTTTAACGTACTAATCGAAAGTTTTAAACGATGTTTTAGTTTGGGATATAGCGTATGCATAGATGAAATGCTTGTTGCGTTTAGAGGTAGGTGTCGTTTTAAAATGTATATGCCCAACAAACAAACAAACAAATATTGTGGCTTACCGACTGGTCATGGAACTCAAAAATAATTGTGAAATTTTGCGTCAGTTCCTTGCGGATACAACACGACAAATAAATAGCAGCTTGTACGGATTTCATGAAGATATAACATTACTCTCTCATGTACCGAAAAAATTGAAAGCTGTTTTAGTTATTTCTTCAATGCACCACAATTAAAGACATGAATCGAATACCGAGAAACCTGCAATAATTCAGTTCTATAATTTAACGAAAGGGGGTGTCGACACTCTAGACAAAAAATGTGCGAATTATTGTTCCAACAGGCGAACACGCCGATGGACAATGGCAACTTTTTTACAATACTAGATATTAGTACTGTGAATGCTGATGAATATTCTGCATCAAAGTTATAAAAATACACCAAGACTGGAAAGCCTCGACTTTCTTAAATTGTTGGCGAAGAGTCTTGTTACACCTGCTATGCAACATAGAGCAAAATATCCAAAAATCTCAAGAGAGCTTAGGGTCACACTGGCTAGAGTATTAGGAATATCTGAAACAGATCGCTCAAACGACGTCTAAGTGGAGCGTTTTGAAAAGGAACGTACTTGTTACAAATGTCCTCCTAAATTGAAAAGGAAAACTCAGGATATGTGTACAATGTGTCAACGACCGATTTGTCTCCAATGCATAAAGAAAATATGCGATGATTGCTTTGAGAGTGAATGAATGTAAAACACACAAATATTACGTTTTGCTGTTTGATTTCATAACTTTAAATTTATATTTTATTTAACATGTTTTTTATGTACGATTAACTTGCAAGTAAGAAAATAATCAGTTTCAATAAAGGAAAAGTTAAAATAAATCTTTTTTAAAACTTTTTTTCTGTATATGCAAAGAAGCGGTATCACAGACCGCACTGTAGTGGTTGTGTGAAAATTTGTCACTGTAGCGATTAAGGGTTAAATACCAACGACTACAATACGTTATGTAGTTACAATATGTATTCCACAATCAGTATAATCTAAGCTCCTCTTCGAGGTGCTAAGTAAAATTAAATTAAAAGAAAATTTGACAAAAATATACTTCTTTATTGTATAACTATTTTCATCATTCTATCTTTTAGATTACAACCAAGTCAGAGTAAATTTATTTTATATCATAAACAGCCAGGAAAATTATTTTTAAGATGTATTATGTGTGAAAAAGTGATTTTACAGTATAATAAACATCACGAATGTATTGCGGAGAGATATTGACATTGTAAATGGCAGTTACAAATTATGTGCACTAATAGGTATTTACTCAACGAGTAGAAAGGCATACATTTTCATATAATCAAAAATAGCAAGCAGTCATAGACATTAAAAATTAAAATAAGCTTCAAATTTCTAACGTCATTCTAAGTTCTCCTGACCTGACTCCATTAGACTTTTTTTTGTGGGGTTATTTGAAATCGAAAGTGTATTTTAACAAACCGAACAATTTAGAAGATTTAAAACAGCGAATTCGCGTAGAAATTACACAAATATCTCCAGACATAATTGAGGCCAGTATACGAAGTGTTTACACTCGGCTGGGACAGTGTCAGTTGGTTGGTGGGGTCCATTTTGAAAATTTACGTTAACTGTTGCAATAAATTTAAGTTCAGATGTATTTTTTTAAATATAATTTTAATTTTGTACAAAAAAAAAATTTTCTTATTTTTTTTCTAAATTTATATTATTTAAAAAAAAATTGTGATGCAACATACCAATTGTTTTATATCACTATTTGGAGGATATAAAGATCTACCAAAAACGATAAAAAAATAATATGGTTGCCATTTAAAAAAAGGGTCGATGACGTCATCACTCTAAAAACTAATGACGTCATAGAAAAAAATTGTATGTGAAAAGATGGCGTTTTAAAAAAGAAAATTTATCTGTCCGAGCGTTTTTCCTAAAAATGTAAAATAATGCGGTTATAAGCTTGGTTCCAAACTTTATGACCACACTGTATATTGGTGCGTAGGGATCGGGGTACTAGGGGTTGCTTTTTATATTAGTCATAAAATACCCTACAAACTCATTCACGTCTCAGATGCAATAGAGCAGTTGTGGATTACATGTACGCTCGATAATGCGAAGTTGGCAGTTGGTGTGACATATAGACCACCACTCTTTAGTTATTCCGATTATCTCAATGAATTCGAAAATACACTTTTAGATATAATACCTCAGTTTGATAATATAATTGTTCTCGGTGACATTAACATCAACATGCTAGCTGATGCACCTCCTTTTAACGCTTTTCAAGACCTGCTAAACTCGATCGGTTTTGTTCAAATTATTAATGCGCCCACCAGGGTGACTTTTACTACTGCCACCTTAATAGACGTTGTATGTGTTTCTAACTTGGATTTTGTGCAGACTGCTGGTGTGTTGAGTGTGCATGGAATTTCTGATCATGAACTAGTTTACTGTAATTTACGATTTTCTTCTCTAATTTGTATCCAAAATACAAAACAATGCGTTGTTTTAGGTATTTCGACTATAATTCTTTTTTGGGTCATTTGTATCGAATTCCATTTTTCATGTTATTTGATATGAATGATGTTGACGAGAAAGTACATTTTTTAACTACAAACTTAATAAATCTAGTAAATTGTCATGCTCCATTTAAACGATTTAAATTTACAAGGCCACCAGCGCCTTGGCTTACTGGTACTATAAAACAAATGCGGAGACTTCGTGATAATGCGTTAAAATCCTTTAAAGTTACTAGAACACTAGAGAAGTGGAATTACTACAAGCAATTGAGAAACATCACTAATGATGCTGTATGTAGAGAGAAAAAGGCCTTTATGGAGTACTGAGTGCGTGGCGGTGGTGGAAACTTGTGGAAAGCTATAAAGGCTATAGGTGTTACCAGTACAAAAGCGGTAACCATTCCTGAGCATTTGCGCTGTGCGAATAAAATAAATGATTATTTTCTTAGTTCTGTCCCAAATTCCCCAATTGATCATAATCTCTTAAATTTTTATAGTAGCAAACAAGTCAATGATTTTCCAGTTAGTGACGCTGATGTATTTGAAGCTATTAATTCTATCAAAAGTAATTGCTTTGATATTAATGGGCTAAATGCTCACATAATAAAACTTGCTTGTCCACATATTGTACCCTATCTGAGGGACATTATTAATACCTGTATTATTGACGGTACGTTTCCAGTAGCCTGGAAGCGCGCTATGGTTAAACCGTTACCGAAGATTAATAATCCTTCTAAGTTTTCAGAACTAAGGCCTATTAGTATAGTCCCGGTGTTATTTAAGGTAACAGAAAAAATTTTAACTGCACAATTGCAAAATTTTATTTACAAAAATAACATCTTGCCTGAGACACAATCGGGCTTTCGGCCTGGATACAATTGCACAACTGCAACAGTAATTGATGATATTGTTTCAGAACTTGATAGGGGTAAAGCTACCATCTTGTGCCTCCTTGATTTTTCAAAAGCGTTTGATACTATTAATCATGAATTACTTGCATCTATTCTGCATTTTATCGGATTGAGTGATACTTCCGTGCGACTCTTACTTTCCTATGTCACTGGTAGATGTCAGATCACTGTTATTGATAAACAAGCTTCCGACCCTCTTACATTATTGTCCGGTGTACCACAAGGATCTGTACTTGGTCCACTTTTATACACTATTTACACCTTCCAATTGATGAATAATATAAAGCTTTGTAGGTCCCACCTTTATGCAGATGATACACAATTGTATTATTCCTTTATACCGGCAAATGTCCGTGCAGCCTGTGCAAACATTACTATAGATTTACGGATTATTGTTGATGCAGCTACTCGCCACGGTCTGAGGATCAATCCTGCAAAATCTGAAATAATTTTATTTGCCCCTGCTAATCTGAGGAGTACGCTACTGCCTAATATTGAAATAAAAGTTGATGATGTTCAGGTACCCTGTAAAAACACAGTGAAAAGTTTAGGATTATTAATTGACGAAAAACTTAGGTTTAACGAACACGTTAACAAATGCATACAAAAGGCATACAATAGCTTACGATTAATATATAGTTTCCGGATGTTCTTAACTCTTAAAATCAAAATAGCCCTATGTGAATCGTTGGTTCTTTCTCAATTCAATTACTGCGATGTAGTTTACTCTCCTTTTGTGAACTCTATTGCTATTCGTAAAATACAAAAAAATTCAAAACTGTTGTCTGCGGTTAATCTATGGTATTCGCCACAGAGAACATATTACTTATAAACAAAAAGATATTAGATGGTTGAACATGGCAAGCCGACGCATTCTACATTCTGCTTGCTTATACCATAAAATTATTACATCTGAAAAACCTGCTTATTTGTATAATAAAATAACGTTTAGGTCTGATGTTCACACCTTAAATGTTAGATTTAGAGGTTACGCTTACCCCTCCGATCCATGCCCACCAATTTCTTAAAAGATGTTATTCGTATCAAATCACACACCTTTACAATAATATTCTTCGACCTATTCGTAGGTGTGGCTCGCTTATCACTTTTAGAAATCGCTACTTTAATCATTTGTTCACTTCACAATTTAATTGAAGTGGGGCTGGGGGTTTGGACAGGTTGATAAAACTCGAACTTTGCCGATTTGCGCCATTGACAAGCTACAGAATCCGGTACTTTACTAACATTGCGATCATTGTTAGAGTAATTAACTTCGCACGTGAGTCATATACATATTTGCTCGCCTATAATGTGTTATAGTTTTGAAAGTTGTTCAAAGGGTTAAATTGAAAAACAGGTTAACCTGAATTTCGCCCAATTTATGATTATATTATAAATATGTCTGTATCATCTATTGTAAATTTCTTTTTTGGTATGATGAAATAAAGTCCTTTATTATTATTATTATTACTATAAGATGGCGCCGCTTCCGGCGACATGTGACAAACTACGATCTCGGAAAATATCTTACCTAATTTTAGCATACAAATAATACCTACTGCCAAAGTTTCAAACTTCCAGCGTCATTCTAAGTAGGCGAAATTGATTTTCTCCGACATGGGTATCTTGAAGGAAGAAGCAGCTAGATCAGAAAAATTGCATTTCTCGCGCTGATTACAAATATCAAACGAAATCGCATCGCCGACGTTAAAAGAGAACGAAGATGGCTATTATCTCGATAACCTGTCACACCATGTTTTCGAAAATTACACCATTCGACAGAAATTAGCTCATAATACCTATCCTGAAAATTTCAAAGCTCTACGTCCATTAGAAATATACTAAAATTAAGTTCGTCCGTAATCACAGCTACTGCGATAAGCACAACCTCTTATATTTTCAGCTTAATAGCTGCAGATAGTAAACACTTTTATATGGGTTGGATTGCTACTAGGCCGGGGATTTCAAATCTCGACGAAATTTTTCTCTAGCTGCTTAAGAATGACAATATGGCGTCGTTTCCGGCGACATGTGACAAACTACGATCTCGGAAAATATCTTACATAATTTTAGCATACAAACAATACCTACTGCCAAAGTTTCAAACTTCTAACGTCATTGTAAGTAGGCGAAATTGATTTTCTCCGACATGCGTATCTTGAAGGAAGAAGCAGCTAGATCAGAAAAATTGCATTTCTCGCGCTGATTACAAATATGAAACGAAATCGCATCGCCGACGTTAAAAGAGAACGAAGATGGCTGTTATCTCGATAACCTGTCACACCATGTTTTCGAAAATTACACCATTCGACAGGAATTAGCTCATAATACCTATCCTGAAAATTTCAAAGCTCTACGTCCATTACAAATATACTTAAATGAAGCTCGTCCGTAATCACAGCTACTGCGATACGCACAACCTCTTATATTTTCAGCTTAATAGCTGCAGATAGTAAAAACTTTTATATGGGTTGGATTGCTACTAGGCCGGGGATTTCAAATCTCGACGAAATTTTTCTCTAGCTGCTTAAGAATGACAAGATGGCGTCGTTTCCGGCGACATGTGACAAACTAAGATCTCGTAAAATATCTTGCCTAATTTTAGCATACAAACAATACCAACTGCCAAAGTTTCAAACTTCTAACGTCATTCTAAGTAGGCGAAATTGATTTTCTCCGATATGCGTATCTTGAAGCAAGAAGCAGCTAGATCAGAAAAATTGCATTTCTCGCGCTGATTACAAATATGAAACAAAATCGCATCGCCGACGTTAAAAGAGAAAGAAGATGGCTATTATCTCGATAACCTGTCACACCATGTTTTCGAAAGTTACACCATTCGACAGGAATTAGCTCATAATACCTATCCTGAAAATTTCAAAGCTCTACGTCCATTACAAATATACTAAAATGAACCTCGTCCGTACTCACAGCTACTGCGATAAGCACAACCTCTTATATTTTCAGCTTAATAGCTGCAGATGGTAAACACTTTTATATGGGTTGGATTGCTACTAGGCCGGGGATTTCAAATCTCGACGAAATTTTTCTCTAGCTGCTTAAGAATGACAAGATGGCGTCGTTTCCGGCGACATGCGACATACAATGATCTCGGAAAATATCTTACCTAATTTTAGCATACAAACAATACCTACTGCCGAAGTTTCAAACTTCTAACGTCATTCTAAGTAGGCGAAATTGATTTTCTCCGACATGCGTATCTTGTAGGAAGAAGCAGCTACATAAGAAAAATTGCATTTTTCGCGCTGATTACAAATATAAAACGAAAACGCATCGCCGACGTTAAAAGAGAACGAAGATGGCTATTATCTCGATAACCTGTCACACCATGTTTTCGAAAGTTACACCATTCGACAGGAATTAGCTCATAATACCTATCCTGAAAATTTCAAAGCTCTACGTCCATTAGAAATATGCTTAAATGAAGCTCGTCCGTAATCACAGCTACTGCGATACGCACAACCTCTTATATTTTCAGCTTAATAGCTGCAGATAGTAAAAACTTTTATATGGGATGGATTGCTACTAGGCCGGGGATTTCAAATCTCGACGAAATTTTTCTCTAGCTGCTTAAGAATGACAAGATGGCGCCGCTTCCGGCGACATGTGACAAACTACGATCTCGGAAAATATCTTACCTAATTTTAGCATACAAACAATACCTACTGCCAAAGTTTCAAACTTTCAGCGTCATTCTAAGTAGGCGAAATTGATTTTCTCCGACGTGCGTATCTTGAAAGAAGAAGCAGCTACATGAGAAAAATTGCATTTCTCGCGCTGATTACAAATATGAAACGAAATCGCATCGCCGACGTTAAAAGAGAACGAAGATGGCTAATATCTCGATAATCTGTCACACCATGTTTTCGAAAATTAAACCATTCGACAGAAATTAGCTCATAATACCTATCCTGAAAATTTCAAAGCTCTACGTCCATTAGAAATATACTAAAATTAAGTTCGTCCGTAATCACAGCTACTGCGATAAGCACAACCTCTTATATTTTCAGCTTAATAGCTGCAGATAGTAAACACTTTTATATGGGTTGGATTGCTACTAGGCCGGGGATTTCAAATCTCGACGAAATTTTTCTCTAGCTGCTTAAGAATGACAAGATGGCGTCGTTTCCGGCGACATGTGACAAACTACGATCTCGGAAAATATCTTACATAATTTTAGCATACAAACAATACCTACTGCCAAAGTTTCAAACTTCTAACGTCATTCTAAGTAGGCGAAATTGATTTTCTCCGACATGCGTATCTTGAAGGAAGAAGCAGCTAGATCAGAAAAATTGCATTTCTCGCGCTGATTACAAATATGAAACGAAATCGCATCGCCGACGTTAAAAGAGAACGAAGATGGCTATTATCTCGATAACCTGTCACACCATGTTTTCGAAAGTTACACCATTCGACAGGAATTAGCTCATAATACCTATCCTGAAAATTTCAAAGCTCTACGTCCATTAGAAATATACTAAAATGAACCTCGTCCGTACTCACAGCTACTGCGATAAGCACAACCTCTTATATTTTCAGCTTAATAGCTGCAGATGGTAAACACTTTTATATGGGTTGGATTGCTACTAGGCCGGGGATTTCAAATCTCGACGAAATTTTTCTCTAGCTGCTTAAGAATGACAATATGGCGTCGTTTCCGGCGACATGTGACAAACTACGATCTCGCAAAATATCTTACATAATTTTAGCATACAAACAATACCTACTGCCAAAGTTTCAAACTTCTAACGTCATTCTAAGTAGGCGAAATTGATTTTCTCCGACATGCGTATCTTGAAGGAAGAAGCAGCTAGATCAGAAAAATTGCATTTCTCGCGCTGATTACAAATATGAAACGAAATCGCATCGCCGACGTTAAAAGAGAACGAAGATGGCTAATATCTCGAGAATCTGTCACACCATGTTTTCGAAAATCAAACCATTCGACAGAAATTAGCTCATAATACCTATCCTGAAAATTTCAAAGCTCTACGTCCATTAGAAATATACTAAAATTAAGTTCGTCCGTAATCACAGCTACTGCGATAAGCACAACCCCTTATATTTTCAGCTTAATAGCTGCAGATAGTAAACACTTTTATATGGGTTGGATTGCTACTAGGCCGGGGATTTCAAATCTCGACGAAATTTTTCTCTAGCTGCTTAAGAATGACAATATGGCGTCGTTTCCGGCGACATGTGACAAACTACGATCTCGGAAAATATCTTACATAATTTTAGCATACAAACAATACCTACTGCCAAAGTTTCAAACTTCTAACGTCATTCTAAGTAGGCGAAATTGATTTTCTCCGACATGCGTATCTTGAAGGAAGAAGCAGCTAGATCAGAAAAATTGCATTTCTCGCGCTGATTACAAATATGAAACGAAATCGCATCGCCGACGTTAAAAGAGAACGAAGATGGCTATTATCTCGATAACCTGTCACACCATGCTTTCGAAAGTTACACCATTCGACAGGAATTAGCTCATAATACCTATCCTGAAAATTTCAAAGCTCTACGTCCATTAGAAATATACTAAAATGAACCTCGTCCGTACTCACAGCTACTGCGATAAGCACAACCTCTTATATTTTCAGCTTAATAGCTGCAGATGGTAAACACTTTTATATGGGTTGGATTGCTACTAGGCCGGGGATTTCAAATCTCGACGAAATTTTTCTCTAGCTGCTTAAGAATGACAATATGGCGTCGTTTCCGGCGACATGTGACAAACTACGATCTCGGAAAATATCTTACATAATTTTAGCATACAAACAATACCTACTGCCAAAGTTTCAAACTTCTAACGTCATTCTAAGTAGGCGAAATTGATTTTCTCCGACATGCGTATCTTGAAGGAAGAAGCAGCTAGATCAGAAAAATTGCATTTCTCGCGCTGATTACAAATATGAAACGAAATCGCATCGCCGACGTTAAAAGAGAACGAAGATGGCTATTATCTCGATAACCTGTCACACCATGTTTTCGAAAATTAGACCATTCGACAGGAATTAGCTCATAATACCTATCCTGAAAATTTCAAAGCTCTACGTCCATTACAAATATACTTAAATGAAGCTCGTCCGTAATCACAGCTACTGCGATACGCACAACCTCTTATATTTTCAGCTTAATAGCTGCAGATAGTAAAAACTTTTATATGGGTTGGATTGCTACTAGGCCGGGGATTTCAAATCTCGACGAAATTTTTCTCTAGCTGCTTAAGAATGATAAGATGGCGTCGTTTCCGGCGACATGTGACAAACTAAGATCTCGTAAAATATCTTGCCTAATTTTAGCATACAAACAATACCAACTGCCAAAGTTTCAAACTTCTAACGTCATTCTAAGTAGGCGAAATTGATTTTCTCCGATATGCGTATCTTGAAGCAAGAAGCAGCTAGATCAGAAAAATTGCATTTCTCGCGCTGATTACAAATATGAAACAAAATCGCATCGCCGACGTTAAAAGAGAAAGAAGATGGCTATTATCTCGATAACCTGTCACACCATGTTTTCGAAAGTTACACCATTCGACAGGAATTAGCTCATAATACCTATCCTGAAAATTTCAAAGCTCTACGTCCATTACAAATATACTAAAATGAACCTCGTCCGTACTCACAGCTACTGCGATAAGCACAACCTCTTATATTTTCAGCTTAATAGCTGCAGATGGTAAAAACTTTTATCTGGGATGGATTGCTACTAGGCCGGGGATTTCAAATCTCGACGAAATTTTTCTCTAGCTGCTTAAGAATGACAAGATGGCGTCGTTTCCGGCGACATGTGACAAACTAAGATCTCGTAAAATATCTTACCTAATTTTAGCATACAAACAATACCTACTGCCAATGTTTCAAACTTCTAACGTCATTCTAAGTATGCGAAATTGATTTTCTCCGACATGCGTATCTTGAGGAAGAAGCAGCTAGATCAGAAAAATTGCATTTCTCGCGCTGATTACAAATATGAAACGAAATCGCATCGCCGACGTTAAAAGAGAACGAAGATGGCTATTATCTCGATAACCTGTCACACCATGTTTTCGAAAGTTACACCATTCGACAGGAATTAGCTCATAATACCTATCCTGAAAATTTCAAAGCTCTACGTCCATTAGAAATATACTAAAATGAACCTCGTCCGTACTCACAGCTACTGCGATAAGCACAACCTCTTATATTTTCAGCTTAATAGCTGCAGATGGTAAAAACTTTTATATGGGATGGATTGCTACTAGGCCGGGGATTTCAAATCTCGACGAAATTTTTCTCTAGCTGCTTAAGAATGACAAGATGGCGTCGTTTCCGGCGACATGTGACAAACTACGATCTCGGAAAATATCTTACCTAATTTTAGCATACAAACAATACCTACTGCCAAAGTTTCAAACTTCTAACGTCATTCTAAGTAGGCGAAATTGATTTTCTCCGACATGCGTATCTTGAAGGAAGAAGCAGCTAGATCAGAAAAATTGCATTTCTCGCGCTGATTACAAATATGAAACGAAATCGCATCGCCGACGTTAAAAGAGAACGAAGATGGCTATTATCTCGATAACCTGTCACACCATGTTTTCGAAAATTACACCATTCGACAGGAATTAGCTCATAATACCTATCCTGAAAATTTCGAAGCTCTACGTCCATTAGAAATATACTTAAATGAAGCTCGTCCGTAATCACAGCTACTGCGATACGCACAACCTCTTATATTTTCAGCTTAATAGCTGCAGATGGTAAAAACTTTTATATGGGATGGATTGCTACTAGGCCGGGGATTTCAAATCTCGACGAAATTTTTCTCTAGCTGCTTAAGAATGACAAGATGGCGTCGTTTCCGGCGACATGCGACATACAATGATCTCGGAAAATATCTTACCTAATTTTAGCATACAAACAATACCTACTGCCGAAGTTTCAAACTTCTAACGTCATTCTAAGTAGGCGAAATTGATTTTCTCCGACATGCGTATCTTGTAGGAAGAAGGAGCTACATAAGAAAAATTGCATTTCTGGCGCTGATTACAAATATAAAACGAAATCGCATCGCCGACGTTAAAAGAGAACGAAGATGGCTATTATCTCGATAACCTGTCACACCATGTTTTCGAAAGTTACACCATTCGACAGGAATTAGCTCATAATACCTATCCTGAAAATTTCAAAGCTCTACGTCCATTAGAAATATACTTAAATGAAGCTCGTCCGTAATCACAGCTACTGCGATACGCACAACCTCTTATATTTTCAGCTTAATAGCTGCAGATAGTAAAAACTTTTATATGGGTTGGATTGCTACTAGGCCGGGGATTTCAAATCTCGACGAAATTTTTCTCTAGCTGCTTAAGAATGACAAGATGGCGTCGTTTCCGGCGACATGTGACAAACTACGATCTCGGAAAATATCTTACCTAATTTTAGCATACAAACAATACCTACTGCCAAAGTTTCAAACTTTCAGCGTCATTCTAAGTAGGCGAAATTGATTTTCTCCGACGTGCGTATCTTGAAAGAAGAAGCAGCTACATCAGAAAAATTGCATTTCTCGCGCTGATTACAAATATGAAACGAAATCGCATCGCCGACGTTAAAAGAGAACGAAGATGGCTATTATCTCGAGAATCTGTCACACCATGTTTTCGAAAATTAAACCATTCGACAGAAATTAGCTCATAATACCTATCCTGAAAATTTCAAAGCTCTACGTCCATTAGAAATATACTAAAATGAAGCTCGTCCGTAATCACAGCTACTGCGATAAGCACAACCTCTTATATTTTCAGCTTAATAGCTGCAGATAGTAAAACTTTTATATGGGTTGGATTGCTACTAGGCCGGGGATTTCAAATCTCGACGAAATTTTTCTCTAGCTGCTTAAGAATGACAAGATGGCGTCGTTTCCGGCGACATGTGACAAACTACGATCTCGGAAAATATCTTACATAATTTTAGCATACAAACAATACCTACTGCCAAAGTTTCAAACTTCTAACGTCATTCTAAGTAGGCGAAATTGATTTTCTCCGACATGCGTATCTTGAAGGAAGAAGCAGCTAGATCAGAAAAATTGCATTTCTCGCGCTGATTACAAATATGAAACGAAATCGCATCGCCGACGTTAAAAGAGAACGAAGATGGCTATTATCTCGATAACCTGTCACACCATGCTTTCGAAAGTTACACCATTCGACAGGAATTAGCTCATAATACCTATCCTGAAAATTTCAAAGCTCTACGTCCATTAGAAATATACTAAAATGAACCTCGTCCGTACTCACAGCTACTGCGATAAGCACAACCTCTTATATTTTCAGCTTAATAGCTGCAGATGGTAAAACTTTTATATGGGTTGGATTGCTACTAGGCCGGGGATTTCAAATCTCGACGAAATTTTTCTCTAGCTGCTTAAGAATGACAAGATGGCGTCGTTTCCGGCGACATGTGACAAACTACGATCTCGGAAAATATCTTACCTAATTTTAGCATACAAACAATACCTACTGCCAAAGTTTCAAACTTCTAACGTCATTCTAAGTAGGCGAAATTGATTTTCTCCGACATGCGTATCTTGAAGGAAGAAGCAGCTAGATCAGAAAAATTGCATTTCTCGCGCTGATTACAAATATGAAACGAAATCGCATCGCCGACGTTAAAAGAGAACGAAGATGGCTATTATCTCGATAACCTGTCACACCATGTTTTCGAAAATTACACCATTCGACAGGAATTAGCTCATAATACCTATCCTGAAAATTTCAAAGCTCTACGTCCATTACAAATATACTTAAATGAAGCTCGTCCGTAATCACAGCTACTGCGATACGCACAACCTCTTATATTTTCAGCTTAATAGCTGCAGATAGTAAAAACTTTTATATGGGTTGGATTGCTACTAGGCCGGGGATTTCAAATCTCGACGAAATTTTTCTCTAGCTGCTTAAGAATGATAAGATGGCGTCGTTTCCGGCGACATGTGACAAACTAAGATCTCGTAAAATATCTTGCCTAATTTTAGCATACAAACAATACCAACTGCCAAAGTTTCAAACTTCTAACGTCATTCTAAGTAGGCGAAATTGATTTTCTCCGATATGCGTATCTTGAAGCAAGAAGCAGCTAGATCAGAAAAATTGCATTTCTCGCGCTGATTACAAATATGAAACAAAATCGCATCGCCGACGTTAAAAGAGAAAGAAGATGGCTATTATCTCGATAACCTGTCACACCATGTTTTCGAAAGTTACACCATTCGACAGGAATTAGCTCATAATACCTATCCTGAAAATTTCAAAGCTCTACGTCCATTACAAATATACTAAAATGAACCTCGTCCGTACTCACAGCTACTGCGATAAGCACAACCTCTTATATTTTCAGCTTAATAGCTGCAGATGGTAAAAACTTTTATCTGGGATGGATTGCTACTAGGCCGGGGATTTCAAATCTCGACGAAATTTTTCTCTAGCTGCTTAAGAATGACAAGATGGCGTCGTTTCCGGCGACATGTGACAAACTAAGATCTCGTAAAATATCTTACCTAATTTTAGCATACAAACAATACCTACTGCCAATGTTTCAAACTTCTAACGTCATTCTAAGTATGCGAAATTGATTTTCTCCGACATGCGTATCTTGGAGGAAGAAGCAGCTAGATCAGAAAAATTGCATTTCTCGCGCTGATTACAAATATGAAACGAAATCGCATCGCCGACGTTAAAAGAGAACGAAGATGGCTATTATCTCGATAACCTGTCACACCATGCTTTCGAAAGTTACACCATTCGACAGGAATTAGCTCATAATACCTATCCTGAAAATTTCAAAGCTCTACGTCCATTAGAAATATACTAAAATGAACCTCGTCCGTACTCACAGCTACTGCGATAAGCACAACCTCTTATATTTTCAGCTTAATAGCTGCAGATGGTAAAAACTTTTATATGGGATGGATTGCTACTAGGCCGGGGATTTCAAATCTCGACGAAATTTTTCCTAGCTGCTTAAGAATGACAAGATGGCGTCG